>OY293303.1:37680214-38178476 GCA_958502075.1 Orchestes rusci | reverse complement strand
AAACAAGAAAACATGAAAACAAAAAAACATGAAAACAAGAAAACATGAAAACAAGAAAACAACAAAACAACAAAACATGAAAACATGAAAACAAGAAAACATGAAAACAAGAAAACAAGAAAACATGAAAACATGAAAACAAGAAAACAAAAAAACAAGAAAACGAGAAAACATGAAAACATTCCACCTCGCTGCCTTCCAACTAACTGGGGCGTCATATTCAAACCACCATGTATACATAGTTCGAAAAATTGATAATCTACGTTGATTTTGTTGATCAGGATACGTTAAAAAATAACCATGTATACATAGATTGAAAAATTGATAATCTACGTTGATTCTGTTGATCAGGATACGTTAAAAAATAACGGAAATATAAATTTTCAATCTATGTATATACATGGTGGTTTGAATATGCCGCCCCAGTTAGTTGGAAGGCAGCGAGGTGGAATATTTTCATGTTTTCTTGTTTTCTTGTTCTCATGTTTTCTTGTTTTCTTGTTTTCTTGTTTTCTTGTTTTCTTGTTTTCTTGTTTTCATGTTTTCTTGTTTTCATGTTTTCTTGTTTTCTTGTTTTCATGTTTTCATGTTTTCATGTTTTCATGTTTTCATGTTTTCATGTTTTCATGTTTTCATGTTTTCTTGTTTTCTTGTCTTCTTGTTTTAATAATAATAATAATAATCTTTATTAAGCACAGCTGTACACAAATCAAGTGATATTATGATGAACTGAACATCGTTAATCACTACATAAATGTTCACATACATGCAAAAGTTCTAAACCATACTATTTACCTACATATTTTATCACATGTTACGCCTAGGATGAACTTTTAGGCTGTTTTTAAAATTACCGAGACTGGAGGATTTTTTTACACTAAGTGGTAGATGATTATATTGTACAAGACACTTATAAAATGAACTATTATTTTTTGTTCTAGACAGTCTTGGTGTAGTTACATAAAAGTGTTCAGTATTCCTAGTATTATAATTATGCACATCACTAACAAAAACTAAATCTTTAGATAGGTATTCAGGCACCATTCCATTCTTATCTTATATATTAATACATACGTTTTAAATAAAATGGTTTGTTCTACATTCATAAAGTCTAAAGTATCAAGCATACATTGTATTGGTGTATATTTATCACAGAAGAGTATAGTACGCATACATCGATTTTGAATTTTTTGTAGTTGTTCAATCTTCCCTTTTGACAATGGATACATAATTGTTGAACAAAAATCCAAATGCAGAGCTATGATGGTCTTATATAACAACACTTTTACATAAACAGATAAATTTTTACCAATTCTCTGAAGAAAGTAGCTTTTCTTTGCCATTTTAGAACTAATATAATCAGCATGATTATTAAAATGAAGATTTGCATCCAACATAATACCCAAGTACTTTATCACACTCACCCTATCTATAAGTTGTCCATTAATATTTAAATCAAAACTCTCATCTTTGATCTTACTCAACATATTAGGTGTGCCAAAGATGATATATTTACATTTTTTTGTGTAAACTGCCATATTATTATCACACAACCACTCATTTAAACTATTCAAATCACCCTGAGCTTCCTTTAACATTGTATTTAAATTATTTCCACTAATGTACAACATAGTGTCATCTGCAAACAATTTTATATCACACTTTTTCACATGACTAGACATATCATTTATATACAATAAAAACAAAAATGGTCCAAGAACTGTACCCTGGGGTACACCATATTTAACCTCTACACTGGCTGATATTGTATGATTTATTTTGACTTTTTGTGTTCGATTATTCAGATAAGATTCTAGCAATTTATGGGCTGTACCTCGAATACCAATTTTATACAATTTTTGTAGCAGAAGGTTTCTATTCACAGTCTCAAAAGCTCGTTTGAAGTCGAGAAATATTGCAACTACAAAATGTCCTTCATCCATACTTCGCAGCCAGTCATCACATACATTTAAGAGAACAGTTTCACAAGAATCGTCCTTTCTAAATCCCGATTGGGCATCACTTATCACATTATTATTATTGCAAAACATTACAATTTGATCTTTAATAACAATTTCAAGAACTTTTTCGTATGGTGGTACGGTATTGATGGGTCGATGGTCCTCAATTGTATGTGAATTTTGTACTTTTTGTACAGGCGCTATAATAGAACCCTTCCAATTATCGGGAAAAACACCATAAGTCAAACAACCATCAATTACATCTAAGAACCTATTTCCTATTACACTAAAAACATCTCTTAAAACTATCGTTGAGATTTGATTTTCACAACCTCCACTATTTTTGATGTACAACACCATTGAGATAGCTCATATCTACTAAATTAGATCGGTCTATGTCAGCCTCAGCTTTAATTGAACTCACTACATAGTCATTACTATGATAAGGCTTAATACCCTCTACAATTTCAGTTAGACTATTCACAAAAAATAAATTGAAGCACTTTGCGATGTAAAACTCATCATCAATTTGAGAATTATCAACTATAATATGTGTAACACAACTTTTTTTATTTGGCAAAAGAGTTTTGAGATTTTTCCAAAGCCGATGTGTGTTGTTCTTATCTCCATCCAAAACGTTCAATAAATATTCATTTTTTGATTTTCTTATCAAACTCACAATTTTATTCCTTATAGTTTTATACTCGTTCCATAAAATATCATCTTGAAATAAGATCGCTGTCTTATATTTGGCATAAAAGTGGGCTTGATTTTTACTAAATTAGCATTGTGATCACTAATTTTAGGTGACATGAGAACCTCAGAAGAAATTGTTTTTTCATTGGTTATAACATAATCAATTAATGTTCTACTGCATATAGTTGATCTAGTAAAGTTTTTAACTATTTGTGATAAACCATTTACTTCAATGATTCGTTTGCATTTTTGAGAGTAATAGTTGTCTCCATAAAAATCGTAATTGAAATCACCCATTATTATCTGAATGCCGCTGTAATCACTCAATTCCTCTATCAAATTTTGAAGCTCATCAACAAAAATTTTGTCCGACCCTGATGGTGATCTATACAGTCCAGTCAAAACTAGACTAGAATTATTGATGTTAACAAGGATCGTGAGTATCCATATGGCATTCAAATTTCTGCTAATGATAACTTTAAAGTCCAAACTATTTTTCACATAAAATGAGACACCTCCAGTCCGACTACTATTACTGATGCAATTAACAATATTGTAATTAGAAATAGTAATTTCCTTATCATAAATTTTATCAGTGACATGAGTTTCCGAGAGACACATTATAGCAGGCTTCATGCTCTTGACCAATAGTTTGAGCTCATCAAAATTATTTAATAGTCCTTGACAATTTGTATACAATAACATACCTGTATTCAGTTCATCATCACAATACATTCACTCTCTAATTGCTATTTTATAAATTTTCGCTTCTGCATTTCTTCATATCTCCTGTAGACAGCACAATTGGTTTCCCATACTTCGTGGTCAGTCTGGAATTTCATACCGAAGTTTCTTGTTTTCATGTTTTCTTGTTTTCTTGTTTTCATGTTTTCATGTTTTCTTGTTTTCATGTTTTCATGTTTTCATGTATTCTTGTTTTCTTGTTTTCTTGTTTTCTTGTTTTCTTGTTTTCTTGTTTTCATGTTTTCATGTTTTCATGTTTTCATGTTTTCTTGTTTTCTTGTTTTCCTTTTTTCATGTTTCCATGTTTTCTTGTTTTCTTGTTTTCTTGTTTTCTTGTTTTCTTGTTTTCTTGTTTTCTTGTTTTCTTGTTTTCTTGTTTTCTTGTTTTCTTGTTTTCATGTTTTCTTGATTTCTTGTTTTCTTGTTGTTGTTGTTGTTTTAACTAGATAAATATCAATTAATAGTTACTGAGACTTGTTATTGATAAGAAAACCACATTCAACCTGAATTTAGAACTGTTGGTAAGAGGAGTGTGACGTGAAAACCACATCCTGTTTACGGTTGATAAGAATACCACATTCAACCTAAATTTAGAACTGTTGATAAGGTTGTGATTGGTGTGATAAGAAACCCACATCTGGTTTGAATATAGAACTGTTGCGGTTGGTGTGAAAACCACAACCCTGCGGTGAACGATGATAACACGTACCCCCAATACCCACTCAACACCTCCGATCCCCCCCATACCTCAAGACACCCACTCAAGACACCCTCCAAAGACCACCGCCCCCACTCCCACTACCACCGACCCCACAACCCCACCACAGCAATATAAATAAAAACCATCCTTATCGGATATGCGTGTACGTGGCAGGGATCTTTCCAAAGTCTGGTATATTCAGACATAAATTGATAATTTTTCAACTTAATTTCATACTTGAACAATAATCATGTTGATAAAAGAGATTCAAGCAAACGGACACCCTGTAGTTTTCCGCCAACTATGTATGAGGAAATATAAGAGAATGTGTTATTTCGAAACTGTTTACACTGCCATAAAACGGGCACTGTGAGAAGAGAAACTGCATATCGTCGAGTGAAATGGGAAGATTTGAAAACGGCTTTTGATAATAGGATTCGAACGGGTGTCTTGATTAATCTTCATCATAAAGACATTATTAAATATCTAATGAATTGTAAAGCTATATTCAAAAGAAGAATTCAAAATGTTTTAAAACAGAACAGTGCCATTAAAGTTGATACAGTTTTATGTGTAAAATTCATTGTTGATGAAGCAGATAAAACCTTGAGCAAAAATAAATATCTAAACACTCGAAACGCCCCAATATATCGGAATAGTAATTTAGATGTGTGGTTTGAAAATAATGTAAACATACCATTGCTTGTTGAATTAGAAGAGTTTCAAGAAAGAGATGGTGGTTGGGCCTTATCTAAAATAGTAAATTTAACTGTCGATATAAATAAGTATAATCCCATTGGAGCCGGGTCCTATAGTGATCTACCACCTCAAATCAAAAAAAAAAAAAAAAAAAAAAAAAAAAAAAGGGAAAGCGTGCGTTAATATTCAAAATTCAGATGATTTGTGTTTTCTTTGGGCTGTGGTCTCTGCACTATTGCCTGTACATCAAGATTTTGTAAATAGTACGTCTTCATATCCCAATCCTCGAGATGTTTTGAATTTGAACGGTCTTCAGTTTCCTATGACTTTATCACAAGTTGCTCGGTTTGAAAAACAAAACGGTATTCCAATAAACGTTTATAGATTACACAAATCTGGAAAGTCTTTTGAAGTGGTACCAGCCTACATCATCAAAAATAAACTCAATTACCATATTAATCATCTTATGTTTCAGGAAAATTATTATAGTGAAAAACTGGATTTGGTGTCGCCACTAAAAACTCACTTTGTGTGGATAAAAAATTTGTCTCGTCTAGTTCGTCTCCAAGTACCAAAGAACTGTAGGAAAGTGTACATTTGCGATCGCTATCTTCACTACTTTTCTGATGAAGGTAAACTAGAGAATCATATAGAAAACTGTCAAAGTTTTAACGATGGTTCGATTCCCAAAGTTCCGACAAAGGAAAAAAGGTTTGTTGATTTTACCAACTTTTCTTCTGAAACACGTGTTCCTTTTGTTATATACGCTAATTCAGAATATCTCTTTCCACCTTTCGAAGATGATATATCTGAAAATAGCCAAAAATCTCAATCCCATATCCCATTTAGCATTGGCTATTATGTTAAATGTTCTTATGATGATACATTATCATTTTATAAATCATATAGTGGAAAAGACTGCACTCGATGGTTTGTCCAAGAACTTTCTGACTTTGCCGAGAATGTGGAGACCGTCTTCCAATGTCCTCTTCCTATGGACAAGCTAACACCTGAACAAACTAAAGGTTTGCATAGAGCTAGAAACTGTCATGTCTGTGGGAAAGCTTTTGTTGTAGGAGATAAAAAGGTTCGTGATCATTGTCACTTGACTGGTTTGTATAGAGGACCTTCCCATGAAGCATGTAATTTAAATTATAACGATTGTCACGAGTTCCTATGATGGACATCTGCGGATTAAGGCTCTAGCGGAAGTGGAGGGGGCAATTGATGTTTTACCTGTGAACAAGGAAAAATACATCTCTTTCACCCAGCATATACCAGACAATCATGTTGCATTCAGGTTTTTGGATAGTTTTCGATTCATGGCTTCTGGATTAGATAAACTTGCATCTTATCTTTCCGAGTTTCCTATTTTAAAATCTGAGTTTGTGGGGTTGAACGAAGAACATTTTAGATTGTTAACTCGTTAAGGTGTATTTCCATATGACCATATGGATGGGTGGTCTAAAATCAATGAGTGTGAATTACCTCCAAAACCAGAATTTTATAATAGATTAACCGATGAAGATATCTCAGATAATGATTATGCACATGCACAAAAAGTTTGGAATACATTCCAATGTGAAACAGTGCAAGATTTTGCTGAGCTGCACATGAAAACGGATATTTTGTTGTTGGCAGACGTGTTTGAACAATTTAGATATACATCGCATGAAACAAATGGTTTAGATCCTGCTCATTCAGTCACTCTTTCGGGTTATTCTTGGCAATGTATGTTATATCAGTTGTATAAATCAGATCATCCGAAACTTGAACTCTCAACCGATTAAGATATGGTCATGTTCATTGAGAAGGGTATACGAGGGGGTCTGAGTCAGTGCTCCAAGAGATATGCTCAAGCCAACAATAAGTACATTCCTTCGTATGATTCCTCTAATTAAAAAACATATCTTATGTATTTTGACATCAATAATCAATATGGATGGGCCATGTCTCAGTTTCTACCCTATAACGGTTTCAAGTGGTTTACTGACGCTGAAATTAACTCTTTCGATGTTTTAAACGTTGATGATACTTCTGATATAGGCTTTGTTTTGGAGGTGGACTTGGAAATACCTCATGAATTACACGATTCATTTTCTGATTTACCGCCTTGTCCAGAACATCGAAAACCTCATGGTTCGAAAAATAGCAAGTTATTGGCAACACTCTATAGTAAACAAAAATATGTTATTCACTATAGAAACCTGAAACAGGCCTTGAATTTGGGTGTCAAACTATCTAAAATCCATAGAGTAATCTCGTTAAATCAGTCTCCATGGTTAAAACCCTACATTGATTTAAATACTCGTCTCAGACAGGCCTCCAAAAATGATCTCGAGAAAAATCTATTTAAACTAATGATAAATGCAATTTTTGGTAAAACGATGGAGAACTTCAGGAAACATTCATCTGTTAAACTAGTAACTAGATGGGATGGTCGATATGGGGCTGAGGCTTTGATTTCAAGACCTGAATTCAAAAGTAGCACCATAATTAATGAAAACCTGGTAATTATAGAGCTAGCTAAATCAGAGGTGTTTTTTAACATACCTATTTATGTTGGAATGTGTATTTTAGATCTGGCTAAGACTACAATCTACAGCTTTCATTATGAATACATGAAAAATCGTTTTCAAAATTGTACTGTTCTCTACACCGATACTGATTCTCTAATATATGAAATTGTCGAATCTGAAGTTTATGATATAATTAGACTGGATTGCCGTAAATATTTTGACACTTCTGATTATCGCTCTAACAACTCATACAACATTCCATTAGTTAATAAAAAAGTTTTGGGTTTGATGAACGATGGAAATAATGTGCGAATTATGAGTCAATTTATTGGATTGCGATCTAAAATGTATGCTACGAAACTACTTTATACGGATGATGAATTGCAGCTGATTAGGGCTAAGATGGAAAATGAGAGGGTCGAAAAAGATGTTATTATCAAATATTTGCGTGATAAGGGTGTAGTGAAAAAGAGCAAAGGGGTGAAAAAAAATGTTTCCAGAATAAAATTACATTCGAAGATCATGTTGAGTGTCTGGAGTCATATTCCCAAAAAACCGTTGATCTAAATTTGATTTGTGCTAGCAGACATGATTTATTTACAATTAGGCAGACCAAAATTACGTTGAGTCCATATGACAATAAAAGGCATCTGTTGAAAGACTCAGTTCTGACTTTGCCTCATGGGCATCGTTCCATTATGGACCTCGCACCTCGTATGCTGTTTCATATAAATAGGATGAATTATTTATCAAAATTTCGCTACTCTTCTCATATTTAGAAATGTTAAAAATTGAAAACCTCACTCTAATCAATGAACAAGCTCGACTTCATCACTCTTAATCGCAAAACAAATTGGTGCCAACGACTGGTCTCATCTTCCCAACAAAAATGCAAACATATTGATCTCCCAACCGCAACGAGCTCCACATCCCACGCCGTCATTCTAATAGCAGACGATCAAAGAATTGAATCAATAGTACGCGTCATCTATACAAACAACAACCAAGTAGCAACAACAGTACCTTGATTATAGATTTAAATTAATAACGTCTCGTTGTCTCAGTGGTTAAGGCGGTCACGTACAAATCCACAGGACGTGGGTTCCAATCTCGCTATCGGAAAATCTATTTCAGGCTTTGGTGAGAATAAACTCACCTTCCACACACACACACCCCGATCCTGGAAATCAAGCTACAAAAAATCACAAACCGTCAACTGTCAAAATGATATCTGTCAAACCTGATTTGTCAAAATGACATCTGTCAAAGCTGTCAACGGTCAAAATGATATATGTCATGCTGTCAACTGTCAAAATGATATCTGTCAAAGCTGTCATGTCAAAATGACATCTGTCAAAGCTGTCAACTGTCAAAATGATATCTGTCAAAGCTGTCATGCAGAATCGACCTACGATTTTCTTATGGGAATTTACATGTAAAAATGACCGAAATTGCTGTCGGAGGAACATTGCTTATCTACTAATGGATGCAAAGTTGCGCATTTTTAAGCTCAACAAAATGTCGTTTAGGCATTGAGGTATCGCAACCGCCGAAAAAAATATTTATTCGAAAAATATTACCAGAGAAAATTAGTTAGGCAACCCTTTTAGCCCTAACACATAGTTTGGTTCATAGATCCATCTTCATTCGACACGTTGTTCTCATGAGAAAACCTGTACTTGACTGCTTGACTTGTCTTGGAAAAAAAATCAAAAAAAAAACTTGTATTATCGCTTTCTTGAGAACTTCTATCTTGTCTTGATTCAAGAAATTTCAAGATCTTGAAAAACATTGAGAAAACGGGGATTCCTCTCGCTCCTGGTTGTTATGGCCACGTCTGGCAACGATAGCCGATCGTTGATAAAACGACGTCAGTA
Source organism: Orchestes rusci (assembly GCA_958502075.1). NCBI lineage: Eukaryota > Metazoa > Arthropoda > Insecta > Coleoptera > Curculionidae > Orchestes > Orchestes rusci. The sequence goes on along the minus strand of OY293303.1, from coordinate 38,169,280 downwards.
GTAGAGTACGATTCAGCTATACGCCGACGAGGTCTTCCTCCCTCTCAGGCTGCATGGGAGCTGCATTTAGCGTGGAGAGACGAAAACCTCGCCGGTGTATAGTTCTTGGTTGAAAGTCTTCGTAAAGTCTGAAGGTATGCCGGCGTACCCAGCCAAAAGTTTTAAAAGGTTTGGGCAAGTCTCCAAAATAAAAACGAGGACCTACGATCTGTACGCATATACATTTTTTGCGTTCTTTATCGGGGCCGATGCCTCTTTGCCTCACTTCCATACCTAGGAACTGCACTGTCTGAACTAGGTAATCAAAGTACCTATATTTATTTTTTTTTCATTGTTAGATGAGTGATTCCATAGGAAGTATGTGTCTCAACTGTCTTTCCCCAATTTTTTCTTTATGAATGAAAAATGATAAAAACATGTTGAATATTGGATAATAATAGGCATTTTTTTTTCATTGCTGGTTTCGTATGTCCAGGGAAATTGATGAGACACGGGTTTTTTCTTTTTCTTATTATTCGAAAATTGACGGAGATATAACGCTTAGGAAAACACTAAAATAGCTGAACTATGACGTCACACCATGCTCAGTATATCTATATACAGTGTGGTCATTCAAGTGTGCAACATATGGTTTTTTTTTAATTGATTGCACAACCAGAAATAAAATACTGCCGAAAGTTGCTTCATGTTCGATTATCTTATTAGGTGCAATTAGAGTGGTTGCAAGTCAAACAGCATACACGGTGGGTCAAAAAATTTGAAAATTATACAAGAGTAAAGTGCCCTTATTACGAAAATGCTATCAAGAAAAGTTGTTCAGAATCCGAAATTATGCCTGAATGCCTATGTCTGAGAAAAAGATTATGCTGTTCTTTATTTTGAATAACAGGTAATGAACTTGAGCATAAATTAAAAAAATGCACTCTAAATAAGAGCTTTTTAATTTGCATATTATGATCACTGATGTTTTACCATATGAAAAATTTTTCGCGGAATTTTAAAGTTGTGTTTGATATCGTTGCAACAAACATGGAGTATATGATTCCCAAAAAAAATTAATCTTACAAAAATGCCTGAATTTGAAAAAAGTTATGCGAGTTTGATTTGATTTCGAATAGTTTGTTAATGTGTTCAGGATCCATATGAAAACAAAAAAGGTTTTTGGGAAAATGGTTGATGATCTTCAAAATAAAGATAAATTCTCTCTAGGACGCATTGTTTCTGCTATCTACCCATAACCTTTAATTTTGAACAACTTTTTTCCAGAACATTTTGCTAAATTTTCTGAAATAATGGTACTTTACTCTTGTACAATTTTTATATTTTTTGACCCTCCGTGTATGCTTTTTGACTTGCAACCATTCTAATTGCACCTGATGAGATTATCAGATTATCAAACATGCACTAACTTTCGACAATATTTGATTTTTGGTTCTGCAATTAATAATAAAAAATCCCATATCATGATGCACACTCAAATGACCACACTGTACATACAGGGTGATCAGTTAAGGATAGCGAGCGGCCATATCCCGAAAACTATTCATCGTAGAGGCTTGAGGCAAAAATTGTTAGTACTAAAAAGGCCTAGAGAAAAACCTGAAAAATATTTTCAAGTTTCTGAAATGGTCGCTAGGGGGCGTAACAACCAACACCAAGTAGAAAAATATGATTTTTATGGAATTTTGCCCAATGAAAATATATCGATGAACTCATTTTCATATTAACTGATTATTTACCTACACTTTTTGTCAAAAACGTTTTTTTCTATCCATCATAATAAAGTGGTGGGGGAAGTTCAATTGCTTTTTAAAAAAATGGTGATCTCTCCCGTTTCGCTTGACCGATTTTAACTAACTTGGGCTGATATGAGAGAGAATGATCTGCGCTTTAAAATACTCATTTGCTTTTTAATTTGTGACATTCGCCGTCGCCGCTAGATGGCGTTAACTAAAATGGTAGCATATTTTTGAGTTTTTTCCAAAAGAATCAAATGTGATGGTATATTCATTATTATATATTTTGAAAGAGAATACATTTTTCTATTAAAAAAACCAAAAAAAAACAAAAAAAAAATAAAAAATACAAAAAAAAACATGTTTTTTTTTAAATTTTAATAGAAAAATCCCCTTTCAAAATATAAAAATGAATCCACCATTATAATTGATTTTTTTGGCAGAAACTCAAAAATATGCTACCATTTCAGTTAACGCCATCTAGCGGCGTCGGCGAATGTCACAAATTAAAAATCAAGTAACCATTTTATAGCGCAGATTATTCTCGTTCATATTAGCCCAAGTTCGTTAAAATCGGTCAAGCGAAACGTTAGAAATCTCCGTTTGTTCAAAAAAAACAATGGACAATTTGCATACATTTTCAAATGACTTGAGATTTTATAGACAATATTAGGAAGTCATTAGCGATTTTTTTTTTCAAAATACCCTAAAATATACCAAATAAATGAAAAAGAAAACGCAAATTTCACTGTTTGATCGAAAACGGGGAGGGGCCATATTACCCTCTCGTATATTGATTTTTCGAACATCAATGGCATCAGTACTTACTAATCCTTATATTTTTCATATTTCCAAAAAATGTGCAAATTGTCCATTGAGCCTCCCCCACCGCTTCATCATGATAGATAGAAAAAAACGTTTGAGACAAGAAGTGTGGGTAAATAGTCAGTTAATCTGAAAATCAGTTCATCGATATATTTTCATTGGGCAAAATTCCATAAAAATCATATTTTTCTTCTTGGTGTTGGTTATTACGCCCCCTAGCGACCATTTCAGAAACTTTTCAGGTTTTTCTTTTGGCCGATTTAGTCAAATTTTTTTTTGCCGCAAGCCTCTACGATGAATAGTTTTCGAGATATGACCGCTCGCTATCCTTGACTGATCACCGTGTATACAGAATTTAGGACGAATAACTTTTGGAAAGATGGTATTTGAACGAAATAAATAAATACGTATCGATTTTTTCGCGATTTTATACACTTTGAATTGATAAATGAATTACGGTTTTTTTAGTCCATAATACGAAAACAATCATGGGTGACACCGTATAAACTGACACCCCCCTTAACTTTTTTATTCTTTATCGTACAGCAAAATCAAAAACACTGACTTCAAGAGAAAATGTTTTGCAGTTCAAATATCAATCGTAATTTTCTGTAGTTTCAAAGACATACGGGGAAGCGAAAAAAAGTATTTTTTGGAAAGCTACAAATGAGCTACAATTAAAGATCTTATTTTTCTGATTTCAAATATACCATGTTTGTTGACATTTCGCTCAGCCGTTTTCGAGATATCTAGTTTCGAATCGCCACCAAATAAGCCGTAAGGTTCTAAGTTGTCAACTTTTTTTCGCTGCCACAATAATCGCTTTATGGGCACTAACCACTTTTCGTAAAGTTGGCCATGGTTATTTAAGAAATAAAACAAAAAATAACATTTTTATGAAACAACATTTTTATGAAACAAAAGTTGACTACTATCAATAATGATAAAAGAACAGGAACTAGAGAATTGTAACAGAAAAAAAAAAATCAGGGTGATTATATTTGTCCGTTTTGCCTTATACACTCTATAAACACTAATTTTGAAAGTTCTACTGCGTTTTATATTTTCTGACACATTGAACACCATTTCAAAGATTTTTCTGAATGGATCGAATTAGCAAAATTAATTTTTGAGTGGAGATAATCATCAGCAGCATTGTTTTCATGGTAACTGTTTGAAAAGTCGTTGGTTTTTATAGGTGGCAGCGAAAATTTGGTCGAATTTGAAAACCAAATATCTCGAAAACGGCTGAGTGAAATGTTAATAAATATGGTATATTTTAAATCAGAAAATTGGGATCTTTCAATGTGGCTACAAATAGTTAGGCCTTCCTATTAAAAAAAAAAACTTTTTGTAGCTGCCCCGTATAGCTTTGAATCTACAAAAAAAAAAGTGGTATTTGAACTGCAAAAAATTTTCGCTTGAAGTCAGTGTTGTACGATAAAAAATAAAAAAGTTTGGGGGGTGTTACTTTATACGGTGTCACCCGGTACATTTAAAGATAATAACAATGTACAGGGTGTCCCCCTATATCCAAAATAACTTCGTTAAGTCTACAGAGGGCTTCAAAGATTCAAAAAAAAATTGGTTTTCTCTACATTTTTCAAAAATGTGTCATATTTGATAATTCTTGGCACCTAGTCTTGGGCCATGAAATCACGTTTTTCGTTTCCATAGCGACCGGTTGTTTTTGACGGCAAGAGTTATAAATTGTTGAAGAAAAAATGTTTCAGCTTTTCTTGGACAATATATTAAACATCAATATCAATTAGCCAACGTTTCGCAACTGGTCCGTTGCATCATCAGGGCGAAAACATGAAACATGGAAGAACATTACATAACATACAGCCTCTTTCTCAAAATCTACGTATTGTACATATTAAAACTTTTGTTATAAAATCTAACAACAAAATACACAGGAATGATAACATCACATGACATGTGTAACCAGGACCAAAAACTGTTAAAACTCACCCAGATAATTGAAATTGCGCAATACACATAAAATACTAAAATTGCGAGTGCATAGATAAGAGATATGGGGTGCTCCCGCATTAGCTCCGCCGTCGATTCTAACAGTACTGACAGTCTGGGCTGGGTCAGTAGTGCACAATTTTTACGAACTTCCCTTTCCACTCTACTGATGATTAACTGTACTATTTTCATTTTGGAAATTGCTGATCAAATTATGGTAGATGATATTTAAGTTTTGCGTATCTTGATTGAGATTCACATTCGGCTTGCTTTTATGTATATAGAACATTTCTAAAAACAGTCTTTTATTTAAATTATTTTCATTATCCAATATTTCCACAGCGCTGAAATTAGACTTATGTCCTTCTTGAAAGTGGTGTCTGGCCAATCCTGTCTTTTGATTGTCAATGTTGGTTATATTACAATCACGACGATGTTCTGATATTCTATTTTTGACGAACTGTTTAGTTTGTCCTATGTAACATGTATTACATCCTCCGCATGGAATTTTATAAATGATGTTGCTTCTGGGATCGGTTTTGGTCTTTTGTTCGTGAGAATAATCTGCGTACTGGTTTTGTATTATAAGTAGATATTTTGGCGTTTGTTGTGTTCAGTTTTCTTAAAAGAGGCTCGGAAGGATGGCGAATATATGGGATTTTGAAATATTTAGACAGGCGTAATAGTGACCTGTTTTATCGTGTGGAAACGTTGGCTAATTGATATTGATGTTTAATATATTGTCCAAGAAAAGCTGAAACCTTTTTTCTTCAACAATTATACCAATACTGGACGAAAACCCCACTACAAAGAGTTATAAAGGTGACTTCATAATATGTAGTTATTTCGTTTGATTTTTTTTGGCATTGATTTTTTGATAATTAAGATGTTTTATCTGAAAGCTCAATGTATTGGGGACTTTTTTTTTCTTTCTTGAAAAAAATTTGCTGGTTGTGCCAGAAAAAAGTTCTTTTCAATCAGCTCCACAGATATTTTATTAATGGTTTATTTTTTTCTAACATAATATTTTTTCAAACTTTCTAACACACTGTGCTATAAGATTGAAGCATCTGAATCATCAGAAAGTCGATTCCATAAAAAATCAAAAACGTCATTTGCAGCTATATCTTTCGATTTTTTAAGGAATCGACTTCCTGATAATTCAGACGTTTTTATCTAGTAACGCAGTGTATTGAAGCTTTTTCCTCTATTGAAAAAATAAGCTGGGATAAGTGGTTATGCTGGAAAAAAATAAATCAATAATAAAACATCTGTGTACCTAATTGAAAAGATTCTTTGTCTGGAACAACGACTTATCTCAGCGAAATTTCTCATGAGAGAGAAAAACTTCCGAATACATTGAGCTATTAGATTAAAGCATCTGAATCATCAGAAAGTCAATTCCAAAAAAAATCAAAAGAAATAACTACATGTGACGTAACCTTTACAAAACTCCGGTAAATTACAACCGGTCGCTATAAAAACAAAAATCGTGATTTCATGGTTCAAGACTAGGTACTAAAAATTATCAAAATCGATCTGCACGTTTTTGAAAAATATAGGATTTTTTTTGAATCTTTGATGCCCTCGGTAGACTTGACGGAGCAATTTTGGACATAGGTAAGTTTGCCTGGATCGCCTTATCTTTCTTTGAATAAGGAATTTGTGGTTGAGCGTTGTACAGTCACTTCAGGGACACCCTGTATAATATTGGAGGAGTGACAAACATGTAAACAATGACCTCACCAAACAATCAGCTTGATAAATCATCCTTTCGAACTCACTCCAAAGAAACATCAAATGAATCAATATCGACAATAATAGTACTTATATGGTTAGATGAAGAACATACATTATCCAGGACATTATAGAATGGGGCCCTGCAAAACACATTAGTTGATGTGTTGGGCAAATAAATTTATGCCCTCTTGTATTCACAGGTGGCACAATTAGGTTAAGTTGGCCAAGCAAATCTGGAGAATCAATCAGATTATTGATATGATTTTTTTTTATGAAAAAGTATCTTAGGTAAGGATCCATACCTAAGATACTCGCATCTCAATATCTTGTTCCTGACCCAAAACGTCGACTAAAAAAATTGTACACGAAAATTCCTCATTTTTGTTTTCTGTAACTACATTTCTCTGAAACTCTTTTTATTTTGTGAGTTCTGACCCTAGAATGGACTGCTTTATTGAAGGAAGCTTTTCAATTATCCCGCAAATGCTCAAAATGCAGACCAACACGATCTATGCAATGCTGAATCCTCGCATTGCATTGGTAGAAAAAACTGCAGTTTCAATTTCAGCTCTTGATATGTTACGTATTGGATTTTCCAAATCTTCTCGGGTCGTAGGTTGAGTCTGGAATACGATGTCTTTTATTCTCAAGGTGAGTCTGGTGATCACGGAGGCCATGGAAACCGACTTCCTCTTCCAATCCGACTCTGTTGAAACACTGTATTGACATGCTCTTGCACATCAAAATGAGCTGGGCAACCATCCGACTGCAAAAACAAGTCTTTCTGCCTTGGTTCCAGATGCACATCTTACAACAAATATGGTAATTGATTGATAAAAAGTCAAGAGAGACATTGTCATTTAAGGATTGGAAATAATATGACCCAATAATGTCACCTCCCATTATGCCACACCACACGTTTTGACTCCAACGTTCCTTTTTAGGGTCACAGCTTACATGATAGAAAGAATTCCAGGTTAATGTCGTTACAAAAAAATAAAATTTTCAGAAAATTTCGTATACGTTTTTTTAGGTAAAGAACAAGATATCAAGATGAGGTTTTCGCGAGCCAGTAAGGGCATCATTAAGCTAGCTTTTCATGGAAAAAAAATCATACTAATGCATTTGATTTTTTTAAGAAAGTCAACCATAAACTTCAAATATATTAAAATTTGTAGCATAACTCCTTTGAACGAGTCCAAGTTTGTGAGGATCGAATTAGCCGTTTCGAAGATACAGGGTAATGTTTACAGGAACTTCTGAATACCCCCCGCTACTTAATTTTTGGAGATACAGCAAAAAGTGCCGATAAAAGGTTCAGATTATCAGGTTAATATACCGAAATTCACAGAGATTCACGATTGCAGGTGTCCATTTCGGAAACTTGAAAATATTTTCCAGGTTTTTCTCTTGGCCATTTTAGTGAGATTTCTTGTACCGCAAGCCTATACGATGGATAGTTTTCCAGATATAGTACCTCGCATTCTCAGTTGCCCACCCTGTAGTTTATACCATATATTGCGATGGGCATCGTGGTTCAAAGTATATTACATTGAATTTCTATTAAGCAAAAGCAGTTCCCAAAAATCCAAAAGAATCACGGTTTGAGATTCATAGTTTAGAAAGACACAACAGATCTTGAAAATCATCTCTAGCCATCCAATCAAATCAATCACTGTGAATGTTTAAAAGTAATTCGTTAATATTCATACATTTTTTTTTCAAAACTGATAATCAAATCAAATGACCATGTTGCCTTCACGGACTTGAATAAGGTTAACGTTTTTTAGTCACATCGATGCACTAAACTGGAAAATGTTTTGATAGTTCGAGTAAGTTCGATGTGCCGTGGGTGACGCCCCCTGCCTGTGATATCAAAATCTTGAAAAAATGTGATTCATGATGAATATTGAGATCTCTTTTGACGCGTTAAAAAATATAGAATTCCATTTAAAAAACTGAGCTTGACCGTGTACCGGTGTTTTGTTACACCGTGTCTACTTGAATGTTCTCTCATATTAGAGATCAGAAAATCAAAACGTTTTTGTCAAGAACTGATATAAACAGTTGAGAAAATAAAGGGAAGGGTTCTCTTTGCTGATTCACCCTGTATTCCAGAGATATTCAAATCTCTGGTGATCGTGTTTCAGAGAGGCATAATATATAAGTGGTTCATACTTAGGTATTCACATGAGCAGCTATTTGATAGGCCTGTACAGGGTGATTCATTTTCAGCGACAGGGTGCCAGTTCTCGTGAAGTATTCATCGTAGAGACTTGCGGCAAAAAATGTTATCACTAAAACGGCCAAGAGAAAAACCTAAAAAATATTTACAAGTTTCTAAAATGGTCGCTAGGGGGCGTAACAACCAACACCAAGTAGAAAAATATGATTTTTATGGAATTTTGTCCAATGAACTTGAATTGCCATCAGATTTATTTCAATTCCAACATATTTTTCCGTAAATTGTTACAAGATGTACATTTATTTTGATAATTTTTTGCTTCCTGTATACAGGGTGTCCCAGCAAGGGTGGCCACCGGCCATATCTCGGAAACTACTGGACCTAAAAGTTCAGGAAAAAAAATATGATCACTAAAGTGGCCACGAGAAAATGCTGGAAAATATTTTTAACTTCGAAATTTTTCCGCTAGGGGGCGCAATCAAAGCTTAAATATGAAAATTCGAAATTTCTTCGGAAATTCTCAGATTGAGGTATATCTTTATCAACATGGTTAGAAAACCTAGACAATTTCACGTCTTTTTGGTACAGGGCTCATTGGCGTACCGATCTTCGTGTGAGTAGGGGAAGGTGGTGAAAGTGTAATTGTTCAAGTGGCTGTAACTCATAAACGACTTGTCCGATTTTGTTGCGTATAGGCTTGTTTGGAAGATAAATGTGAGTACTTTCGTATATCGTATCCAGTGATGCGTGATTGTCTCCAGAAAAGTTGCTAGAAGGCGTAATTTGAATTAAAAACTGTTATTTTCGTTTCACCGCAAAAATTTAAATGGTACGGTATAATTCTGATAACAGAATCGAAATGAAGATAAAATTTACAAGAAAAAACCTTAAAAAAAAAAAAAACCTTAAAAACCTTAAAAAATTAAATTTTACATAATTTGGACTAGTTATTATTATCAGAATTATACCATACCATTTAAATTTTTGCGGTAAAATGAAAATAACAGTTTTTAATTCAAGTTACCCCTTCTAGCAACTTTTCTGGAGACAATCACGCATCACTGGATACGATATACGAAAGTACTCACATTTATCTTCCAAACAATTCTATACGCAACAAAATCGGACAAGTCGTTTATAAGTTACAGCCACTTGAACAATTACACTTTCACTACCTTCCCCTACTCACACGAAGATCGGTACGCCAATGAGCCCTGCACCAAAAAGACGTGAAATTGTCTAGGTTTTCTAACCATGTTGATAAAGATATACCTCAATCTGAGAATTTCCGGAGAAATTTCGAATTTTAATATTTAAGCTTTGATTGCGCCCCCTAGCGGAAAAATTTCGAAGTTATAAATATTTTCCAGCATTTTCTCGTGGCCACTTTAGTCATCATATTTTTTTTCCTGAACTTTTAGGTCCAGTAGTTTCCGAGATATGGCCGGTGGCCACCCTTGCTGGGATACCCTGTATATTTTCAACAGATTTTTTTTTAGACCAAGCAAAAACTTTTATCAAGAATGACTTTTTGTTTTTAAATTTTTGGTCAACTTGTCCTCTTTCAACTCCTATCCGGGAACATACTGTATAGGCGATAACGGTACATAGATATGCGGTTGAGAACACGGTGTGTCACGTGAAAGGATTTTAATTTTCTGTTGATCACCAATAAATGAATCTTTATACAAGTAAAACAAATTATGAATTGTCAAAATTCTGTTCGAAAAGCTATTAAGTCCATAGTTGGTTCTATGTGTGTTTTCGAAAAATAATCACACTTGTATAAAAGTAATGACATTTATATCAATAAACTTTTTTTTGACGGCTCCTTTTTCCACAATGCTCCTTCAAGTCTTCTCCATCCCAGGAATTGCGTTTTCATGTAGCTTTTTATACATGGAAACCTCTTACAACTTATTGTTATTGTTGAACCCCTTGTTACACTTGTCACATTTTTGTATACATTTTAATAATTCAATCAAAAACGCGCAAGCCTTCTCTGTCAGGATGAACATGATGAGAGCTATGTTCACTAGATCCATCCCGTCCGACTGGTATACATCCATATTGAAAAGACGAAAGGGCGAAAGCGCAAATTTGATTTTACAGAAGAGCGTTTCAACGAAAATGGGCGTTCTTTGGAACACTCTAATTTTTCAAAATCATTCATCAATCATTCAAGTGAAAATGGTTATAGATAGGTCGAGTTTAGGAACATGGGATATCACAGTCAAAATAGTTCCAAATGGTGATTAGCCTATTTGTCAGATTATTTCGAATGATATATTGGACGGGATTATTTGGGTATTTTATCTGTAATATGAGGCGGATTCATGAAAAATGTTGTTAAATACCTTAAAAAAAACATTTTTTTGTGAGTGAAGTACCTATCTTTATTTGTGACAAATTCGTAAACTGTTATTGAGAAACGTTGATTTGAATAATTGAAAACTACAAATTTCTGTTTACACCTTAGTTGTATTGAGTAAGTGAATGCTACTATGGACATAGTTTTGTACATCTGAAAGAAATTATCTATTCTACTTTCTTTAGATTGAGATCATCGCAAATAACTTCGTCAAAATTAACTCTACCTCATGTCAAAAAATGTTATATATTACATCATGGAATCCGTTTAACAAGAGTACACAATACATAATCAAATGTATCTCGAGAGGGTGACATCAAAGGTAACGGCTGATTGGGTAATATCGTTTCTCAGCAAATAAATTGAACACCAGGCGGGTATACAACTCAATTTTCACCTTCATGTTGCTTATCTTTGGTAGGTCTCACCTTAAGCGTTACCAGTATGATGTGCGGTCTTGTGAAACATGATTTTTTCGCCAGTGGTCTTCGCATCAATTCCATTTGGGATGAGCCAGTATTCGATCTACATCATCTTAGAATAAGCTTCATATGTCACTAGATCAATAATATATCACCTGTTGTCTGATCCACGTGAAAATCTACACAGGGTGACCAATTAGTGCGGGAAGGTTCATTTTCTTCCTTGTCAATAGGGATGAGAAAATACTAAACTTTAAGGGTTTCAACAGGCTCGCAATTCAAAAATATGACTGTGTATACAGAGTGTTCTAGGAAACCGTGGTGCCTAGAACATACAGATTTTTTTTCAAATTGTAACCCCAAATTTTAATTGGAGATAAATATCTTGGAGTATACAAAAGTGTGGCGTGAAAAAGTATGATTTTTTCACATGAAATACCCTATATTTGATATTATTTTTTGTTTTTATGTGTTGATATAATTTTTTTTGTTATACATATAGGGTGATTTTTTTGAAGTGTTACAATGCGATGAGAAAAACGGCTTCAACTTTTGTATACATTTTTATGACGTGATAATTCCACAGAGGGACAGATTTTACGATTAAATTGGAGTTTCCATGTTGACGGATGCAGGATAACCGTGATACAGAAAAAAACTAATTAAACATTTCTGATCATAATTCCGTAACCAGTAGAACAATTGAAAAATAAATGTAAAAAGACGACATATTTCATGTAAATTTCAAAATAAAAAATTCATTACATACACATACATATAATATTCATTTTTAAAGATAAAGTCTGACTCCTAATAATATTGTCCCGACAATGGACAATCTGCGCTTTTTTTGAAATACGAAAAAAATAAGGATTAGTAGGTACTGATACCATTGATGTTTAGAAAATCAACCTACGACCTCTTTTAATGTAGTAATCAACGATTGAAGAGCGCCAAACAACATGAACGCCGTCACAGAATATATTATTCATCACTGTCTGGCGTATTGTCTGTAATGTCTTTCTCTCTAGCGAGAGGGTGATTAAGCTCCGCCCCGTTTTTGATCATACGTTTTCGTGAGCACTGTTTTCTAGCGGATTGTGAAATAGCGAGTAACGCTAATTTAACATTTTTTACAGAGAACTTAGTATCACCTCCTATCCTGCCAAGTACCTCTCATTTGACTGTTCATTGTTTGCTATGCGTCCACTTGCCCAAATGTTACTTCTGGGGCACATCATACGAGATAAAGCAGAACGAGCTGTGTTCGGTTTGTAACATGCAGGAGCTTGAATCGCTAAGTCATGTTATGTTTTATTGTCCTTTGTATACAAATCTGCGTCCACCAAGTTGGAGTAACACTAATTCGTTTTTGAGCTTGTTAAATAACCTAACTCCATGTTTAGTCAGGCAAATATGTTGTACATTGATAAATATTTTGAGGTTGCGTTCATTTCTTGGGAATGAGTAATTTATTCGAATCTACATGTTTGCACTTCTTTCCTGGTACTTAAGTTGTTGTTAGTTTTTTTTTTTAATGTTAGGAATCTAAGGTTTAACCAGACTGAACTCAATTGTTACGAAAATGTATTTTTTTATAAACAATAAAGATCGAATTGAAATTGAATTGAATTTCAACGAAGCATTTCTGGCACATGTTTATGGAAAGTTTTTTTTTTTATTTTCAACAAAGGAAACTCATTCTTGTGAGCTTTTCACTTCTTTACTCAGAGGAACATATGCTTTTGATACTAATTATGTATTATCAGATACGCAAAAGCTCACTTTACTCCACCGTTGGGACACTCTGTATGTATTGTAAATTTCTAAAACCCATAAATGTTTTAATCCAATTCGTGATTGATTGAATAATCATTCTATTCAAATCATCATCTAGGTATACACGATAATGGGGAACAATCAATTTTTTTTTATTGCTGAATTCGGAAGTCCATGTAAAATAAGGAGACCCGTATTTTTTCTATTTGATGTTGGTCGAAAATTGACGGAGATGTAACGCTTTGAAGTGTGCTGAAACTGCAATGTTATGAAGTCATAACATTAAAACACCATGCTCAGTATATCTATATATACAAAACTTTAAACTTGAATAACAATTGGAAAAATCATATTTTTACGAAATATAAAATACGTGTCATTTTTTTGCGATTTCTTTCAGTTTGCAATAAAAAAAAAACGATTTAATTTTTCATGCAAGTTCCCCATTGTTGGATTGATAGCGGAGAGAGATACTCTCAGGTACATTAGATTATTTCAATGAAAACGCTGATTACCAGAAAGGTAATGTAGCTGTATGGGATTGTCTTCATTTGTAGTTACGTTATAACTTGAAACTTGAATACAGATGAAAATCGGGTAAGACCAAAATTGGTTTCATCTGGTATGTATATTTCACGTATTTAACACCATTTTGGAGCTTGGTCTAGGATATAGAAGTAAATTATCTTGATCATAAGATTACCTTGATTAAATATTTAAACATAATTGTGATGACTGACTTTTTTTGTGGTATGAGATATGAAATTGAACATTCTCTTTCCAGCATAATATTGTGTTTTGAGAAAAATATATGTATTTTCGCTACTCATTAAAACTTCAATCCAGAATAACAATGAGCCTTGTTACATAGCTAGTGGCCTGTCTTCTTCTTTGCATCGTAGTCTATTTTTCACCTTCCTGATAAAGTGATGGACGTGCATGGTCTGCTTCGCGAATCTTCTGATGAATCATTTGTCTTCTTTATTGATCTTGATCTTTAGTTATGGTAGAAGGTTTGTGATGATATGTTGTTAATTTGTCCGTAACCATTGGGTTATTGTATGAGCAGAGTGGCAAAAAGATACGACAGGTTCTCTTGGGCAACATGTGAATTGATAAAATGGAGCTACTTTGAAGGAAAATTTTATATAGGAAGATTAGCGTCAACCGTATCAACCAAAAACTTTTGTGACATGTTCCCGAATGAAATATCTTGAAAAAAATAATGAACTTGTTATTCTCAACCCTTCTATACTTTAGTTCAATAAACTCACAACAAGTCATCCCAAAATCATCAAGAGCCAACCTTTTGCATAAACCCTGTATATCAGGTGAATTTTTCAATCTAGTAATATGAATTAATTATTTGAAATAATAATGCATCATAACATGTTCATCATTACTGTGAGAGTCTGACATCATATTGCTAAATTAATGACTTTGAAAAGGAGAAAACATTATGAAATGTATAACGTCATCATTTACCCACATGGACAGTCTTAAAATTCTCCAAATTTGAATAACATACCAATGGTGAAAAAGGTTTTCGCTCAGGCGGGCTCTACTTAATCTGCATATACAGAGTGGTGTGAATAGGTGAGACGATGTTAAATTTATCACTTATCTAAATGAGCGGTCACACGGGCCACACCGATCTCACGATAATATTTCCATTGCCGCATCACTAATTTAACGAGATGCCGAGCCACATCATTGCCTGGACTTGAACCCTGAAGTACAACAAACGTAAAAGAGATATATTTTCAAGTTTTTTTAGTATGTCTTTTTTTGAATTTGGTTGCTAGGACTGTTCTTCATCATTGAGTTTACCTTCAGAATGAAATATTATGAACTGAGCGTAGTTGCTTCATCTAAACAGATATGTTTCTTTTCGTATTCAATCTCGAAGACTACTGCACATTTCTATTGGGGTGGGAAATCTTCTTTTAAAAACATCGACATTTTTCAAACGAAATCAACCACGTCACGTCGATGATACAGTTATCGGAAATGTCATTTGAATTTTGCTGAATTAACTACCTTTATTCATTCAAGTTTCATATAATTTTGAATTAGTGAATTTCAATTATTTTTCAAAGCTTGGTCAAATTTATAAATTTTATAACTTCTGTTTAGCTGACAAATCTAATTCTAGTTTACACAGCAGAATAAAATGATTATGTACAGAAATAATAATGAGGACATCATTTCGTCGGCCCCATAGGCAAATAGCAGGCTTTTGAACATTATCATTGGCTGCAGCGTATATTGAAGGTTTTTTTTTTCGAGTAAAAACAAAATAATGACAAAAATGCCTCAAAAGTCCAAACATTGACCAAAATGACGGATCTAATGATTCATTTACAGAAAATGGTAATTAATCATAAACTACAAAAATCTAATGATTCACTATGAAATCATAAACATAACGTGATTTCCTTAATGCATACGACCATCCAAGTTATTTTAAAGCTAGTTGAAATTTCATTCTGAATATTTCACTCATTTACAAAGAATCCCATAAGAGCAGTGGAATTTCCGGAGGATTACAGCGAATATCTCTCAAAGCGAAGAAACATACGGAGTGACAATTCAAGAAATATCAATCTGCATAGCTCACCAACACAGTTTTTGAATTGTTTACCTGTATTTGATAACCTCATATTTGAAAACAGGTCTTCAAATATGAGGTTATCAAACTCCTAAATTTTGTCATGATAAAAGTTATTGATTTAGATTTTTGATCAAAGCCCTTTATTTTGAATTCAGGTTTTTGATTTTTTTGGAAAACGCTTGGACACGTCGATTTGTATTTTTGAATGCTATTTTCTTATGGCAAATTCATATGTACAGGATGGACCAAGACTAAACTCCTTTTCTTCAAATTGATGGAAACACCTATTTTTATTCCATTTTTGCGTGAAATTCTGATAGTGGTATTCATAGTCGAGTGCCGACGAAACACGAAAAAGAATCGCTCGCTGGTGATTTCTTTGGCGGGCGAAAGATAAGCGCGAGAAAAAAATGCATAGTCGAATCCCAAAAAGGATCGCGCGCTTTGTGCTTTTCATAGTTGAGTACTGGCGTTGATTGAGAAAACAATCAACTTTACTGGAGACTTGCTGCCGGGTGGAGTTTGATGATAATTAGCGGTCTTTCTAGTCCAGGGAGCACTTATTTTCCCAGCCAGCAAACATGGGTGGAATGAGGAACTTGCATGAGAAATTGAAGCGTTTTTTTTTCTTTTGCAAACTGTAGAAAATCACAAATAAATCAATGCGAATTTTTTAATTTCGTTAAAATGATCTTCCCAAAAGTGATTGATCAAGTTTTAAGGTTGGTATACAGGGTGCAACAGATCTGAATGCATGCATGGGGATATCAGTAATAATAGAAGATACACGGTCGGTTAAATGGATGCAAAATTGCGAATTTTCATGATCCAGAAAATGTCATTTTGGAAATTGAAAAATTTCGACTACTACCGAAGATAATATTAAGAAAAAACCGAGATTTCAAAAAAACGTTTCTATTATTTTCTGCGTTGGTTTGAGAAGACATTTCAAAATAAATCACACTTTGTCAAGGCTACTTTTTCTCCTCTACAAGATGGTGGTATCAAATTGAAAATCTGACGTTTCGTCTTCGAGCTGCCATCATCAACTTTATTTTTTTAAATACGGACCTGGAATTTTCATTTTATTTTTAGTCATCTTTTGACGTTCTTGAGGCATTGAGGTGATTAGATGAGGGTGTAGAGTAATGGGTTAGTTTGAGTTTTCTCATGAGAATAACGTTTTTTTTTTTCCCGTGGGCTCGCAACAAATGGGTTATTACCCTATCGTCAGTCTACCCAAGCAAGTGATTTTTGCAATCGCGCAAATGTTTTTCCCAAACACACACAAACAACCACGGTTCACCCGGGAATCGATCCCAGACCTCCTGCGTGGTTAGCAATGTTTCCGACCACTACACCAAGGCGCCTCAAGAATAACGTGTCGAATTAAGATAAATTCATGAACCAAACTATGTGTTAGGTTGACAAAGGCTGCCTTACTAATTTTTCTCTGGTATTAGTTTTTAGATATGTATTTTTTTTTTCGATGGTTGCGATACCTCAATGCATCAAGGAAGTCAAAAGATAACCAGAAATAAAATAAAACATTCAGGTCCGTATTCAAAAAAATGAACTTGATGAGGGCCGCTCACAAACAAAACGACAAATTTTCTATTTGAGACCGCCATATTGTAGAGGAGAAAAATTGGCATTGTGAAGAATCTCAGGAAATGATAAAGTTTTTGCGAAATTTCGTTTTTTTTTTTTCCAATATCTTCAGAAGTAGTGAATGACATTTTGTTGAGCATAAAAATGCGCAACTTTGCATCCATTCAATCGACCCTGTTTCTCTTATAATAAATGAAGTCCCCATGCATACACTCGAATATGTGGCACCCTGTACATACAGTGCGTTTTTTTTAAAACGGAACATAGGGATTCAAATGTTAAATTTCCAGTCTCTTGTTGGCAGTAGTCCAATTCAAAGTACACAGCTGAAACTTGCCGTAGATAAACCTTTGTGCCTAGATATTATGTTATTTCATCCATCAGCACAGAATGAATTGAAAAGAGATTAAAAAAATGGTTTTAATAATTATAATTGGAAAGTCATACCTTTTTACTAGCCTTGTTTATGCCACGTCAACCAATAACTGTATTGTCAAATTGTGATTAAATTTATTTCTAACAGTATAATACAATTCAGAGAATCAAACAATTAGTTCTTGGATAAACTGTTCAAAGTATCCCCTATTCAAGCAGTATGCTTAACGGTCATAAAAATTGAAACAAAATTTTTCTGCTTAAATAAATCGACAATGAAGTAAGACACGTTAGAAAATTGGTTGTCACCGTCATATACAAGGTATGCTTCACTTTCCGAAAAATTAAAGCATCTTTTTTGTTTTTTTCCAAGTTATTTTGGCATAATTGATGAACTAACATAATCTAGAAGCATCGAAGTTCATCCATGGCATGTTTCAGCTGTGTACCACGAATAGAAGTACTGCTAACATGGGATTGAAAAGTGACGTCAATCAATCAATCAATCAATAGAGTTTAATTATCAAAAAGAAAATAGTAACAATGAATTGATTACAATAATTAAATGAACTAGGATAAAACCACCTTGGAAATATATCTTGTTGGTGGGGAAATATTACAATTATTACAGAACACCTATTACGTGCTAGAAAATAATTATTATATAACATTAACATTAAACCTATTAAATGTATTATAGAATGTATACAGAGAGAATATGTGACACATTTTTAATGCTAATTATGAAGCAATATTCATAATTATGCCGTCTTATTTGTGAGTATAGTGTTCGTGCTCAATAGTTTTAAGGGTATCTTTCTTCTTGTACTGTCTCAGGGCTATACTTTGTACAAAATGTTGTCTTACGTCCAGAATTTTAGATTCTTCAAACAATAGCTCAGTTGGATGTAATCTGTTTTTGCTATAGATTACTTTTAGGATACACTTTTGAGTGTTTTCAAATGCCTTTAGATAAACATCAAGCACACCTCCCCAAACTATTATTCCGTAAGTCGGGTGTGTCTGCACAGGAGATAGATTGAGTGTTTTCAGATATGGGAGTGCAAAATAGTTCTTTAATTCTTTGAACTTGCGTATTAGACCTCTCAATTTATTGGTAATATAGTTGGTATGTAAATTTCATTTGACGTGGGGGTCAAGCATGACATCGAGATACTTTATTTTGAGCTTTGATTTTATAGAAAAAGTAGTTATGTTTATCTGAATGCTAAGTTCTGTATAGTCTGGGAGGGAGTCGGAATAAGAACCATATGTCATAAAATATTTTTTTCCAAAGTAAGTGGTGAGAACATGATTTTTAAACCATAGGAGGATTTTCGGGACGTCGTTTTCTACTTTTTGTTTCAGTTTCCGCCAACTTTTGTTTTTATATATTATCGCCGGGTCATCAGCAAAGCATATAAGTTCACTAAGAGACTGGATGTTGAATAAATTGTTAATATAAACAATACATAGTAGCTAACCCAAACTAACTCAATACCGTCCCTTGTGGAACACCGAATTCAACGTTTGCTTCCGTACTTGAACTTTGTGTGCGGTCAGTCAAATAGCTTCTAAACAGATCAAGCGCTTTACCTCTTATTCCAGCATTCTCAAGAATTTCCATTGATTTTGTATGGTCGACCATGTCGAACGCCTTGGCCAAATCAACAAAAACGCAAATGACTTTGTTTCCAATATCTAATGATCTATTATTGCTTTTTGTGAGTTTAAGTGGGTATCCCAAAAACCAAACTGGTTTCCCGATAAGACTTCACATTTTTTTCACAAAATCAACAAGTCATTTTTTGATAATTTTTTCCAAAATCTTACTAATAAAGGTATTAAGCAAAAAAATGGGCCTATAGGTTGACGGTAATGCCTTGTTTCCAGATTTGTATTCTGGCTTGATAATAGCTTTTTTCTGGCTTTTGGGAAATTTACCTGTTTCCTAACATTTATTAATAATGTATACGGGAGGTGGTGCCAAGAACTTTTTTAATTCTTTGAAAGTTTCGCTTCTGATTTTATCTATTCCAGATAGTATCTGCTGCATCTGTGATGTTTGTCGGAATCAAGAAAAAACTGTGTCTGTTTATAGGTACAGGGATTAAGATCCTTTTTGATTTCGCCTGCCATAGTTTTACCGACAGTGTTAAAATAATGGTTGAAACACTATGCTATTTCTTCTTCAAAATTTAAAATTTGGTCATTGTTCTCAAACTCACTGATTTCTTGATTCATGTTTGGTTTTTGCTCAAAATGTTTTTGACATTTTTCCAAAGTTTGTCCGTTCGATTGAGGTTCTTGCCCATTTTGGATATAAAGTAATTTATGTAAGCCTCATCGAGGACTTTATTTAGATTATTTCTATAATCTTTATATTGGCGCAAAATCACAGGGTTTGCTGCTGGCGTGATCCAAGGATTTTTATTGACCTTTCTGCTATCGTTTTTTTTTAAATTGTTATTGCTGACTCTACATGAATTTGCGTTATTTTTATAAATATTTCTGTTGATAAATCTACATCTTTCAGTGGTTTGGAGAAAAGAGAGAGAGATAGTATAACAAGTGTTCCCGTGGCAGCTGCAGCGAGCGGAAGCTGTAGTGCGCGGTGAAATGTGAGTTGGTCCATTTTAGTGGTGTACAGTGAATTGGCAAGATTGAAATCTCTTGTCCCCTGAGTGGGAGATGCTGATGTTTTTGCCGAGACATGGATTTAGATCCAGCGATGGATAACTCAGACTGCGTGGAGGAATTCATTGAAAGTTATAATGAAATGGAGCTGAAAATAATCGATTTAACTGAAACCAATGCTGCATTGGAAAGAAGGATCAAAAAATTGACGAAAGAAACGGAGAAGCATGCGGCAGGGAAGGCTGCTCAGCATCCTGGCGCAAAGAAGAAGAGAGTCACAAGTAGCAGTGACACGGATGATAGTGATGTACCTGCAGACAAGCAGACAAATGACTTTTTCGCACTGGATGCCTATCATTCCAGAAAGCGACCAAAAAACCCCGCCAATGTGCCAGCTAAGAAACCATCTTACTCTGACCGGGTTGGGAGAATTCCACCAGTGACTATAGAGGGCAATAGTGACTGTTTGCAACTGAGGAAATACCTCAAAGGGGTGAACATAACCTTCCAGAAGGCAAAGTTAGTGATAGGTGCGACAAAAATCCATCCAAAGTCCGTCGAAGACTTCGAGAACCTGACTACCAGACTAAAGAAGGACAAAAAGAGTTACTTCACCTATACTTTTCCTGATGACAAAAGATACCAAGCTGTAGCTAGGGGGTTACCCCACAATGCTGACATCTAAAAGATGATCCGAGAGCTCCACTCATATGGGTTTGACGACGCTACAATGAAACAAATGTCAAGCTTCACGACAAAGAAATCACTCCCACTGTATCTGATTACATCCAGCAGCCCAGTTTTTTTTTTAAATATCGACGCTGTGCTACCTGGATGTCAAAATGGAGAAACGAATGAGGCCCAAACATATCCGCTTCAGTGCTATAGGTGCCAGAAGTTCGGGCCCACGCAGTGAAATTGTCATTACCCATATGTCTGCGTCAAGTGCGCAGCACAGCATGCGACGTCGAACTGTGTGCTGGATAGTGACAAGACTACCAACAATGCAGTTTGTGCTAATTTTGGAAAAACTGGCCACCCAGCCAGCTACAAAGGATGCCCAGAGCATCTCAGCAAGAACTCTGTCCGGAAGCCCAGCAGTGCAAGCTCCAAGCCTTCACAAAAAAGCAAAACCCACCAGGTCCTGAACCCAGCCCCAAAGCTGTTGAACAGGTACTTGGACAGATCCTGGCCAAGTTACTGCCTGCTCTAACAGTGCAGATAGCTGACTCCATGTGGAGCAACCCACACCCTCAAGCTCACAGTCCCACTGAGGCCTAACGACCCAGTATGGGGTGAATGTGATGCAATGCGTCTCCGGCGACGGTGCATGAGTTGAAACATTCTCACTTATCGAGATGACCAAGACTTTTTAAAGGACCAAGTCTCGCAAAAGTGATAGCTATCAAGACGATACCGAGAGGTGGTTAGGTTCAGTGGGTGAACGGTAAATTCCGGAGTCCCGCACTACCTGGTCACGGACCTCGTGTGCATAGGGGGCATTCTCCCACCTATATAAAAAAAACTACATCTTTTTCGTTATTCACGTTTTCCCAAGTCTCTTGTGATAGTATTTTTTTGAGTTTATTTTTGTTGATATGTTTTATCAAACTCAGTAATTTTCAAGTTTCTCTTTCCACAAAATTGATTTTTATTTGCTATACACATTATGTATCACAATCGGATAATGATCAGTAAGTTGGTTTTGCAATATAAAAGATTGCACTCTATCGATTGAACTTTTCGACTTCAGGAAAATATGGTCCAGACAAGTTCCTGATTGAGGCGTGAAACATAATTTCATGCAGATATGAAACCATTTTCAATTAAACAATTTTTGTATTCCTCGATGAAATTCTTGTTTTTGAGTCAATCAATGTTTATGTCACCTATTAGCATACAGTGATTATATTTTTTCAGTGTATTTTTGTTTTGCTCTAAATAGGAATCAAGGTTCTGGTTAAATATATCTACGTTAAATGACAGAGACCTATACAGTCCTAAGATATCAAAATTTTATTTATTGGTTGATCATTCTAGCGTTATCCAGGAAATCAATTCTAAATTCATATTCAAGTTGTTCTTGAATGTATATGACAGTTCCGTCGTGTCTGGAAACGTTACCTTCGTTATAAATCAAATTATATCCCGGGATCTCTAAGAGTAATGTATTAGAAAGTATAAACGTCTCTGTTAATACAATAACTTGAAAACTATTTTCGAAGGCAGCCAAATACACCTGTAATTCAGTAAAATGATTCTCAAGACTTCGTATGTTTGTGTGGTAAACTGAAAAAAACTCATTACTATCTGAAAGGTAGTTATTGTATCCATTGAATTTTGCAATTTTAGTTGTTTTGATTTTGTCACTTCTGAAATCTTCCAAGATCATTTTCATATAATTGGAGAGAACAATCCCAACAGATACCGCACGTTACAGATGAGAGGCTTTTACAAAATAGAGATAAACAGATATTTACCGATATTCATGCAAGTGAGTATACGTAATTGACAGCCTTTTTATCCCATACAGTCATAGTGTCATCCCAGAGGTGATGTTTTTGCTTCAAATCTGAGTTCTTTTCATTAAGTGTCTGTATAAAAAGAAAAAAAAATAATTTGACCATGGAAAAAAAATCTTGAATATTAATTTTGAAAAGAAAGAAGAAAAAAGAAACAAAAACAAAAGGAGTTTTTCAACGGGAAAGAGATCTGATTTCCAAGTTTTTCACTTTTTGAAATAGTCTTCCGCTTTTGAGATTCTTCTTAAAATTTGTTTGTTCTGGCGATTCTTCTGGTTTTTTTTTTCTGTCCAGGGTTAGCCAGATTGATCACCTCCTCTTCTTGAGCTCCAGCATCCTGCTAAGATTTCTCCCGTCTCAAGTCTTCAAGGGTACACCTCTTTTCATCCACAAAAAGAGTATAGCTTTTATCTCGGCTTTCATAACCCAGTGGATTAAGCGCATTTCAAAGCGTTACATTTTTGACCATAATGAAAAAAATACGTGTCTTCTTTTGATGCAAGTTCCCTATTGTTTTGATGGTAATTCCAAGCAGAATTCATTTATATTTAGCAGGTATACTGAAGTTGAGTAGAAAAAATATAGTCTGACTAATCTTTGAGTATTGATAATAATAATAATAACATAAGGTCTGTGCGTAGAACATTCACGAACCAGTAAAAGCCAATCAGCATATTTGCAGTTTGCGAATCACCTCTGACTGATATTGACCAATCGATGAAACGCTGACTGGTTTGTGATTCTTCTACGAACAGACCTATAATAATGTTAGTGCAGTTTTGAAAGGCTATCAGAAAAAGATTGGTGACACAACACACAAAAAAATAGTTTATTCAGCTTGAGTCAGTAGCACATCCATTTGTTCACTCAAGTTTCAAAGATCACATGAGCAAGATGATGTCTTTGATGTAGGCGATATCACCAGAAATGTTAGAAACTGTTCCGAAGAGGCATTAATTTGGGCTTCAAATTGCGCAACTTTGTCTCAATTTTACCGAATCTGTAACTGTGATGTGTTTGACGAAATACCAATACTGTCAAAAACTGGTTCACTGACTTTCACCGATCCAATTTTAAAAATCACTGGAGAAATTTGGGTCCATCAATCAAAACTTGAACTTTTTTGACCTTCTCTTGAAAAAGAAGAGTGGAAAACCAGGCAATATCTTCCGAAAATCTTATGAACACGGCTCTATTCGAAATTATGTTGAGAATTTCACAGAGTAGCATCAGAATGGATACTTAGTCACTTAACAAAGTAGTGGTCTTGCATCCAGCCAGTTGGATTGTTGGAAAACTGAAAAGTGGACATTGTAGAAAAATCATTATAGGCATACGTAAATCGCAACAAAACCAGATATTTGATTGCTCAATGTATATGTAGCAAAATATGTATATGGGAACGATCTGCTCATTCATTCGCATATTTTATGGGAACTCAAATATTTTTCCAACCTTGTTTTTTTTCCAACTCTATATGAAAAGTCAATGGAGCGATTTATTATAATACATCTGGGATATTCAATCATCAATTATTCGCGATGATCTTTTCATCGACCAAACTAGCTACTAGCTTTGATCTGCTGACATTTCAACTTAAGTAATCTGAAAGATAGAGGAAGGAATGGTTCTGTGATACATGGATAGACAGTTGCATTAATGATCTTGTGATGATAAACAGAAATATCCATATTCTCCGCTTTCTAGGCTACACACCACCCTAAAAAATGTTTTTCGTCGTCATTAATAGTTCTGGATACGAGTATCGACTCGAATGTCTATATGATAGTACTGGGCTCGAATTTTTCTGGACCCATACTGCATGTTTGACCTTGATAATTTGTCATTGTATTATTTATGAAGTTGAGTGATTGATGAAGTATCCGTTTCAAGCACCCAGGATGTGCCGACAGTCTGCTTTTTGTACGTAGAGGCAAAATATACTTTTGATGTAGGGAAAAATAAATTGTAAACGTTTTGATATCAAATCTGCTCAGAAAAAGATTTAATTCTTTGATGCTGAAAATGTCAATGTTGATGACGTTTTCACGCATGGCGTTTGTTATTTTGAATGTTAATCTACAGGTTGATAAAAGCACTGGAGAGCTCAAAAAAAATATATCAAAAGTACATTTCTAATAGCTGAGAATCAATTTTTTGTGACGCTTGAAAATAGCATCTCCAGAGACAGGCACTCAACGTTTAGTACAAAAATCAGACGATTAATTTCGATATTTATGTGCTGTATAATTTCTGTTTTTTCAACCCTGACACTGACAACCCTTTACTGAAAGTGACGGTTCTGAATTGAAGCTTTTTAATATTTTTGCAGTTTCTACGTACAAATTCGAGCAGCATCATTGGGATATTGGAGACGATAAAAGATACGAGATTTTCGAAATTTTTCCCATTGAACTTCCAATATATGGAAACAGATTAAGGACGATATTCTTTACAAAATTGCTCCCATGACACTTTTCTCTAAGTTGTCAAATATCACAGAGAGCCACAGGCCGTTGAACTTGATGTTACTAAATTGCCTATAACCGATTAGACTTTTCTTTGGCTTTTTTTTACAAGAAAATCTGCTCTTTCTGGTGCATGTGCTTAAGATCAATTTTATCTGCTCTTGCCGACGACACAACATAAATTGTTAAAGTGAAACCTGTTTTTGAGGTTTTTTTGAAATTTTCGATCGCAAACACACTAAATAAATGACTCTATCGTGTTATTTGGAACATTTTTCACCACTTTCATGAAGATGATGAATCCATATCTTTTGAACTTGAAGAGTTATGGAGACTTCAGTAATCCCTCGAGGAATATTTTTGAAACAGCCCTTTTGATATTTGCTATATTGTCCTTACTCTCAAGATGTCTCAACTGCATCAAAATCAGTCTCTGAAGGCAAGATTGATATCTTCGTGATGGATCGCTTGAAGACTCCAGTTTTTGTACGGATGCTGACCATACGACCTAGTCCATCTGCTCCAGGATGTATCCCAATTATTCTGCCAATTTTCCATAACATAGGTGGCACATGTTCTTCATGCAAAAGTACCAAGTCTCCAACAGTCAGCGTATTGTCACTTTTCTGTCTCCATTTTGATCTTTGTTGCAATGAAGTTAAGTAGTCCTTTGACCAATGATCCCAAAACTGCTGCATGACAAATTTCATGTGTTTATGGCGGGATACAAAACTTGTCTCCTCATCACAAATAATAACTTCAGGAAGACTGTTTAATGAGTCCCCAATCAGTAAATGACCAGGAGTTAGGACTTCATAATCTTCAGGTGACTCCGTAAGGGGATATAAAGGGCGAGAGTTCAGAATACATTCTACTTGTGTACAAATAGTATGAAAATCTTCATAAGTGAAATGTGTATTGAACATTACTCGTTTAAAATGATACTTGGCCATTCGTACTGCACTTTCCCATAATCCATCAAAATGTGGTGAGCGAGGTGGCGAAAAATGCCAAGTAATTTTATTTCCCAACAAAAATCCTCAAAATTGGAATTACTAGCCTGTTTAATGAAATCTTGAAGTAGATTATCAGCACCACTAAAATTGGTGCCGCAATCTGAATAGATATGCGAACAAAGACCACGTCTGGCAATAAACGGTTTCAGACAATTCAAAAATCCATCGGTTGACAATTCTGAAACAACTTCCATGTGCACAGCCTTAGTGCTGAAACACACAAATATACAAAGAAATGAATTAATGAATTTTCTGTTTCGAAATTTGCTATCTTTCAGTTCATATGGGCCATAATAGTCAACTCCACAAATTACAAAAGGTCTTGATGTTCTAGTTACTCTAGCGCTTGGCAAATCAGCCATTCTCTAACATAATTTAGTTGGGTGAACTCGAAAGCATGTAATACACTTACGAAGAGCATTCCGAACAGTTTGTCTTCCCTTTAACGGCCAAAATTTCTGTCTTAAATTTGAAAGAATAAACTGGGGACCAGCATGTAGATTTTTCAAATGCTCATGCATAATTAAAAGATGAGTGAATCTATGATTAGAAGGAAGTATAATCGGGTGTTTAGCTTTATATTCAAGTTCAGAATGTTTTAGCCTTCCACCAACTAAAAGAAGACCATTCTCGTCAAGAAATGGATTTAGTGAGAGTAAAGAACTTTTTGAAGAAATTGTTTTAGAATTTGCCAAAGAGTTTATTTCAACAGAAAATGATTCACTTTGATCAAACCTCATCAAAACAATAAGTGCTTGATCAATCTCTGCAATAGTCAAATTATTGAAGAGTCTAGATTCAGTTGTTGTTTGAGAATTATATTTAAATCTCAAAATATAAGCAGTTACATGTAACAATTTTTTAAATGAAGAGAATCTATTTAATAAATCTTGAAAAAATTAAATTCGACATGGCGATGAAGACATTGGTTCTTATTTCTGGAAGCTCAGAAGTATGTTTTGATAAATTATTGAGTTTTTTTGGCCAATAACTTTGATCCAAAGATAACCATTCAGGTCCCTTGAACCAAAAATTATTATTCACTAGATCAGAAGGATCGATTCCTCGAAATATCAAATCAGCAGGATTGTCCTTGATTGAAACATGATTCCATTGACTCAAGCTTGACTGTCTTTGTATTTTAGAAATTCTATTGGAAACAAACGTTTTAAGAGAACTGGGTTCACGAGCCAACCAAGCTAAAACATTTTGTGAATCTGTCCAATAAAATATATTATTGATTTCAATTTTTAGCAAGGATATAACAGTTTGACACAACTATACCGATAATACACAACCACATAACTTTAAACGAGGTAGAGACAATGATTTGAGCGGTGCAACCTTTGATTTTCCACAAGCTAGTCGAACTTACACTTCATTGTTCTTTTGAACTGACCGTATATATATAAAAGTTCCATAATCAACAATTGAAGCATCTGAAAAACAATGGATTTCAACTAGGATAGGTCCTTGAGTAATAATACATTTGGATATCTTCACTTCATTAAGGCTAGGTAGATGAAGATAGAACTTTAACCATAATTCTAAAATATTATCGGGAACAGGAGAATCCCAATCTACTTTTTCTAGCCATAACCTTTGTATTATTATTTTAGCCTTGATAATAACAGGTCCAAGTAATCCTAACACGTCAAATATTTGACTAATGATCGAAAGAATATTTCGTGTAGTAAAAATAGTTATTTCAGGATTGAGTGTGACTGAATATCTGAATTCATCAGTAGAGCAGTTCCAAAATAGGCCAAGAATTTTCTTGTTTTGCTGATCTTCAATGATATAGTGATCATTTGTTTCTCTATTCATTTTCTTGAGATACTCCAAAACACGTGGTTCATTCGAAACCCACTGACGAAGATTAAAATTAGCACTTGATAAAATATCATTAGTGGTTTTCATAAGCGATAAAGCATCTTCAATAGTATCAGTTCCCAATATCCAGTCATCCATATAGAAATCATGAGACATAGATTCGGATGCTTCACGAGATATGTGAACATTTTCCAAAGATAGTTGCTTAAGACAACGTGTAGCAAGAAAACTTGCAGGAGCAGTTCCGTATGTCTCAATTCTTTGGATGGATCATTTCGCCACAGAATCCTTTGAAAGTCCTGATGATTCTCTGCAACCCGAATACATCTGTACATTTTTGAAATATCTGCAGCGAAAGCTATAGTGTGCATACGAAATCTCAAAAGAATCCAAAACAATACAAGGACCAACTTTCAAGACATCGTTGAGTGAAATTCCAGTATTAGACTTTGATGAAGCATTGAAAACAACCCTCAACTTTGTAGTGAGAGATGATTCTCTGATCACACAGTGATGTAGTAGGTAGAAATTTGCCCGAGAAATATCTGTATCCTCATCAGTATTCATTTCTGACATATGATTAAGATCTTCATATTCTCTCATGAATAATGAATAGTTTGTTTTATGTTCTGGATTTCTTAATAGCTTTCTCTCCAAAACAAAATATCGAGATTTTGCAATTTCAAGGGAATCTCCCAACTGATCAACAGTATCTTTAAAAGGAAGTTGAACAATGAAACTTCCATCTGCACTTCTTTGAAATGTGTCAACAAATTGTTTCTCGCATTCCATCTCTTCATTTGAATATGTAATATACTTTTCCCGACATTCTTCAATCCTCCAAAAGGCTTCCAATTGATTATCAAGAATACTATTCCGTATCTTGAGATTGAACCAAATTGCAAATATAGTTCTTTGAAATAACGCATGTGTAGAAACTACCACCAACGACATAACCTAATTTGGTAGCCTGTAAAACTGGTCTATTTTTTCCTAATTTGATTTGACTAGGTAATAACAAATCAAAGAAAATACCAGCACTTATACGAATATCTAATCTGCAGAATCCGAACAAAGTTCAGTACAAATGGCCAAGTATGCCAGCAAATTCCTGCTTGTATAAATACTTTCAAAGTGAATGGACTGTATCAAATCTGTCAAATGACAGTGACATTCAAATTTCAAAAAATTAAGCCAAGATTGCTCTGTATCCTGAAAACTCTTACAATATCCTTACTCACGGAGAATCAACCCCTTGGAGCAGCTTCTTCAAAGTTCGTGAAAAAGGGCTGAGCTATTCGGTTCATTGGACCAAAAATATGTGGGGTTGCGAGCTTCACTTATTGGTAGCAGCGATCGTCATGCTCCCGTTTCTTTAATGCAAACGATTCAGCTCCAGAATCAAGGACTTTTATTTTTTAAAATACAATTTTGAATTTTCAGTGCAACTGACTCAACTTAATTTTTTGACAACTATATTAAACAGATTCATGTAACTTGGAAACACATTTTTCCATGCCTCGTTCAGTAACCAGATCCGACACCATACAAACGAATGAATTTGCACACTTTGTGAGTAGTAATAATGCACTTCAAATTACCAATGTTTTAAGGTGGAGTGAGTGCAGGCGGCAGTCGAGGTGCTGAGCAAGAGGATTTCAGTGATGCCAACCAATCAATTAAACAGTTGCAAAAAACCTTATTTCTCAAACAAATGAATGTTGCTATAGCTCAAGAAAAGGCTGCTTTTGCTCAGGACAAAGGTGGCATAGCTGTGGGAAAAGCTGCAGCGGCTTTAGAGCAGTTTGTAAAGAATCACTTTGCTCGACACTCCGAACGTTAAAAATAAATAAGAAATTGGAGTACTTATTGTCAAGGATAGTTTAGTTGTTTTTGTTAATAATAAATGATAGTCACTTTTTTTTCTTATTAGGTGTATGTATTATGGGTTTTTCTGGAAATAAAAAATGCACAATGACAAAAACATTCTTATTCATTCATTCACCGTTTCAACGTTGCCTGTACATGAATTCTGCAATCTCATTACGAACCTGAATTCCTTGTCGTCTCATTTTAGCCTTGTTTGGTTCAAGAGCTGATGCAGGCATAGTTGGTTGATCTTTGACATCGATTTCTTCAAACTGTTCATGTGGATCGTTCAAAGAGCACAATTATTATGTAAAATAAATCCACACATAATATATCGACATATTCTATCAGTTTTCAGTCGCACTGTATAGTTTAACAATGGAAATCTTCTTTTCAACTGCCCAAAAAATCTTTCTATAAAAACACGTACTCTCGCATGTGTTTTATTAAAATATTGTTCACTATTTGTTGCCGGATTTTGGGACGGTGAGAGCATCCAAGGAGTTACAGCATATCCCGAATCGCCCAAAAGAATAACTTTTCCTTGACTTTTATACATAACAGGGTAAGGGAAAGACTTGTACCATATTCTAGATTCATGGACTGATCCAGGTGATGTTGCATCTACGCTGGTAAACATCTCTCCATTGTCACAAGTGGCTTGTACGTTTATTGAGGCTACGCCTTTTCTGTTACTGTATTCGTCACCGTGTGCAGGGAGTTTCAGAATTTTAACGTGAGTGCAGTCGATTGCACCAATAACGTGAAGTACTGTATGGAGTACTGTCCACTCATCTTTAGCCCTGTTCAAGATGTCGCCTGCATCAGGGAACTCAATCTAATATTTTTTCTTACTGCAAATTGCACATAAGACTTTATGAACAGTTTTTGATGCTGTTGTCTGATGAATTCCAACACTAACACCTATCTGTCTAACCAGGGTCCTGCAACAACATACTCAAATAAGTTATCTTAATTTATTTAAGTAAGTATTTTCTATACTTTATTTCAAAACTCTCATTTCATTTTTGGTATACTGAGTTTGAGTTAAGTTGAGTTGAGTTTTTCTATTCAAACATACCTAAGGTCCTTAAAAACACTTCCATTTGTTGAATGACTGTGTGTAAGCGCACTGCCCCTAGTTTCGTTTATTTCTGTCAGGACGGTATTAGCTAGATAAAATACGTTCTCCCTTAAACCTTAAAAAAAAATTATACTTAAACACGATTGTTGAGTTATACCTCAACTTCAGCTACTTATCAGAATATTTGATGATACAAATCATCATCATTGATATGTCGTCTTACACTGTATATTTTTCTTCTGCGTAATTCATCCATTTCAAGCAAAACTATAGGTAATCGTAGAATGTAGCATGCTCAGTGAAGCTGCTTTTAAACCAACTTCGCCAAAGTAAAGCAAATGCTACAATTTCTTCTTGAAATCGAAGTTTCTACTGGATGAAGTCAACACTTCCAGTTGTAGTAGATCCTTGAATGATTCCACGACGGTGCTACTCGGTGCAGTAGCGTCGGGAAAATTTACAAGCATCTACTTCGAAATGTAGGTCTTTCTGAGTTTTGAAAAATTTACTACGTATACATTAAGTATAAGCATGTACTTCGTTTTCATTCATACCACTCATTATCTTACGCGAATCAAAACACATCCGGGGTCTTCTTTTTGACATATTAAAATTTACAGGGGCAGGTTGCAAAAGTGTTCTTCCTGGGATTCCTGATGATGTCTCATTTACTTTTCAATTTCAAAAGATAGAAAAAAATTATCTTTATGAAAGTGAAAGGAAATTTTCCAAATAAGACGATAGAGGCATCTACACACCCCTCCAAAAGTCTTGGACCTCCCATGTTTTATCCCCATTTCTAGCGATATTAAAAATCTGGTCACATAAATAAATACTCCATCAAAAAACACACCGATCTTGAAAATCACCCTACAATTGTCAATTGTATAGCCTTTTTATGTGGTTTTGAAGTTGCTTAAAACGATACATTTCTCAAGCTTTTAGCCAAAATTGCCAATTTTGGGCAATTTTTGCATTGCATATCTAGTCTATCAAAAGTTTGATCGTAGTGTAATTTTCAGGATCGATATGGTTTTTGCCCCTCTTTCGAATAAAGTTTTCTAAAACAACTCTGAAAAACCGTCACGAGTGGCTTTTTTTTTTCAACAAAAAAAAACTGAGTACCTGAACTGGGAAAAAGAATAGAGTATTTTTTGATAATTTGAACAGATTTTGAATATCTGTAGAAATGAGAAGAAAAGATGGACTGAAGAAGTGTCGAGGGGGCAATTTTCAATTTTGTAGAGAATATCGTCCTAAATCTGTTTCCATATTCTTCTTTGGTGGTTCAATGCAGAAAATTTCGAAAATATGTTGATTTTTTGTTTTCACAGTACCGTCATGCCTATTTGCGGCGATCCCAGAAGCTCGGGATATATTTCCAGCATTTTCTCTTGGGCAAATTAGATTTTTTTTCCTGTGTCTCTAGGATGAATGGTTCACGAAAACTGGCACCTTGTCGCTGCAAATGGATCACCGTGTACAATCTCACCATTTTTTTCAACGCACAATGAGATAAAATTATAAAATTGAGGGGCTATCTTGTCGTTAGACCAACGGCAGTTCTGGAGCATAATGTTGGGAGAGGTGGTATCATGTGAGATGTCTTGAAATGCGCACTTACCCAAACTAACCCAAACTTACTGTGGATGAAAATATGTTTGTCAAGGTATTAATAGGTGAGTCTACATGGTATAATTATCATGACATGGAATTTTGTAGTACAAACGCTGAGGAAAGGGAGTTTAAGGCGAATTCTAAATGCAAAAAAATTTCATTGGTTTTCAATTGCTGACAAAAGCTGGAAAAAACTAAGGGCAAAATAACTGTTGAAATTTAATTATCAGTAGACTTGTATGATTTTGATAAAATCATGCCATATATGAAAAACAAATCATTATCAGGTTTGAAAAAATATCAGTAGGTCCGGATAGTTTCAACATAAGGTTAAATCGAAAATCATAGGAAAAATATACACTGTTTCGCCGGATCGACGCATGACAAACATTTCCTGGCCATCGTACGTCACTTAGCCCCAAGATCTTGATTCGTAATCTGTGCATTTCTGTATCTACATTGGCGAGTTTTTCTGCCATGTAGAGGCTACGTACGTTCCACGTAGCAATTTTGAGTTTTTTTTCTGTATATTTGCATTCTACTAGTTTCTGAGGACGGGGGGATTCTTCACACCCTCTCCCCACTTAAGGGGTGCCCAGAACTGACGGACTGGAAATTAATTTTCTTTCGGTTATTATCCTGCTATCTATCTATGAATGTTCAAGTAGTGGATCAGTTCGCCAAGTTTCTGGAAACGCTGTTTGCGTTCCACTTCACTTTCTGTTGCTTATGGCTCCCGATTGTACCCTTAACAATTTGCACATTTAAATAGAGTAAAAGTATCGTCGGCAAAACATTTTTGTGTGTGGAGCATCTCAAGCATCCTGAAGTCTTGTGGCAGTTGCTTGTAGCATGGCCCCAAATGGCGAATCTCCTGCAATGTTTTATCTCAGTCATTTTTTGTTTACGTTTTCACTTCGGAATCATATAGCTTGGGAATTTTATATTTTGCACCAGGTATCTCAGCGGGACAGTTGGTGCAACCATGACAATGTAGAGGGACCTGGTTCTTGTCTTCATTGCGTATATTTGTTCGACCTCAAGCTTGTGGACGTCCTTTGGTTTGTTCTTGCCTTACTTTTGCTGTGTCCGACTGATGGTCCAGGCCTCTGATGATACGGAGTTGGGCAAGTAAGTGTGACATTCTAGGCGCAGTTCTCATGATCAGATAGTGCAAAGTATGTACTGGTGAAAGACATCAGTAGGGGTTTTCACCCCCTCATGCGTCACTCTGCTTCTCACCAGAGAAAACATATCTTTAACCACCGCCTGTGGCTGCTTCCAATCCACTTGTTAGCGGGTAGGGGGTTAAAAAACTTTCATCATCAGTTCGTTTTTTCTCTTTGGCCTTGGTGTGACCAAAGGGAATATTTAATGAAATTGGAGAAGAGCACAAAGTCAATGTCTCCAAGTGGTCAATACATAAAAACGTGACACGTGTTTCCCCTGTTATGGCATCATCAGACCTAAGAAAGAACCTTCATCAAATATGGCAAACGACACGATTGATAGAAAACTTACGTGGATAAAGCGTCAATAATTCAGAATACATGGATCACAAAGTAAAACACATCACACTACATCTCACAATGGTTCAAGTCACAATGAGGCGTATTTCAATCCAAACAGAATATCTACCAAATAAAAAATTCACAATAACGGTAAAATACAAAAATAAAAAGAATAAAATTATCCTGACTAGTCCAGGGTTCAAACCCCCAATTCACAGATCAAGAGTTAAGCGCCTTAACCGCTAAGTTATACAGTACATACAGGGTGACAATTTAAAAAGGATCAGCATTTGATTGTGTCCAAACCAATGATAGTATGAAGATTTGGCGAGACACATCAATTTAGATATGGAGGGGGACAACTTTTGAGGTATTTGTTGTTTTTCTGGAACCACCCCTCTCACGCCCAGGGTAGCTACCACTGAAATTTCAAATAGCAACCCCCGCTTATTTTGTGATTTTTGAAATCTTCACGTTATTCTCCATACACAGCATCACTCTTTTTTCAAAGTTGAAGTTCCTAACCTCAACAACTTTTGAGGTGTTAGCTGTCATATTACTTTCAGCCTCCTAATCTCCAGGGCGCCTACCTTAAGATTTTGAATGGAAACTCCTATTTCTCTTGTCAGTTTTGGGTTTCTCATGTATCTCTAGATAAATTCCTTTTTTTTTATTGGAATTCTCAATTTTACAAACACAACAATTGCGAGATTATGTACTTTATTTTTAAAAAATTAAGTGATGTAGCTTATTGAGGATTGAATGAAGATTTCAAAAATCGCGGAATAAATGGAGGCTGCTATTTGAAATTTCAGGGGCAGTTACCCTAGGAGTGAGGGAGTTGAATCCAGAACATTAAAAGATACCACAAAAGTTGTCCCCCTCGATGTCTAAATTGACGTGTCTCACCAAGTTTTCATAATATCATCAGTTCAAGAAATAATTGATTCTGTTCGATTGAAAATTTTTGTGAGGTTAGGAACTCCAATGTTGAAAAAAAAAGTGATTAAGCGTATGAAGAATAACGTGAATATTCCAAACATCGCAAAATAAGTGGGGGTTGGTATTTGAAATTTCAGGG
Organism: Orchestes rusci; assembly: GCA_958502075.1. Lineage (NCBI taxonomy): Eukaryota > Metazoa > Arthropoda > Insecta > Coleoptera > Curculionidae > Orchestes > Orchestes rusci. The sequence continues at coordinate 38,134,010 of OY293303.1, read as the reverse complement.
GTAGCTACCCAGGGCGTGAGAGAATAAAATTAATGTGTCTCACCAAATTTTCATACTATCATCAGTTCAAGGAATAATTAATTCTGTTCGTTTGAAATTTTTTGTGAGGTTAGGAACTTCAACTTTGAAAAAAAATGTGAAGCTACCTTGGGCGTGAGAAGGTTGATTCCAGAAAAACAACAGATACCTCAAAAGTTGTCCCCCTCGATATTTAAATTGACGTGTCTCGCCAAATTTTCATACTATCGTTGGTTTGGACACAATCAAACGCTGGTCCTTTTTGAATTGTCACCCTGTATATACTTTTATTGGACGTCTGGTGGTGTCGTGTTGATTGCCAAGTTGTTGAAAATTAAGTTGGCTCGAAGTTGAAAACATCATTCACGCAGGTCATAACCGGACTATTTTTTGCTCTTGTTGAGCTTCGAACCCTGGACTAGTCAGGATTATTTAATTCTTTTTATTTTTGTATCTTATCGTTATTGTGGAATTTTTATTTGGTAGAAGTTCTGTTTGGATTGAGATAAACCTCATTGTGACTTGACCATTGTGAGATGTGGTGTGATGTGTTTTCCTTTGTGACCATGTATTCTAAATTATCGACGCTTCAAGTTTTTTAACAATCGTGTCGTTTGCCATATTTTATAAAGGTTCTTTCTTAGATCTAATGATGCTATAACAGGCGCAACCCGTGTCACGTTTTCATGTATTAAACACTTGAGGTCTATGTCCTTCCCTTTTTGTTCTTTTTCAATTTCATTGATCAGAAGACAGTCCTCTTTGGGATTAATGGATTATTTATCGTTAAAGGAAATATTGCTAGCTCATTGTGCTCATCGTATATGTTTTGTTGCGCATCGGTTCTCTGCTGGAGGGTTGTTCCTGTCCCCGCGATTGTCGTTAAATATTCTTTACATATGATCCAGTTGTCTTCCCATTCTTCTAGTTGCTGGCGTGTGGACAAACTCTGGCTGGTCCTCTTTTTCAGGTAGAACCTGACACTTGCGAAGGGGTAAGCCGATTCGAAGAACTTGACTGACAGTTGTAACGAAGTTACAGAATTTTTGAATCCTTCTTACCGAACGCCGTAATTTTCCCAAGTCATTTTCCGTGATAAATCAAGTCAATTCTCTTTTTCTCATATCTCGTTTATTTAACTGTCGAAAGACCCCGTATTTTCTCTAAAATTATAAACATCGCGAAATAAATAATACTCTGATAATAACTCGTCAATCATAATAACCCAACGTGGATTATTACGCCGGATTAAATCAATACATCTAATTTCTCCAACCGCGCTTGAGAGCAAATCCTACGTGAAAAGTTAAACAGTACCAGCCGACTCCCACCAATCGACGCAAAAGTGTAGACTCGTCGAATACGTGCTGGGACCGGGAGAGAGAATTGAGATGCAGTATGCAGTACAGTACGGCATCGTCACCAGTTGAACCCGCACCTACTGACTGACCCGACACGTCTCGAGAGCTAATCGCGATCTTTTTCCAAATTCTTTTCTTTGAATCTCCACGAGGTAAGACGTTCTGAACCCGTAAAATGTGCCGGATTTTGATCGAAATTCTCTCAAAGTAAAAGCCGCGTTAAAGTAAAATAAAATAAGCAACCGGGTGGGAAATTTCAGATTTCTTCAAATGTCATTCAGGTGAATTTTCTTGGAAACAGATTAGTAATTTCACCCCTTTAAATTATGGTGTGATAGTAGGTCTGTTCTTCGAAAATTCACGGGAGGGGGTTTTGTGTTTTTTTATTTAGGTGAGTTCTCTTGGAAACAGATTATTAATTTCACAACTTTAAATTATGGTGTGATAGTAGGTCTGTTCTTCGAAAACTCACGGGGTTTTGTTTTATTTGCATAATGTAATTTCAGGGGATCGAAAGTTGCTGGGAGGGATAATTTCAGATAGAAAATTCAGTACCGCGTTTGAAACCGGATTTAAATAAATTTTACACAACATTCTTGAGATAATTACGAACGAACCAAACTAAATATAAAGGGGCTTCTGGAGTTACCGTGTGTAAAAGTCCCCTTTTCGATGGAATAAAAACCGGTCACTCAAAACGAATATATTGATGTAAGTTCTCAAAACTAACAAACAAGAAATGATATTTCAATTCGGAGGTTGACGAAAAGTCCGAACACTAAACCAAATCTCACGAACAGTACAATTTTACGAGATAATCGATATTTTTTAGAATTATTGTCTATCTATTTTTTTTTTTGACACTGACACTGACACTGGTAATGTAATTGTTAGATTACGCGAACCGTTCCCAGATGTCCTATTTTTATGGGTGCACCTATATATTTTCAATATCCTCCCGCGGGGAAGAATGTGCGACTTCTAAAGAATAGAGAAGTTGCACTGGTCGCCGTAGAATAGTTCCATCACTGGTCCGAAATTCGCAAGCTCTTACTCGACCATCGCGACCCGGAAACACTTCAGTGACTCTCACCATTTTCCACTTCATCCTAGGCACATGTTGCTCATGTGATAAGGCAACATCATCCTTCATCAAACCATTGGACTTCACCTTGCTAATGTGGTGGGCAGAACGCAACTGTTGAAGATAATCTGATGACCACTTTCTCCAAAATTTTGCCATCATCTTCTCTCTGAGCTTCCATTGCTGTAATATAGCATTCCTTTTAATTTCCGATAGCCTTGGATCCAAACATAGACCATACAATTTTTGCCCAATGAAAAAATGTGATGGTGTAAGAACCAGCAGATTAGAACTGTCGTCATCCAAATATGTTAATGGTCTAGAGTTTACGGTGGCCTCGACTTCCGTTAAAATTGTATGAAGTTCTTCCTGATCGAGTAATGCCTTTCCAAGAGTAATTCTTAACGCTTCCTTCACAGTTTTCACCATGCGTTCCCAGAACCCGCCCCACCAAGCAGCTCTTTCGACTATGAAACGCCATTTTATCCGATACTTTTGAGCGAGTTCTTGAACCTCCTTACTCCGTAATGCTGCAAACAGTTGATGAAGTTCCATTGAAACACGACGAAAAGTCTTTGCGTTGTCCGAGTAGATAATTTCAGGTACACCTCGGCGGGTGATAAATCTTCTTAATCCATTTATACAACTCTCAGTGGTAAAATTCGGAACTAATTCCAAATGTACTGCACGCACCACCGCACCACCGCACATGTGAACAACATATAGGTCTTGACTTTCTTACTTCCTTCGAGTATGTACAAGGGTCCAGCAAAGTCGATTCCAGAAACCTTAAAGAGGCTTGCTTCAGTAATTCGTCTCTTGGTAAAGGGGCAAAACTTTCATTCCCAGCCTTACATTTCAACCGCTTACATTTAATGCACTTTCCTAAGACAGTTTTGACTCGTTGTCGCCCGTGGATAATCCAATATTTTCTTCTAGTTTCGGCTAATGTAGCATTGACTCCACTATGAAGGACCTCATTGTGACACTTCCAAATCAACTTTTCCGTCAAATCCGACGTCTTTGGTAAGATGATAGGGTATCTAACTTCGTATGGTAAATCTGCCTCATCCAATCTGCTACCCAGTCTCAAAACTCCGTTTTCATCTAGAACAGGATTCAAGCTTAAAATCTTCGACTTTGCGTTCACAGGTTTTCCTTTTTTCAGAGCTGATACTTCTTGGGAGAATTCTTGATATTGAGTGAATTTGATCCAATATATTTCTGCTTCCACCAGTTCATCCACAGTTAGGTTATCTGTCCGTTTGACCTCACGTCTGTTGATATTATTGATGAATCTTAGCACGTACGCTGTAACTTGAAATATCTTCTCCAGATTACTGTGGTTTCCAAGGGGAAACATTGATTCATGGAGGGGCTCCACCTCATCTATATTAATCAGCAAATTTCCTGCCTCTAATGCGGCTTCGCTGACATCGTGATATTCGTCGGGTGGCCAGTTTTCCGATGTATTATTCAACCAATCTGGTCCTTGTATCCAGAATTTCGATTCGACCAAAAATTTTGCCGAAACTCCTCTTGTAAGCAGATCCGCAGGATTTTCCTTGCCTGGGCAATATCTCCATTCTCCTTTGCTGATTTTTTTAATTTCATCTACTCTATGCTGGACATACGGTTTCCATTTAGATGTGCTGCCACGAATCCAGTACAATGTTATTTTTGAATCGGACCATAAAATTACGTTTCTGAAGTTTAAACTGGTATTATCCAATATATAACACTGAAGTCGCGCCGCACACAGAGCCGCAGTGAGTTCTAGCTTTGGCAAGGTCAACTTCTTATTTCCCGTCTTGTTAACAGGAGCTACTCGATTTTTCGACAATAGTATTAGGGTTTCGTTTTTGTCCAAACATTTAACATAAGCCACGACTCCATAAGCTTGCGGGCTAGCATCAGCAAGGATTTGAAGCTCGATTTTGTTATATTTATCCTCTAACACGCACCTTGGAACTTGCATGTCATCTATTAATTTTGGAATTTCATAATACCATTTGAACCATTCCTTCATTAGATGATCCGGCAACGTTACATCCCAATCTAGGCCTTCTTTCCAAATACGTTGAAGTAGAATCTTTGCTCTCACGGTGGAGGGTCCAAGAATGGAGAGAGGATCATACACTCTAGCAATCATTTGTAAAACAGTTCTCTTAGTTGGCGAGGTGTTTGTAAGACTTGTAAAAAATGAGAGATCAATGGATAACTCATCCGTTAGAGTATTCCACATTATTCCCAGCACCTTCTTCACTCGATTACTTTCTGGTAACTTATCTTCATTTTTAAAATAGCTCCTTAAATGCACATCGTTAGAATCCCACTTTCGAAGATTCATACCAGCTGATGAAAGAATCTGTTTTGACTCCTCGTAAATTGTTGTAGCTTCTTCGATGGAATTTGTAGCGCAAACCAAGTCATCCACATAGAAGGACTGAGCCAAAACATTCGATGTACTCCTGAATGTATCCGGTTGGTCGGAGAAATGTTTTCTAAGCGTAGCTGATAAGAGAAATGGGCTAGTCGTCACTCCAAATGTGACACGTTTCATGCGGTATATACTGAATTGTGGTAGCTCCGATGACATACTGTCTTCCTCTATAGGTCGGGAAAACCATATGAAGGAGTGAGAGTCGCGATCCCTTTCTGCTAATGTTATTTGAAGGAATGCTTTCTCAATATCTGCGATAAGTCCAATAGCACCAGATCTAAAATTCAAAATTATCTTTAAAACTTCTGGCACCAAATTGTCTCCTGAATATAACTGTTCGTTAAGAGACGCAAAACCAGTATTATGCGCAGACGCGTCGAACACAACGCGCACTTTCGTTGTGTCCTTATTTACACGATATACAGGTCTATGCGGCATAAAGTAAGTACGTTTATTGTTCGATTTACATGGCACTATTTCTGCGCAATCGTTGGTCATGTATTCACGCATTACTTTATCATATTTGACCAATTTTCCAGTCCTACACGATTTGGCGACTAAGTTTTTCACGCGCACTAAGGCATTCGAATAGTAAGAGTCCAATTTATCGTCAGATTTCCATGGTAGACATACTTCGTAACGATCGTTTTTCAACTCAATATTTTTGCGTATAAAGGTCTCAGTAAAATTATTGGACGTTTTCTCGTTTGCACTGATTCCAATTGTCTCTAGATCCCAAAAACGTTTAATATCGAATTCCTCATTCACCAAGTCATCAGCAGTTTGTACCTCCAACACTGTAGCGAAATTGAAGTTGACGAGAAAGTCACATTCGTCATTATTAAACCGAGCACCATGCAAAGTCCATCCGAGTTTAGTGTTAACTGCCATTAAATCGTTAGCAAGTTTCTTCGTTTCGCCCGTTACAATGTCCCAATAATAATCAGCTCCTATTAGTAACGATATTCCATTTGAATCCTTGTTTCCGGTGTCAACTGCTGCTAAACGATAATTTAATGAAAATTCTTGAATTGCTGGATCATTCAAACTAGGCGGACTCAAGTTGTCAAAACATATCTGAGGAACCTCGATAGCAGTTAGTTCAACAGTTGAATTATCGAACTGATTTTTCAGATTTATCCCAACACGATTAAATAGTTTAGCTGGAGAACTGTGACTGGATCCGAACCCATTGATTGATATTCGTTGCTTTCCTACCACAGGCAACCCCAATGATCTTGAAACATCTTCCTTTATAAACGTCAGTTGACTGCCTCCATCCACAATCAGACGAATCATTTGACTTTGATTATTGTTCGTTTCAATAAAACCACGAGCCGTTTTTAAATATGCGTTGTTTTGCCCATGTGAAATTAATGCCATTTGATCATCTGATTTGGGTCTCGAATTTGAAGTATTGTTCTTGACAGTGGCTCCTAAGCTTCCATTATTTGGTTTGGGTGGGTCACACATTGAAGAAGCGTGCCTACGTTTACACTTTTTGCAGACAATCTTGACTCTACAGAACTTGGAATTATGATTCTGTCTTGTACATCGATAACAACATCCACTGTCCTTTAAAATCGTTTTCTTCTCAATGATACCTAGAGAACTATTACATTCTGCTGACTGGTGACTTCCAACTTTACAAAATAAACATCCATCTTTAGCAAACGCTAGTAGTCCTGCCGCAGTAAAAGAGTTATCACTACCAGACGACTTAACGGACTTCTTATCAAAATATTTGTCTCTGCGGAAATTTTTATGTTTATCTTTGTCTTTATCGTCCTGTCCTTGCCCGCACTGCGCTTGTTCGATTGAGTCCAATTCAATTTTAATGAATATTAACAAATTGTCTATTATTTTTGCATAGTCCACAACGCTGCCCGTTTTACTCGATTTTTCCGACGCAGAGTCCTCCAAATCACTCGATAGTTTTTGTTTCTGAAATGCAATTCGCGTATTATATGGCAAAGCCTTGAAAATTATAGATTTCACAAGTAGACCGTACTGCTCCGGCTGCAAACCCAAAGTAGAGAGGGACCGCACTATTGTTGTTGCTGAGTTATATAGTTTTCGAAAAGCACTTATGTCTGTTTCATGTTTAACCGGCGGAATTGCAAGAAGTCTTTGAATATAAATATCCACTATACGTTCGGAATTCGCAAATTCATCTGTTAATAAATCGATAGCGTCTTGATAAGATGACTGGCTTGATGTCAATCCGGAAATGGTCACCACAGCTTTGCCCGATAAGTATGATTTCAAATAAGCAAGTTTTTCAGCATCATGTAAATTGTTATTTTCATGAACAGCAGTTTTGAATTGTTCCCAAAAAGCAGGCCAGGAGGCAATGTCACCATTAAAACAAGGTATTTCTAATCTAGGCAACCTTACCGATATATTCCTGGTATTTGGTACAGCAACACCATGATGTTGTGTGCTCAAGGGTATGCTGGAATGGTGAGATGGAACTCCACTATTTTCCGACGTTTGTCCATTCTCGTCTACGTTGATCGGCATTGGATTCACTTCGTTTTCAACCTTTTCAACCTTCTGATCGTCACTATACGTAGGACACAGACGTTCGTTCATAGTGTCCAACTTGACGTTGACATCTTTGATTCGTGCAATCAACACCGAAATTTCGTTCGTATCTTCTAACTCCGAGTTTAGCACGCCGTTTACACTGTTAGCAAGCTTCGTGAGATTGGCACGATAGGTTTTTCGGAGACCGATATCCATTTTTCTCGTTATATACACACCGAAAACCGTTAAATTAATTTCTTGTTTGTTATGGCACGATGCAAACTACACCAATTTAAAGGTCCCTGGTTTTGGCACCAAAATGTAAAAGTCCCCTTTTCGATGGAATAAAAACCGGTCACTCAAAACGAATATATTGATGTAAGTTCTCAAAACTAACAAACAAGAAATGATATTTCAATTCGGAGGTTGACGAAAAGTCCGAACACTAAACCAAATCTCACGAACAGTACAATTTTACGAGATAATCGATATTTTTTAGAATTATTGTCTATCTATTTTTTTTTTTGACACTGACACTGACACTGGTAATGTAATTGTTAGATTACGCGAACCGTTCCCAGATGTCCTATTTTTCATGGGTGCACCTATATATTTTCAATACCGTGCAAGCAAGAACAGTTTTTCTATGCCTCAGAACCCGTTTTTCCTCCTCGTGGAAATAACCCGGTCGCGTTAGTTTTCCGAAACATTTTCTCCACGTCGCTGGAAAAGTCTAAGTTCTTCAAACTTGCTGTCATTTTTTTCTGTTAATTATTTCACCGTGAAAACCCGATCCGACGTTTTAAAATCGATTCGTTACACACTGCCGCTTTACGTTCTATTTTTGCCGATTTGAGGCTGCCATTAAGTTACAAATTATCTGGCTGTAATTTTGATTCTTTGCCGGGAGAGATTAGACTGATTTTTTCTACAATTCATCTCTTATGTGATATTTTTTATTTTTCTTTTGCTGATCAAAGATCAGACGATTGTTGATTTAATTTAATAGTATTTATTTTGGTTATTACCGACTGGTTGGAAACCAGTCACATTTGTGATCTTGATTTGGGACAAATAGACTGAATGATTTATTTTCAGTAACACCGTGTTTTTATTTCAAGAAAGTTCAGTAATCCATTTCAGAGCGGAAGTTTGCGGAATTTTGGAAATAACAAACGCCTGGACTTTCTTCACTGTCTAAAAGCTACCCGATAGGCACTGTGGGCCCTCTAGCCTCTGCCGATAGGTGGCGCCGCGATCACGAAATGTATTTTTTTTATCTCCGCATGTCTTATCACACAGACTTCCGTTCATATATGTGTTATCTTTGTTTAGTATACGGGGTGTGCAAAAAAAAAAAGTATGCGGAATGTGGAGATTTGAGTTCTATACATTTTGGTCTTATCTCCCCATGTTATTCTTATGGACTTCCGGTGGTTGGAATTAGTGGGCGGAGCCAAGAATGGAGCGTTCTGATTGGTTGAGATAGTGTGTTATCTCTGTATACGGGGTGTGCAAAAAAAAGTGTGCGGAATGTGGAGATTTGAAGGTATGACGTCATGGCGTTTGTTTGTGGTGTGCGGAACCAAAGTATGTGGCGCGCAATAAAATTTTAAAATGTGCATTTTGAATGTGGAATTGCTTGAATTTGGCTTTGTATCATTTTAGTCTTATCTCCCCATGTTATTCTTATGGACTTCCGGTGGTTAAAATAATTAGGCGGAACCAAGATCGTATATTTGTGCAGGAAATTGTTATCACGTTCCAGCTGATAAGATGAAATTGCATTGTTGTCACTGTTTATAGTTAGATTTATGGAAATATGGATTGAATAGCAAATGTATGTAGTAGTAAATTGTTGAAAGTCAATGAGGATAGTCAACGCTGCAATTATCGACAACGTCCTGCTAAAAGGAAATGGTGACTCATGTTATTGCGGTTGGTATGATATCAAACAATATGCCCAGTGCAGGATGTGATTTTCTAATTATTAACATAGGAGATTGTGGTCTAGAGATTCATTTGTAATCGAGACATCAGACAGTTCGTTTATTCAACCTATCGCTCCAAATAACCAACATCAAATTAATAAGCTAGTTGAAATTAGTTCTCTTTCATTGTTATCATCTGCTGCATTGGTAAGTCAACCCACTCGCCCCATTTAAGTGGTGTTTTAAAATATCAATTTTAGATAGATCAAATCATGAGTTCTTTCGAAGAAATTCCCTCTTTGAGTAGTGACATTGTGACAAAGTTCAAAGAGGCATACCCCAAGTTATGTGCCGTCAGAAAAGAGGAGAAAAAACGGTGGCTGTTGAAAATGAATCGAAGCATCCGAGACTTCCAAAGGGCGATGGCTGCACCAATATCTATTGGATCTAGGAAAAAATTGGTGACCAATTTGGGTCATTTGAAGAGGTTCCGGATGCTTGTCAAGTCACAAATCTCCAAGACGCATGTGGGTGAAGGAATGGAACAAAATCTTACCAGGCGGGTCAAGTGGGAAGACTTGAAAACATCCTTTGAGTCTCGCATAAGAACTGGAGTGATTATCAATCAAACACACGTGAATCTAGGGGATTTTTTTGATGATTCCTTTGTCTTGTTCAAGGAAAAAATCAACGAAATTTTGAAAGTGTTCAGTGCTATAAAGGTGAATGCGACTTTTTGTGGTGAGTTCATTGTAAACAAAAATAATAATGAAAACCTTGATTTTGAATATTTTCATACCAAAAATGAAGTATTGGATAAGGGTACAGATTTGATTGAGTGGTTTCAAAATTGTATAAGCAAACCAATTTTACAAAAAATGGAGGATTTTCAAGAACGTGACAGTGGGTGGGCATTAAAAAAAATTATCAGTCTAGAAATTTGTATTAATAAGCATAGCTTTGGGGTGGGTGCTTCATCCTACATTCCTCTGCCCAGTCAAATTTCAAAGAAAAAAGCATGTATCAACATCAAAAATGACGATGATGCATGTTTTTATTGGTGTATAGTCGCGGCGTTGTACCCTAGTAAAATCAATTCAGATAGAGACAGCTCATATCCTCATTACACCCGTGTCCTTAATACAGAGGGTTTGGATTTTCCAATGACAGTCAACAAAATTCATAAATTTGAAAAATTAAATAATATAAGTGTAAATGTTTATATGTTGGAAATGGTTCAAAATAAAAAGAACGAATTGTTCAGTGTTGTACCATGTCGATTGACGAACAATAAGTTGGAAAATCATGTCAATTTACTAATTATTCAAAACAAATATTTTCCAAAAATTAATGATTTTGAACCATTGCCAAATATTAAAAATGAGATTGAGATTTCCTATCATTATTGTTTGATAAAGGATCTATCCAGGTTAGTGAGATCACAAATTAAAAAAGATGGACACAAACTATTCATTTGCGATAGATGTTTGAACTATTTTCAGTCTCAGGAACGCTTGAGTGAACATTCAAGTGTGTGTGAAACAAAAAATGCTTCAAAGATTTCATTTCCCAAATATGATCACGTTTCGTTCAGAAATCACATTTATAAACAAAAAGCGCCATTCATCATATATGGGGATTTTGAATCAATCTTACAAAAAATTCCTGATGAATTAACACATTTGAAAACTGTCAATTTTCAAAAGCATATTCCATTCAGTATTGGATTTTTATTCAAGTGTTCCTATGACGACTCGCTAACCTTTCACAAAACCTACCGCGGCGAAAATTGTTCAGATTGGTTAGGGGATCAACTTAAAAATATTGCGAAATTTGTTGAAGATAAGTTGTCTAAAGTTGTTCCCATGTCAGAAGTGTTGGACAAGAGTATAGCAAAAGAGTGTCACATTTGCGAAAAACCGTTTATTGACACAGATCAGATTGTTGTTGATCATGATCATTTTACAGGTGATGTCAGAGGATTTGCTCACTCAAACTGTAATTTAAATTTCAAGAAACAATTCATTGTTCCAATTGTATTTCACAATCTCTCAGGTTACGATTCCCATTTCATCTTAAAAGCCATAGGAAGGGTGGAAAAATTCAGTATTCTTCCAATTAATAAAGAAAAATACATTTCTTTCACTCAGTTTGATGATGAAACTAGTATAAAGTTTAGATATATCGATTCACTACGATTTTTAAATTCATCTTTGAGTTCATTAGCATCTACATTGAAATTGGGTGATTTGATAAATCTAAAGAGGGAATTTGCTTCATGTAATTCAAACCAATTCGAATTATTAAGACGTAAGGGGGTCTTTTGCTATGATTATGTTGATAACATGGCTAAATTGGAGGAAACAAGTTTACGATATTATACCTAGATATATTTTAGTTATGAAAAAACCACATTTTCTATACCATTTATCATCACCTGCAATGTGTGCACTTACTAATGTTTATAATTTGTATAAAACATGTTTATTGATTGAATAAATCACATTTTTGATTACATTTTTTATTTTATTTCAAACGCCTTTTTATAAATATTTACAGGTACGTATTCACAAATTTTCAACCTTCAAAAATAAGTGTCCAATCACAGTGATTGTTCTCATCACAAAGAAACACTTCAAGCAGGATATACTGTTTTGTTTTGAGAGTTGAATTCGAAACAAATAATAATACAAGAAGGATTCATCAGTATATTGTCTGATTTTTACATGATAAATTATTAAGCTATAATCCTTTGACAAAAATAGTCAAGCAGTTGTAATACAACCAACAACAACACAATCGTAAATGATGGGGCACCTAGAAACCGCAAGACTATTCATACAATCAACGCGACGTCGGTCGGCTCACCACATTCAATTATTGGCATCTGTCTGCGGTTTTCTTATCAGTAACAACGAGTCTCAGCCTGTGGTTTTCTTATCAGTTCACCGAATTCGGTTAGATCCACTATAAAGAAGGTTCGACATTCCGCATTTAGCACTCAGTTCACCGACTTCGGTTCCACTATAAAGAAGGTTCGACATTCCGCATTTAGCACTCAAGATGTGGTTAGCTTACACCGGTATCGGGACTAGACGATTACATAATCTGGTTTCCGCTGTAGAAAGCTTGTCACAACGATTCCGAAATTTGCAATTTGATGCTGAACACGAGGCTATCTATGGTTTTGGGAGATTCCATAGCCAGGAGGAATGTAGGAGGATTGCTGAAAAATACGAAGAAGCTGCCGACGCCTGCGATCTGTTCCTGGATACATCAGACCTGCATAGTTTCCTGCAGACCATGAAGCGTCTAGATTTCGAGGGCTATTTAGAAGATGTTGAAAAATTTGTTCCTATTTTGAAATAAATACAGTTGAACAAGAGTGTGTGTTTTACTCAGTTATTGATAAGAACACCGCGAGCTCAATTTAGAACTGTTGATAAGAGTGTGTGTGTGACGTGAAAACCACATGCTGTCTACTGGTGATAAGAAAACTGCAGGCTGAGACTCGTTACTGATAAGAAACCCACATCTTGTCTACTGTTGATAAGAGGAGTGTGACGTGAAAACCACATGCTGTCTACTGGTGATAAGAAAACCGCGTGCTGAGACTCGTTTGTTACTGAGAAGAAAACCGCGAGCTAAATTTAGAACTGAACGATGATAACACTCACCCACAATATTCAATTTCTTCAAGCATGAACTGTTCATAAAATGTAATGTCATCCCAAAACCCCACCTACTGTATGTTGAGTTGGTTTTTTGGGGCAATGTATTATGCACAGGGTGTTTCATTATCTTTGATAACATTTTAATCAGCTGTAACTTTTTTGTTTTTGAAGGAATCGAAACAACATAAATGCCATATTGTATAGTTCTAAGTAGGTATATTTTATAAAGCATATTATTATTCGGCATAGGTACCTATCTTATCTTCAATGGTTTGTGAAAAAATGGCGTCGAAACATGCAACAGAAAAAAATCAGAAGTCTTATTCTTACCTATATTGATAGGACAGTGTGCCATAAGCCATAACAATAAAAATCGTTCACATTTCAAAATATCGCCTTTAAAAATAATTTGACAATCACAAAGTTTGTTTATTACTAGTCTATATATTGTCACTATTGTCAGGGTATGTGAACTATTCAATTTTTGCAAAATGTTATATAATTTCGTTAATTAATTTCCGAAACGAGACCATTACAGTTCGATTACATCTGAAAAATTCGAAAATATGGTTATTGAATATAACCATCGCTATTTCAAACTATCGCCATATAAAAAGGAAAAGTTGTCTATAAAAACCAGTCCAAGACGAATCTCTAACAAGTCAACATCACAGAATCGCCAATTTCTTAAATCTCTGGGATTAAAAGTATTCAAATAATGGATATATCAAACGTTAATGAAAGATAATATGTACCTTTATAATTTATTAATAAGTTCTGAGCTTCATTCGTATCAACCGTTTGTCTCTTCAAAATTTGAATACAATGATAAAATTCGTATACCTTGTCAAGAACTTGACAATAAGGGTGTATGTTCTAAGAGATCACAATTTGTCAACAATCAAATAGCTTATTTGTTTCGAAAAATTCGCTATGAACACTATAGATTCCATAAGGAATGTTGGTTTAGCTTCAACCTTGAAGGGTTATCTTTCGTATAATACAATTGAAAGCCTAGTGCTGCAAAATGCTTGATGAATTCGAAATAGAGATGAAAAGGAAAACATTTTAGTTGATGATGAAGGAAAATTTAATGTATCTATACCTCTGAAAATGTTATTTGGATTTTTTGAAGACTATAAAAAAATCATCTTGAATATGAAACAAGAACTGGTTTTGATCCGAGCAAGCGATGATGTTGATGCAGTTCTATATATTGAAGATGCGCAAAATCCAACACCCGAAGCGGAAAATCCAAAAGTTACATTTGACAAGATCTATTGGAAAGTACCCCATATTCAAGTTGATATACCACAACCACTAGCTTTAACGACCCGTCATAATTGGCCTGTTAAAACAAGTAGTAAACTTGAAGCACCTTGTCATATAATAACTGGTTTTCAAGAAAATCGTAAAGGACACATCATGAAAGATGCTAGTCAATTCGATAATATTGATCTCACAAATATTAGAGTATTTTTGAATTCTGAAAGATATCTCTATCGTGATATCTATTTGAATTTCAATGATAACAAATTTTCAGCTCTCTATGAAATGTTTGCAAGCTTCAAAAATTTCTGCTATGATATACCAAACAAACCAATTTTTAACCCTCAAAACTTTAAAAATAAGTGTCCAATCACACATATTGATTGTTCTTATCAGAAAAAAACCCTTCAAACAGGCACTGTTGTTTTGAGAGTTGAATTCGAGAAAAATAATAATACAAAAAAGGATACATCAGTATATCTGATTTCACATGATGAATTATTTAGCTATAATCCTTTAACAAAAATAGCCAAGCAATTGTAATACGCATGTTCTCAAATAACTATATAAACCATTTATTTATCTGAATGATGTTCAGTATGTCTTCAGAATTGAAGCTTCGCTTATCTAACCATTTAAAGAGATTGGAAGAGTTAAAAAAACAAATTCAAGACTATAGTGACGAAAAGCAGATGTTGGTGGAATTCTCACAATTCAAAATATGAAACTACTTGTTTTGGATGTACAAGGATTTATAATTTGAAACAAAAAATTTATCTCCAAAGGATTTGCTGCCCCTTTGACGGAGAAAAAGTATGTCATTATGTATTTAGATCTTCTTTTGCGGCTAGGTGACTGAGTGGTCAAAGGCGTCATTCGATAAAAGTCACCGGAGAGGAGGGTATGCGATGATCGGGTTCAAATCTGGGCAGAAATTATTTTCCGTTCGACATTTAGTGGTACTCTCATTGGCTTACGTTACTGAGTAGACTGCAGTATTATTAATTACTGACAGTCAAAAAGTTTAAACAATTAGCCTAAATTAATTGGTCCTGCTAATTCAAAAATATATAACTAGGTCATGTTCTACATCATCAACTTAGTTAGAACTACAGTGGTCCTGGGGTTGGCGGAAAGGGTCATAAGGCCTACTCGCCGGGCAGTGGTTTGCCTCCCACCCATACCAATACCAATACCAATACCAATTGATACTATACGGACCAGTATATTTTGGAACTAGCTTCGTGCTCGTTTGTAAGATTCGTTTTTCGCAGGAGAACCAGATCCCCTATACCGTATTCATGACTTTCTTTTCGTTTTAGATCGTAATGAGCTTTCTGTTTTGCTTGTGCGTGGCGCACAAGCAAAACAGCATCTTCCATGAATGGAACGCATGCGCTGCATGCCTAAAAATTTTGGATAATCCAGTTTCTCAAAGATAATGACTTGATACGTTAAATATATTATTCCCTTTCATTCACATCATTAATAAAATATCATATCATGAAATAATCGGCATCAAGATATGAAAAAACTTATTTTCGAATTGCTGCATGCAACAAAATATATGCATTCAAAACCAAACATGATTCTTGCGAAGAGGTCGTTCACTCGCGGCAGCGCGAGTCGATTCTGCCGCTTGTTTTAGCTGGAAGACATGCAGAAAATAATTTGCATGCGTCCTGCCGCTCAGTCGTGAACCGGTATTGGAGATGGCTTTTCGCTCTTCAAATTTCGACAATTACGTTCGTATTGAGTTTGTGTTTTACAACAATTCAAACATTTTTGAGCAGATTATTAAAAAAAGGGTTGTTTCATTTTCGGAAAAATATGATCTGTTATCAAAAAAACAGTTCGGGTTCAGGATTGGAAAGTCGACCGAAGACGCAATAAAGAAATTTATCAAGCAGTGGATCTGAAAAAAGCATCCCTTTGTATATTTGTTGATTTAACCAAGGCTTTCGATAGCGTATGTCACAAAAAATTGATCACAAAAATGGAGCAAATTGGCCTGAGGGGTAGTGTTTTGAATATGTTCAAAAGTTATTTGAGTCACAGGATGCAATATGTTAATATAGAGAATGTCAAGAGCGGACGCAGGGGTGTAACATATGGAGTACCACAGGGAACGGTTCCAGGACCGCTTTTATTTACTTTGTATATGAATAATTTCTTAGAAACTGATTGGATAGGTACTGGCCTGGGATTCTAATTTGCTATTTCGAGACGTCACGTCACGACTACGGCCAGTTTGCGATTCTAATCGTTGGAAGCTCTCGTCCACGTCTCGTTTTGAAATGTCAAATCAGACGAGACCATCGGAGGTCCCGAAATGGAAAAACAAACCTCCCTTTTTAGAAATGTTCACCACTTTTTCAAATATTTGACAGTAGTTTTCGATTTTAAAGCGCGATAGTAAGTGAATAAACATTATTATGATTATATTCTAGTTTAATTGTGGTGATTACTGATTTTGGTTATTATTTTTTAAATACTTTCAAGAATTAATCAGGCGCCTATGAGGGTTTTTGAAAAAAACCAACCCATTTTCATAAGTTGTTGACGATATCAGTTCTTATCTCATTCTCATTGACTCTTAACGAATTATAAAAAAATAATGATCCCTGACGTCACTCCGTGAGTGGAAAATCAATTTGCTCCTCAATTTCAGATGAGGATAGTTCAACTCATGATTAATAATTGATTTATTTGTATACTTATGCCACGGACGGCTTATGCTGATGGACAACTACGATTTAAAGAAAAAGAAAGCACAATGACCCCGCATCAAAATAAAAAAAACAGTTTCTCAAAAGTTGGAATCTTGTTGCATTATTGCATTAACTATCAACAGAACATTTACTGTTGACTCAAGGATTTGTTCCATGAAGGACTCAACTAAAATTCACTATTTTTGAAGAAAGTCTTGGTTAATTTGTGATACAAACCAACGTTGAGTTTAAAAATACCAAGTAAGAAGTAGCCGTGGTTGCCTCTTGCCTCTTTTACATCATATTTTTGAAAATCGAGTTTCCAGAAGCCTTTACAAACATCATATGATATTTATGATAATTTTCAACATCTATTTGGGTAGGACGGTCAGATTTATAAAAATAAAAAGCGGGAGGCGGGAGGTTTGATTGTTGAAAAGAAGTTCACCACAAAAAAAATCCTGGCCTTATTGTAATAAGAAGATAGATCTAGAAATATCATAAACTTTTATGGTTACTTAATCAATAATACAAAAAAAAAAATAAAATAAAATATGAAAATAAAATACAAAAATCACTATTCTTGAACAAATCGAGAAGGTATTCTCCATGGTTCAGACGGGGTGTCTGTAAAAGGTTTTTAAAAAAATCTCACCACATATTTCTGAGACCAAAATAAGCCGATTTTAGGGAAAAATCTATTGAATCGGGATTATTCAGGAGTTCGCTTAATCAAAATCGGGATTTTTATGACTTTTTTTAGAAGCGGGAGGAACAGTAAAAAATCGGGAGGTCTGGCAGCCCTATATTTAGGATAGGTAATCGTATTTGCTAAATAAAAATATTCACCTAACCTATAAAAATAATAAGTGTGAGGTTGGGCAGCTACGAGTGAAAACGGTACGTTAAACTAGACCGAATTAGAATCGCATTCCACTCGATACCGACACCGATCTTGACTGCTGGTCTCGTAACGAGACGTAACGACTGGTCGAATTAGAATCCCACTGCTATTATCAGTTTTGCTGATGGTACGGTAAGTTTCTACTCAGGAGAATCTTGGATGGATGTAAGAAACAAAGCAAAATCTGACCTAAACAATATATGTAAGTGGCTTCAAAGCAACAAACTCACACTCAACCAAACAAAAACCAAATTTGTCCCCTTCTCCTCATATACAAATGAGCGTAAAAATTTTTGCACCCAAGAAAATACTACAATATCGAGAGCAGATTGCGTAAAGTATCTTGGAATTATGATAGACCAACATTTGCGTTGGGATAAACAAATAAAATATCTGGTTTCAAAAACTAGATATCTAGTGACCCGTTTTTCCTACCTCAAAACATATTTAAAAAAAGAACAGCTACGAAATTTATATTTCGCACTAGTGCAATCACAGTTTAATTATGAAATTTCTGGTTGGGGTAGTGTGAGGGCTTGTTATCTAAAAAGTTTAGATGTGATCCAAAAATTAATATTGAAAATCATTTTTAACAAGGAGTAGACATATGCCAGTAACATTCTAAGAGACTAAGGTACTTGTCTTGAGACAATTATATTTCTCAAAAGTGTTGTCATTGGTAAATAAACGGAAGATTTTTCTATACCCAGTCACGCACGAAAAAAACACAAGATTCAAAGCAGATTGTATAGAGGTACCTGGTAGTGGGAAAGAAATAGGACATAAATCAATACAATTACTAGCTCCAAGGTTTTTCAATATGCTGCCTAAGAGTATAAAAGATATAGTTTACAGCAAAATTTTTCAGTCAGAATTGAAACAATGGCTATCACAGATTGTAACCAAGATATAGTTTTGTGTTGTAACTAGTGTCACTTCTAGCTATGACCAATGTTACCTCTTGATGATGTAATTCTAGGATTTGACGTTGAAATTTTTGAAAGGTGGAAAAGTGGGGATTGACAAGGAGTCTGGCTGTAACGTTTTGACAGATTGGTTTATCGATTCATTGTTTATCGATTCATTGTTAATTTTGAGTTTATGAGCAACATATTATTTGAAATCAAGTGAAGTTTTAATAACTGCAGCGGTGGGATGAGCAGTCCTCGTGCTATACCGCGAAATTATTGTGAATGGTAGATTTGAGATAAATAGGATTGTTATCGTGCTATTGACACTTGTTTTTTCTTGTGTGCTTGAGTGCGTGCCTTGGTGATGACTGGAAAAAGATAGATATTAATTGGAATTAAAAAAAAAAAAGATGTCAAATAATTCGGATGACGAACTACCCAGGGAATGGGATTTATCCGTGAGACAATGTCGGCGTTTTGCAAACAAGAGGAGTTTTACACCACCGCCAAGTACGTCACGTGTTGCGGCGCAAAATGACACCGATACTCGTCAGACTGTTTTGATGAATTCGCGCACAAGTGTTGATTCCGGATCGACTGAAATGCGAGTAGAGCAACCGGAAAAAATTGTGGATACATTGATGAATAAATCGTCATCAGAAAAATGTGAAGAGTCACGTGTGGCTGTGGCATCAACTTCTTATTTCAAACCTGATTGTCTACCGGAATTTGCTCCAGGTAATCCAGCTCTAAGTAGTACTTAATGGGTCCATAAGATCGAACAATTAGCAGAGCTACAAAATTGGGATGATTTAATAAAAATATTTATGATGCAAAATAGATTAACGGGAGTTGCCAGAAAATGGTATGTAACAGGAGCTCGTGGGAGGCAGTCAATAATACGAGGAAGGCTACTTCAAGTCTTCTTTATTCAATTTTCAAGCTTTCGGAGAAATTTTCCCCTTCTTCAGGAAGTCGAATGTGAAGAACAGTTTCAAAAGGCACCAACACATAACAGAAAATCACACATTATGTTTTCTGTTATGTGTTGGTGCCTTTTGAAACTGTCCTTCACATTCGACTTCCTGAAGAAGGGAAAAATTTCTCCGAAAGCTTGAAAATTGAATAAAGAAGACTTAAAGTAGCCTTCCTCGTATTATTGACTGCCTCCCACGAGCTCCTGCTACATAACTCTGTTCCGCTCCAGTCACGAAACTAGCAACAGATAATGGTATGACAATTTGACATCATATGGTATACAATATCAGGAATGGAAAAGTTTGTTAATCGATACATTCCCAGATCATCAAGATTATGCATCCATTCTGCGCAAAATGTTGAATCATTATAAAAGCCCAAGTGAAACATGAGTTAAATGTGAAATTCTTGGGAGTGACTTTTAAAAAATAATATTTATTGGTGACAAGCGTTAAGTACATGTAATACAGTTAAAAGCAGAATATAGTGTGTGTCGATTATGGAGAGGAACTCATATTCATAAACTAAGAAATGCTTATTCTACACTTTACAATCATAAAGACGTAGTATATAGAACAATAGACAATGGGGTGATTAAGCGGGTGACTCAGCGGTAATGGTCACATAACTCCTCCCACCAAAGATGAAAACAACGGGTTCACCAGGTTGTTTTCAGGAAGTCTTCTGGATCTGGGCTTCATCTCTACGTTGGGTGTTTCTTGACTTGTATGACCTCGAGACAGTGGTAGGCATGGACACAAGGGTTGTTCCTTCAGGCATCTCCAGAAAATGTATGCTAACAGCAGTACAAAACATAGGATGATTGTAGAACTAAAGGTTGATGTGAGTGTCCATCGCATGGGGTTGATTTCTGGTATTGGTTCAAGATTGTTGGCTTGATCTTGAAGTGACTTGATCTTGTCGAAATCAATGGATTCCAAGACGATTGACTTTTCCGATGTGGATTGGTCTTCTTCTTCGAATTGGATTTGGGGTAGTTTGAATGGACTACCTTGAAGAAGGTCTTCATTATTGATGAAGTGGAGGTCGTCAATTTGAATTTCACACTTATATGGAATTTTTATTAAACTTGGATGCTGGATGAAGTTGATTTCTCTTCTTCCACAAGTTTGGTGCATCTTGAGAGATTTGTTGGTAGGTATGGCCAGTACGTATGGATTGTCGATGTCTTGAATTATTGGAGTTGTGATTTGCACTCGGAGAGTTTGGCATCTTGACTTTTCGGCTTGCTGAATGAGGCTGACTGCACAATCTTCTTTGAATGGTCTCAGATGATCATGGCAGATATAAGTGTCTTCTACCATTGGGCATGGTTCTGCTTCATATTGCGAAAGGTGGGTACCCAGTATAAGGTAGGAAAGGGTAGGAACAATTATTGATTGATTGGAATTGGATAGAGACGAAAGATTTCGAATTTTTCGTTTTGTACTATTGGAAAGTGAATTGCAAAAACTAGTTTTGATTTTGAAAATTTCACTTGAAGTGCTGTGACTTGATAGTAATGATTTAAGTCTTTGAAATGAATTATTTTGTTCTCGTCATATAGGCTTTTTAATTTTGAAATTATGTTTCCTAATTCTGACGCAGATATTACAGTGGTATGTAATGTGTTCAATTTAGCGAACAGGACTGCGTCTTCAAGATTGTCTAGGAAAGTGATGAGACTCTGACAGTTCAAAATAAGTTGGTAAATCGTATTGGTTACATTGAAGAAGTTTGAGATGTTCAAAGTTTTTGCTCTCAAATCTTTTTCTAAATTTTCAACATAACCTTTTATGGAAAGTTGATTTTTGCTGAGCGTTGTGATTGACTGATTGTAGTTGTCGATCAGCTGTTTTGTTAAAGATGTTCGTAGAGCAATTTCTCTTTTATATGAATTTGCCGTATTCCGTAACTCATTTATTGCTTGTTCATATTTTTCACCGTCTTCTGAGTCCAAGGTTCCGAAGAGCCATTTTGAAGTTTTTCCAACAAAATTTATAAGTCCGCGTTTAGTTCTTATTTGATGGGGTCTTATATTGTTTAACTTGATGCTTGCCTCTGCGATTAAATATTTAGCATGATTAAATAGAATATCTTTACTTATTAAAAAATAATTTTCTAACTGATTATTCATATTATTTTGCGATCTTTCTAGAATACTATAAAAGCGTTTTATATTTTCTAGTTCGACAACAAGCGGGATTATTTCTATATAATGCAGAAATGTATGCTGCGTTTGAATTACTTTCGCATTTCCTAAGTGGAAGGGAAGTGAAGGTGTCTTAATCTGGGATATTTGTATGTCTTTAGTTGTCACTGTCGTAACTACAAGAAGGAAGATCACGTACTGTAGAGTCATTTTCCTGAAAAGAAGGAAAAGCTTTAGGTCTTTGAATCTGTGATTTATGAATCACTTTTTGTTTAGTTGTTATAATTTTATCTTCTAAATCTTGCGAAACATACTGTTCTGTTTTTCGAGGTTTGTCTTTTGATCTTAAGGCCGTTTTATCGATTACGTAGACTTTCTGGTTGCTCTTGAAAGATGGAGGTTCTTCTCTATGTTGATTTTGTTTCTCTATGACACGAGTTTTGGAGTTAAGAGAAGTATTGAAAATATGTTCATAAATTGTTTTCAATCTGTCACGTCTATCGCTGACGTAGTTACCAAGGATGATCTCATCAGAAAGATCAAAAGGGTCAAGAGATTTAGTGTGACCATTTATTATATCAAAGGGTCTTTGTTTTGTCACACTATGAATGGATAAATTGTATCCAATGATTGCGTATTGCATGAGTTGTTTGGGGTTATTATGAGGATTTCTGATTTTGAGAATGCGATACATTTCAATCAGGGTGGAATGAAGTCTTTCCACAGGACTGTTACTATTGGAGTTTCCGGGAGTTGTGAAATGGACTTTGATTTTATGAAGTTTACAATAATCAAGGAGATTTGAAGTTTTAAACTCTGTTCCATTATCACATGTGATTTGTTGAGGTAGGCCATGGTGGCTTACAAAGGTTGAAAAGTTGTCTAAGACGATTGTGGACGTACAAGTTGGTTCTAAGGGGTATGCTTGTGCATATCTTGAAAATACATCAATCATTGTTAAAAATTTGACGTTGGAGATTTGGAAAGTATCCATATGGATAGATTCAAAAGGGTTACTTGGAGTTGATGTTAAAGAAAATTGGATTTGTGGGGGATGTCTTTCATATTTAGCCTTTTGACAAGTTGTGCAAATGTTTATGTACGATGTTAGGTCAGTTTTCATATTGGATCAGTAATAAAGCTTTTTAAGAGCTAGAAGACTTTCATTTATTCTGCGATGACACGTTTTTGTTTCGTGATGATGTGTCATAAGTTCTTTTTGTCTGTCCATGTCAAATACGTCTGTAAGATACGTGGTTGTTAAAATTAATTTATATGCATGGTTTTTGAAGGTGTTTGGAAGTATTATACTAAGCTGAAGGGCTAGGTCAACTTCTTCTTGTTTAACATACATGCAGTATAACTTTTTGGGGTCGACGTATTGAATGAAGAATTTGATTATTTGTTGTTCAAAATCTTGAGTTAAAAATACATTGTATCGCGTTTTAGTTTCGAAAATCGTTGACTCTACTACGTGGTAATGTCTGTTTGATTTTTGATGGAAGATAATTTGATTTGAATAAGTATTCAGACAATTATCTGTTATGGGAATTTCTAAAATTGGATTTTCATGCGAGGAATGGAGGTTCTATTATATTTTTGATTTCCTCTCGTTGGTCGTCAGTCACTTGATGACTCTGTTCTTTCTGTATATATTTCTCTAATTCATCATCGATGTCACCAGGATTTCCGGTTATGGAATCATTTTCAATGGCGTTTAGCTCAATTCTAGAGAGAGCATCAGCGTTGGTATTCACTATACCTTTTTTATAGAGGATTTCATATTCGTACTCTTCTAGTTTGTCTCCATCGGACTAATCAAGAATTTGGTTCTTTCATGTTGAATAAGTACTGTAAAGGTTTATGGTCCGTGACGATGTAGAATTTTCTTCCGAAAAGATAGGGACGGAAATAATGAGTAGACCAAACGATGGCTTAAAGCTCTTTTTCAATGGTTCAGTAATTTTGTTCTGCCGGATTGAGTGCTCGAGATGCGTACGCGATAGGTGAATCAGAACCTATTTTTCCTTGACTAA
This sequence comes from Orchestes rusci, assembly GCA_958502075.1. NCBI lineage: Eukaryota > Metazoa > Arthropoda > Insecta > Coleoptera > Curculionidae > Orchestes > Orchestes rusci. The sequence goes on along the minus strand of OY293303.1, from coordinate 38,110,009 downwards.
GGACCGCGCCAATAGCTATATTCGAAGCATCGGTAGTCAAAATAAAGGGTTTTTCAAAATCGGGATATTGAAGTATTGGGTCGTTGCACAATAGAGTTTTACAAGTTTCAAATGTATTTCTGAACAATCCGGTGTGTTCAATTTTCGCTCCTTTTTTCAAACACTGTGTAAAAGGTTTTGTCAGTTTTGCGAAGTTTTTGATGAACTTCCGATAATATCCGAGAAATCCTAAAAATGACTTTATTTCTTTAGCAGTTTTTGGAATTGGAAAGTTTTTAATTACTTCTATTTTATTCTGATTTGGTTTGATTCCATCTTTCGTGACGACATGTCCTAAAAATTCAACTTCTTTTCTTAAAAATTCTGATTTATCGAGTTGTATTTTTAATTTTGCATTTCGCAATATATCAAAGACTTGCTTGAGATGTTTTAGATGTTCTTCTAAGCTACTGGAAAATTTAATGATATCATCCATGTAGACTAAACAATGTTTGCCTTGGATGTCTCTTAAGACATTATCCATAACTCGTTGAAATGTCGCGGCGGCATTTTTTAAACCGAATAGCATTCTAAGATATTCAAAATGACCATTTTCTACGTTGAATACTGTCTTTTCTATCGAATTTGGATCCATCTCTATTTGGTGGAATCCAGAGGACAAATCTATTGTGGAAAAATAAATACATCTGCCTAATTTATCGAAAATGTCGTTTATGTTTGGCAAAGGATATCGATCATCTACCGTTTTTTCATTGATTTTTCGATAGTCAACTACTATTCTCCATTTTTGTTTTCCACTTGCATCTTTCTTTTTAGGTACAACCCTGATAGGGCTGCTCCAAGGGCTTTGACTAGGACGTATAATTTCTTCATCAAGCATTTTATTTATTTGTCTTTGAACTTCCTCTTTATGAATAAAGGGATATCTGTACGATTTTGTATGAACGGGTATTTCGTCACTTGTTCTGATCACGTGTTCAACTTCATTCGTAAAACTTAATTTTTGGGTTTCTTTATGGAAAAGATCAGAATACATTTTACACATTTCTAAGTGTTTGTACTTTTCTTTTTTATTGAGATGATCAATACGCAAAAGAGTTTCAATGTGATCATTTTTCTTTTTATCATAGTATTTGGGTAAAATGTGTTCGATTTGGAAAAGTTCAAAATTTTCATTTTTTGAAACTTCCAAGGGTTCTGTAAATTCGACCGTGATGGGTTCGTTGCCATAATTATGAGTTTCCGCTCTTGCAAATCCGTTTTGAGCTATCGTAAGCGTTTCAGGTATAAATAACTGATTCGTCTTGAACTTGAACTCAGGGATCACAAGAGTACTACTATTCTCAGATACGGGTACATTTGTCGTAATTATCTCATGTGCATTTATGGTGATGCAATACTTTTCTACTGCGGGATTGCGAAATTCAAAGGGGATAGAAATTGTATTATTAGACAATTTTGTATTCCTCAGATCAATATTGAGTCTTAATCGTAAAATATCTTTTAGTCCCAAAATACCATCATGAAAATGATGAAAGTCGAAAAGAATGAAAGTTATATTTTCATTTGATTTTAGTTCAGAGAAAGCCGGGATAGTTGCTTTAAATAAAGCTTGTCTTTGTCCAACAGCTGTTCTAATTGTTGAAGGTGAATTAAAGATTTTATCAGAAAAGTATTTTTCAACAATTGAAGGTTTTAAAATAGAATGATAACATCCTGTATCTATTAGGAGTTTCATTTTTGGTTTACTTATTGTAACGTGAGGTAATTTATTATTGTTAGAGACAGTATTAACTTCTACGTTACATTGTTTGGACTTTTGGCAATTCGAAAATTTTGATCATCAGATTTTTTATTTTCAAAGCTTTCGTATTCGTTACTTTCTTGAAAATGAGAAGTATCATTTTCGTACGTTTCGTCATCAGCATTTGAAGTATCATAAAAGTCATCATGGTTATGTTCAATATGATTTACATCCATGGGCTCTGGATTACGAAACCGATTATGTTGAGTTGATAATCTATGAGAAGTGGACATTGGTTCAGCATAGACCTGATGCTGATTTTGAGTTTGATTTGGTCTAAACACGTTTCTATTTTGAGGTTGATTTTGATTCTAAATGCGTTTCTATTTTGAGGTTGATTTTGATTTCCAAAAACCTGTCGGTTAGTTGGAAAATGTCTTGTAAAGTTTCTTGGTTGACCAGTATTTACTGGGTCAGTTGGAAATTGAGAATTTCGTGTTCCATTTGCAAATTGATTGTAATTTTGAAAATTATTTTGATTTCTGTTTTGTTGATTCGAAAACCTTTTATAATTAGAATTGTCGTAATTCCTGAAATTGGAATTGTTGTGACAATTATTATAGTTTCTGTTTTTAAAAGATTCGTTTCTGGAATCATCACTTTTTTGAGGTTTAAATATTTTTTGAGAGTAATGGAAGTTTTCTTCCTCAGTGACCATTGTCATTGCCGTTTCTAGAGAATCGGGGTTTTTCAACCTAATAATGGTTTGCAAATTACCTTCTAGACCTCTTATACAAGTTTTTAAAGTGAGTTGGTCATATTGTCGTAAATGTATCTCTTTTGTAGCTTGATCCATTTGGATAGCGGAAAAACTAGCAATTTTTTGAGCTAATGTGCTTCTTAATATTTGAAGTCTTTTACCGCAATCCAAAGGAGATTCATTTTTATATGGACTAGCAATAAACAGATCTTGTTCCAAACAATCGAGATTTCGTTTATCTCCGAATGAGTCGTATAAAGCTGTTCTTATGAGTTGCCAAGTATTTAGTTCGATTCGGCACGCTACAAGTAATTGAGCTCTTTCTGTTAATTTTAGACGCATCGATCTTATCAGAAAATCTCTCAATATAACGTCATTGGCTTGAGCATACGTTGCAAAAAGAAAATCACCAGCTGATAGAAAACTATTCAAAGTTTTAGAATCACCATCATATTTTGGAATGGTATCAACGTACATTTTCAAAACTGTATAATTGACTTCAGCCATGTTGCTATTTGAATTATCTGTGTTAGATTCAAGAAAATTACTATTAGTTGAACTTTTTGCGTTTGAGTCAAAATTGAAAACGCTGAAAAATTGATTGACCAATTCGTCAATATCAATTTCTGGTTGTGACATTCAAAAATGAGTCAGTTATCATTTAAATACCGTTTCGCGCCAGTTTCAAATGTAACACACAAATTGTTGCACTATTATGATGAATAAAATATGTCTCTTCCAAATCAATATCAATAAAGGAAGGAAAACATGGTTTTACAACAGGAGTACTGGGCACTTACCCTCACAATGGAAAGTCGATAAACCGCTCCTTCTGTTGGACACAAGGACTGCTTGGTTTCTATGCTTGCCACACTGGTTCTTCTTTCTTCAGGCCAAAGAGTTAAGACTCACGTTTCTAACTCTAATCAATAGCGAACTCGATGTCGTGACTATTGACCGAAACTGCACTAAATCCTACCGACTGCGCCAGTTAAATGTGAAATTCTTGGGAGTGACTTTTAAAAAATAATATTTATTAGTGACAAGCGTTAAGTACGTAATTCAGTTAAAAGCAGAATATAGTGTGTGTCGATTATGGAGAGGAACTCATATTTATAAACTGAGAAATGCTTATTCTACACTTTACAATCATAAAGACGTAGTATATAGAACAATAGACAATGGGGTGATTCAGCGGGTGACTCAGCGGTAATGGTCACATAACTCATGGGAACAATATTTCTTCAGAAAAATGAAATTAATTCATGGTTGTCGCATTACGGGACGAGATGCTGTCTCATGCGTCATTGATGGGATTAATGACCCAACTGTGCAGACTGGTGCGAGGGCAGGGAGGTATTTAACGCCTGAAGCTCTTTACGCTGAGTATTTATCCACTCTTCAGATATACAGTAACCAGCCGGTAAGGGAAAGATGTGTGCCATCAAAAGTGACACAGGTCGTACATAAATTTAACAAACCCTATGATAGACGTACCCCTGATAATAAGTCAATTAGCAAATGTTTCAATTGCAAAGAACGCGGTCATAATTGGAACAAATGTCCTAAAAAGCTAATGCGATGTGATCAATGCAAACGAGTTGGTCACGTTGCAAAAGACTGTCGTATGAAACAAACGGCTCATGTAGCACATGTGGATGAGCCAAATCATAATGAAAATATTTTTTTGATTGTCAAATCAATGGACAGCCAACAAAAGCATTTGTCGATGCTTGATGTGCCCCAGTAACAATACGGGAAGATGTTGCCAGTGTCTTGGGACTTAAACGTAAGCCATGTAACATAACAATCAGTGGATATGCTGGTGGATCAATAAATGCCTTGGCAGAAACTAATTTTGATCTTAAAATAGACGAAGCTACTCAAGCAGTAAAGGCCTTGATAGTACCTATGAGTATTCAAAAGATACCCGTAATGGTGAGACAAGAATTTCTTAACAAGGAGGGGACTTTGTTCGTTGTTAATGGTGATGAAGATAGAGTACTTGATCAAAGAAAAATGAAACTTAACTTGGATGGTGTTCCCAAAAGAAAAATCGCTATATGGGCAAAAGAAGCAACAGTTGATGCACCAGGAACTGTATCATTCGTTGCAGTCTGGCCAGATGGTACTTACTGTAACGAGTTTTGTTACGTGGAGGGTCGATTCAGAGGCAAGCCTGGTCATGAAAACTATGTAGAAGAATGCGTCACTGACGGAAATGGGTTCGTCAGCATTGCTAATGCGGCTAAGGACGATTTGGTCATTCCAGAGGGCGAATTGATTGTTAGGGCCGAGCCATGTATAGCTGATCACCGAGATGGGGTAAGTGTCAATTTAGTTTAAATTAATCCTAGAAAACCCCTAATTTTGTCTGACATAGATATGCTATGTAATCCATCTCTTTCTCAAGCAGAATGTCAAAAATTATTGAGTTTATATAATAATTACATCGAATGTTTTGCGACTAATACCTCGGAACTAGGAAAAACTAATATTACGGAAAAGACTTTAAATTTAATCGACGATAAACCTATTGTTTACCGACCGTATAGATTAGCGCGTGCGGAAAAAGGAATTGTTAGAGAAATAATTGATGAAACATTGAAACTATGTGATTCGAGAATCATCATCAAATTATGCGAGTCCAATTCTTCTAGTCCGCGAAAAGACCAGTGAACAACGTTTAGTAGTTGATTATAGGGCACTGAATGCAAAGACAATCAAGAATAGGTACCCTTTATCCTGTGTAGACGATTTTCTAGATAGGTTGGAAGACACAAAATATTTCACAAGTTTAGATTTAGCCAGCGGCTACCATCAGATAGCCATGTCAGGACAGGATTGGACAATTTGGAAAAAATACTCCAGTTACATCGAGATGCTAAGCTTACTCTGAGATTATCTAAATGTCGTTTTTTTTGGGAAAAATTGGAATATTTAGGCCATGAGATCAGTAACGATTGAATTCGACCTGGAAAATTGAAGACAAGGGCGGTAGTAGCAGAATTTCCAGTTCCAACAGATGTACACAAAGTACGACATTTTATGGGACTGGCAAGCTATTTACGGAAATATGTAAAGGATTTTGCAACAATAGCGAGGCCTCTAACAGTATTAACTAAAAAGATTGAAACATTTAAATGGGAAAAACAACAGCAAGAAGCATATGAGATTTTGAAGAAAAAGCTGGTTTCTAGACCTGTATTGGCAATTTTTAATCATAATTATGAAACTGAAGTGCACACCGATGCATCTGAACTTGGAATTGCTGGTATTTCATTGCAAAAGCAACCGACAGGACATCTTAAGCCACTGGTTCACTTCAGCCGATAAACTACTAAGGAAGAGGAAAATTACCACTCGTACGAGTTGGAGACTCTGGCGGTTGTGGAATCACTAAAACGCCTGAAACTATACTTGGTGGGAATTCCATTTGGGGTTTTCACCGACTGTGATGCTGTTCGAACCACTTTGAATAAACGCGATCTATTACGAAGAATCGGACGATGGTGGCTAGCTATACAGGATTATAACTCCACAGTGGAATATCGTCCAGGCATTAAAATGTGCCATGCTGATGCCCATAGTAGAAACCCAGTAGATGCTGAATTTCCCACGGAGATGGAAATCTTGATGGTTAACATAAATCAAGATGATTGGCTTTTGAGTGCTCAATTGAAAGATGAGAAATGCAAAGATATTGTAAATCTGTTTCAAAAGGAAGAAAAAGATCTGACCAAGGAGAAAGTACAACAGCAGAAGGACTATCGAATGAAGAAAAACCGATTGTACAGAGTTACAGAAAAGGGGAACAGATGGGTCTTGCCTAAAGGAGCAAGACATCAAGTTGTGTTCTATCACCATGACATGGTTGGACATTTCTCTGTAGACAAAACGTTGTCGACGGTTCAGCAATTGTTCTGGTTTTCATCAATGAGCAAATATATTAAAAAGTATATCGATTGTTGTCTTAGCAGCAGGTGGAAAACAACAAGGTTGAATGCATCCCATTGACAAGATTCCTGAACCAATGAACACGCTGCATATAGATCATCTGGGACCATTTGTACAATCCAAAAGAAAAAACAGTTATTTGTGTGTAGTTGTAGATGCTTTCACGAAGTATGTGTTTATGAAAGCCGTCAAGGACACATCTACCAAGTTTGTAGTCACATTCTCGAAAAATAATCAGTGATAGAGGAAGTTGTTTCACTAGTAAACAGTTTATGGAATTTGGACAAGAATACAACATCATACTGATTTTGAACGTAACAGCTACTCCAAGGGCAAACGAACAAGTTGAGCGCTACAACAGAACCATATTAGCAGCTTTAAGTTCATTTATGAGCGAGGAAGATAAATGGGATGAATTGATAAGTCAATTTAGATGGGGCTTGCATAATACTGTAAATGCGTCAACTGGAAAATCGCCATATGAAATGTTATTTGTTTTCACGCCAAAAGGACCTGATAGTAGTCTGGTTACAAATGAACTGGATATTGAAACCTTGCGAGACAAAGAGAAGGTGCGGGATGATGCATGACATAAGTTTAGAGAACAGCAAGAAAAATCGAGAAGAGATTTTGATAGTAAGCGCTGTCGAGCTTCTATGTACAAGGTTGGTCAACAAGTGTTGATTGAGAAAAAGAAAACGAGCAACAAAGGTAGAAGTAGAAAACTTCTACCCAGATATGATTGGCCATATGTGGTAACAAAAGTATTGCCAGCGGAAAGATATGTAGTCCAGGACTTACCAGGTGCAAGCCGATCTGCCAAGCCGTACACTGGAATTATCGCAGTGGATGATTTGAAACCTTTTAAGAGGTGTATGGATTGGAGAGAAAATGCCTCTTGAGGTTCAGTGTTTGTTGATTTCTGGGAAGGGAATTGGTAGTTTCAATTCATGATGAGTGTGGTGTTGTGTGATAAGTTGATTTAGAAAGTATGTAAGAGAGGAACTGGGTGGATGTGTAGCTAGTGACGCACCAACCCCTTCTTGGAAATCGATTGACATAAGAGCTAGATTATTGTACAAGTGATGTTTCATAGGTGAAGTGAGATGAACTCTCTGAAACAGCAGCAGTTGCAATAAGTAGAGGAATCTAGATGCGAGAAACTCTATTAAAGCGCGCGAATATGAGAATGATGTGGTACCACATAAATAGGGTTTTAGAAGCAGGCCGGACCAAAATGAGTTAAAGATATTGTATGAGTAAACATAAATGATTAACTTATTGGTGCGGATGTAGTGCCTGTGATGAAAGTAGAATGAAAGGCGATGGATGTAATTGATAGAATGGAGATGTTGAAAATGACGACATCTTTTCTTTTTCACAGGATTACTCAGATGAAGCCAACGTTCAGCGTCTAGTCATCCCCAGGGACGTGGATGAAGGGTAGTGTGGTCGAGCTGTAACCAAGATAGAGTTTTGTGTTGTAAACAGTGTCACTTCTAGCTGTGACCAATGTTACTTCTTGATGATGTGGTTCTAGGATTTGACGTTGACATTTTTGAAAGGTAGAAAAGTGGGGATTGACAAGAAGTCTGGCTGTAACGTTTTGACAGATTAGACCTTGATTTATCGATTCGTTATTAATTTTGAGTTGATGAGCAATATATTATTTGATATCAAGTGAAGTCTTTAATAAGATAGACAGACGAGAAATATACTGTTTCTTTTAAAATAAAGTACATAAGAATATATCGCATAGATATACCATTATTGTTAATTATATACGTTTATCAAATATTGTGCATTTAAACCTAAATTGTGACAAAATTTCTGAAATGTGACAAAAACACCAAATAGTGACTATTAAACCCGATTAACGACCTCTAACAAACCAGCTTAAACAAGAAACGAATTGTTGTTTCTTCTAGGCTTAAATATTTATTTCAATGTATCCATATTATTTTGTATGAAAATTGTAACAAAATGTTTCTGAAATTGATTGAATACTAAATTTTAAGTGCATCATGCTGAACGAGACCGGAGTGGACATTTTCTTCGAATTATCAAAACAACCGTTTTCAGCATTGAATTTCGGAGAAAAATTGCAAATAACCCAAGGTGGAAGACCCACGTCAAAATTAGGTAACCTGAAAACTATTATCAAGAAAACAGGTACCATCAGAACATTTAATGCTGGAAATTATCATGAATATCTCTGGATTTGCGGTAGTTCCCACTTTCAAAAGTTATTCTGTCAACCATGCATCTTATTTTCGGATAGAGAATCATCAGTTTGGAATTCGTTCAAAAAAGGATATTTAGATTTGAATAATTCATGTACTGCAGTGCAACGTCATGCAAGTTCCAAGTCACATTTACTGGTATGGTTGAAACTGAAGTCATTTGGCTCAACTCGCATAGATACACAATTAAGCAAAATACGTGAAATAGAAATATCAAGGCACAATGAAAAAGTGAAAAATAAAAGGTAAGTACTAAAACGATTGATTGCAACCGTATGTTTGCTTGGAAAGCAAGAAATTGGATTTCGGGGTCATGATGAAAGAGCCAGCTCATTTAACCGGGAAAATTATGAAGAGACGTTAAACACAATTGCTGAATTTGACAAAAAACTGTACAGTCACTTAAAAAATGCAACAGTCTTCACGGGTTTATCCAGTAATATTCAAAACGATCTGATTAAATGCATTGGAGATACTATATTGAATAAAATAAAAAATCTAATCCAGGAAGCACCATTTGTTGCAATTTCACTGGACCAGTCATCAGATGTTTCTAATTTGTCTCAGCTTTCAGTCGTTCTGAGGTGAGGAACTTATGATTGTGGATACTCTGTTTTTGATTTTCATGTTTCGATTTCTTGCAGATATGTTCATAAGAATCATTGTTCGGAAACTTTTGTTGGATTTTTTCATGTTAGTGCAGACAGAACTGCAAAAGCCATATCAAAAAAGGATATCCTGAAAGAATTTGATTGTTTGGAGAAACTGATCGCGCAAACATATGATGGGGCATCCGTTATGTCAGGACATCTTAACGGTGTACAGGCTAACTTGAAGAGTCTAGTACCTGAAGCTCTTCTCATTCATTGTTATAGTCATAGGCTCAATTTGGTGTTGTCTCAGTCCGTTTGATAGCAATGTAAAATATTTTTCTCTACACTTAATGGGCTTGTAGCATTTTTTAAAACGTCAACTAAACGAACGAATTTGCTGGATAGTTTTGTTAAAAACGCTTGCCTTAAGCTGCTCTAACCCGTTGGAGTTACTCCGCTCGTCTAGTTGAAATCATATTTGAACATTATGAAGATTTACTACGTGTATTTGCATATATTTTGGATGATGATGCAGATAATTGGGATCAAAAAACAATACGAGAATATGTCGGATATTTGTCAACAATAAAAGATCTTGAGTTTGTATTTCTTTTGAGACTGTTTCTTGAAGTATTTCCTCATACAGAAACTACCTTCAATGTACCACAGAATAAGCAAACAGACATGCCAGCATGTGAAATTGTGAAAAACAGATAAGATCACTAAAATCCTTTTTAAATAATACGAGATGTAGCCTTTTTGAAGATTTATGGAAATATTCACGTGAAAATGGGAAATTTGAAACTGTAAGGTGAAAGCGGCGCAGGCCTCAAGATGATGATGTATTGGAAGATTCATTGCGGAGGTCACTCTTTGAGGTGATAGATTGTTGGATTGTACAAATCAACGACCGGTTTCAAGACCTCAAGCAATTAAATTTTATACAACTTTTGGATATATCAAAGTTTGAAGAATTTGTCAAGTGTTTTCCGGACAATCTGCTTAACGGCCTGAAATCAGTTTATTCAAAGCATTTTGATTTTTTCCGGCTCAAGTCAGAATTAAATGTATTATATTAATCCAACATCCTCAAATCTGAAAAGATTTCTGAAAATTTGGAGGAACAAGGACAAAACGAATTCAACATATTAATGCCTGAATCATATAAACTGTGCAGCTCAATCATTACTATACCATCAATCTCCGCCTCTGTCGAGACAAGTTTTTCGGCTTTAAAGAGGATTAAAACTTACGTGCGCAATGCCATAGGACAAGAAAGATTGTCGTCGCTTGCCCTAATGTCAATTGAAAAAAACATCCTTTGTTCGCTCAAAGAAAAAGAAGAATTTTATAATCATGTTATTGCTAAGTTTTGTGAAAAAACCAGACGAATCGAATTTAATTTCAAATGAATAATCTATATAACTCAGTAACTATATTATTTTATCCTATTTATTATATCCGAGATTATATCATGTGTTTTGAGTTAACAATATTCGGGGGTAATACCACGAGTGCTTAAAAATTACCGATAAATTTTCACAAATGCGTGTTTTCTCAAAATTTCACGAGACCGAAGGTCGAGTGAAATTTGTGGAGAAAACACGCATGAGCGAAAATTTTACCGGTTAATTTTAAGGCACGAATGGTATTTAGAAGAATATTTCACGAATTCTAGAATATAACTTCACTAAATTTGCGTTGCCATGTTGTTTGCCCTGACAACGTGGTTATTTGTGTCAAAAAATTGTCGTTGCCATATCGATTGTTCTGACAACGTGTTTATTTATGTTGCCATGACAGAGTGGTATTATCGATTTGGTGAATATTCCACTCATGTTCAAAAAATCCCATGAGAGCAGCTGAATTTTCAGAGGTTTACATCCGAAAATTCAGCTGCTCTTATGGGATTTTTTGAACATGAGTGGAATATTCACTATTATTGCATGCACAGAGCAAATTTTCAAGCAACGCCTAAGTGCGTCTCGTATACGCTCGTCAGCTTCCTGTCGTGAAGCTTTGATATCTAACGTTTCATTGTTTCCAGCTACAGCAATGCTCAGGAATGAGTCAATCATTTTTCTGAGCCTGTGGCCGAATAAGACTCATATGGGATTTTTTCTGTTGTGCTGTTCGTCGTGGAATTGATATTGAATACTACATTTTCTATTGAAGCATCCCACTTATTGTTTTCGTCATGATTAGTGGGAACTGCTGTCAATGGTGTCCTGTTATATCGCTCCACTGGCCCATTTGCACGTGGAGTAGCAGTTGCATCAAGGACATGTCTAATACTCAGTTCTTCCAAGAATTTAGCGAAAGCTGCACTTGTGTAACATGAAACTCTATCACTAATCAAGCGTTTAGGCACTCCAAACATTTTGAAAATGCCCTCCAGAAAAGTGATAGCATGCTTCGTTTGGGTAGTCCTCACAGCTTTGGCCTAAAGAAATCTCGTGAAGGCGTCCACAGCCACTATCAAATGACAGTTTTTCTTGGTATTTCTCCACAAATGGTCCAAGGTGGTCAACATGGATCGTATTCATTGGCGTACTGATTTTCACGATTGGATGTAGATACCCTTGCTTTTTATCCGCAGGTGCTTTATAATATGCGCAGTCGAGGCAAGCTGTGATGTATCGCGTTACATATTGCCTCATCCTGGGAAACCAATAGTCATTTGCAATATTGTTGAGTGTCTTTTCAGCAGCAAAATGTCCCATGTTGTCATGACGGTACAGGGTGATTCTCAATATATATGACCCCCCCTCTAGCTCATTTTTAACAAAGTCTACAGAAAAAAGTTAAATACAAAAGTTGTTGGGATTATACTAAATTTTTTAAATCTGGCAGTATCATTTATACAGGGTGTCCCAGAAGCTTTCCACCTCCTCCTCTAACACATTTTATACAAGGTGTACAAAAAAAGTTTTTTAAACAAGTTTTTTGGTTTATACTAAATCTTTTAAATCTGGTAGTATCAACTTTAAAATTTCACATGGAACATCCTGTATTCTATTTCATTTTTAGATTCTACGATAAATTCTAAGTTAAATCTGATATATCTATTTTATCTTCGGCCGTTTTTGAGATAAATGCTGTTGGATTTTGCCTTTTTTATAGAGCTACAATTCATGATAAAGCCTTTTAAAATGGAAAGAAGCTGTTTTTGAACTAATCTAGAATTGTTTTTTATCTTTTATGAAGCAGACTTAAGCTTCAAAGCAATCTTTATTTAATATGGTTGTCAAGATACAAATCCAGAATTTAGAATTTTTACACAAAATTGAACAGCAGTTATCTAGAAAGTGGCAGAAGTTACGATAGATTTATTTTATATCGATTTGACTTAGAATTTAACGTATGATCTGAAAATAGAATGAAATACAGGGTGTCTTTTCTAAAATTTTAAAGTTGGTTGTTGTTGACAGCTTTTGTGACACCCTGTATTGATGATATAGCCCGATTAAAAAAAATCAACTTGAACAAAAAAACTTTTGTATCTTATTTTTTTTTTTACACCTGTGTAAAATAAGTTAGAGTGGGTCAAAATATTGGATTTTCCACAAAATTTAACAGCCTTTATCTCGAAAGCCACAAGACATAAGATATAACTCATACACATTTGACTAATAACTTAACGTAGAATTTGAAAATGGAATAGAATACAGTGTCTCATTTAAAAATTTTAAGTTGGGTGCTGCGGACAGCTTTGGGGAGACCCTGTATAAATGATACTGCTAAACTAACAACATTTAGTATAAACCAAACAACTTTTGTTCATAATTTTTTTTGTACACTTTGTATAGAATGAGTTAGAGGAGGGGTCAAAATATAGTGAATTACCCTGTACATCGTCACTACTTAGCGTGCTGCTTTAGGAACGTACCATTTTGTGCCTTCGAGAACGTTTTGATATAGTCTTCCATTTTTGAGAACATAATCTCTATGTATGTGAACCTCCTCCTGATCGCATGGTTTTCATCCAAGTACCTCTATCAGATATTTGCAACGTTCATTTTGAATTTGAGCTGCTAAGACCCAATCGTCTTTTGTGATGTCCACGTTCAATATCTCAAGATTATCCTGCGGAAAAGCTTCTATCGGGTTACGGCTAAGAGCGTCAACGTGAGACATCTTCGTACCAGCCCGATATTCCACGGTGAAATTGAACTTTTGAACCACTAGCCACCATCTAGCGATTCGTGATATAAGATCTCGCTTTGTCATGGCGGTCCAGCATTACAATCGGAGACCACTGTGAATTTAATTTCCAACAAATAAATTCGTAATCTTGAAAATTGCTACTGCTGGTCTCCGTGTGAGAATAAGTTTCAACTTCTCAAAAGTTTTGATTTCTCAGTCAAGTTGATGACTTCGCGATTTGTGCAAAGACTTTCACGAATTTCCGAAAATAGCTACACAGACCGAAACATTGACGCACCTGATGTACATTGAGTGGCGTAGAAAACTCATCGACCGCCTTGGTTTTAGCAGTTCCAGGCCGTTTGTCACTTGAACTGATTTCGTGACCAAGGTAATTGAGTTTCGTTGGGAAAAATTAACACTTCGTCATCCGTAATGTAACACCTGCGTTGTGGAACTTTCTAAACACGTCAGCCAGTGCTATCAAGCCTGTCGAGAAATTCACAGAGTGTGGAATAAAATTCACTTCCAACAATTGTCAGGATTTATTTGTAACAATGACAAATAAATAATTGACTGGTTTACCGAGCTCAGCTTCAATATTGGCCAGAAGAAACGCACCTCAGACAAGTTTTCTTTGATACATGGAACCCCTCGAGCAATTAATTGGTCTTTCTTCATTTGAATTGTACTGGTGGCACATTCAGTACAGCAAGCCTGGCTTCAGCCGACGATGTTATGCATCTGGGTATAACATACTCATTAGATGGTTTATACGAATGACCCAATTCCTCAATTCCACAAATACGTCGCCAATGTCTTTGGCGTCAGTGTTGCACTCAATCACACCTATGTGATAAGGTGGTATGTCGATGGTGTATTTTGCCTGTGTTGCAGTCGATGACGTATAGTACATTCCTTTCGAGGTTTTGGGCAATTTGTCTGTTTGTGTCCAAACTCATTATACAATTGTAGCATTTCCCTTGTCCTAGGTTATATCGCAAATCTGGCTTTTGAATGATTTCTGGGCTCTTTCAGTGTTTCGATGGAGACCTGGTTTCAATTTCTCTGGGTCGGTCACCATTGTAGAAAGATAATCTCGGTATAGGTCCTCAGGACAAGTATATCTGCCGACTTCAGCACCCGATTGGGATACCATCAATAATCATGGCCACTGCATTCTGGCCGGATATCTCGCATTGCCTTGGTAGTTACGTCTTAGCAAAATAGTATTCTGTCCACGATTCGCTTGGCATCTTCTGCCGGGCCAACATCTTTTTGATCGTAGTGGGAAAATCTTGATGATCAGGGAAGGTTTCTATCAAAATAGACTTCCATTCCGTCCGCGTGTGCATATAATTCTCAAGATTATTATACCAAGTCCTGGCAAGGCCTTTCAATCTTGACTACATGTGATATATTGTAGTCATGTCATCCCATAGATTAATCTGGGCCAATTGCTCAATTTTATCCAGCCATTTCTTGCAACTGACATTTTGTTTAGGCAAAAATTCGGGAATGCAGTCTGGGCAAATTGAGACTCTAGTCCCATCACGATCATCATTTTGAAGTAGTTGGTTAACAAGATCTTCCAGCTGTCGTATTCGATTCTCAGAGTTTTTCAATGTTTCCTCCATGAACGAACTGGACCACTACTTTGTGCAACGTCTGCAACTGAAGCCCGTTCTGTCGTTACTATTTCATAAGGGTATAGAGGAGACCGCATGGATTTGAAGCTGTGCGCAACGTCTGCGTCAGCAGCACCCAAATCTCTACTATCTTTTGAAAGGCCTTTTGAAACTTCTGGCTCATGTAGTAGAAGTAGTAGAAGTAGTAGTAGTAGAAACATTCATGTTTCCGTCTATATCGCCCACAATCACTACCAGACGATGAACTGGTCGACGAACTACTGATACTCAGTTCACGTTTGCGATTTCTCATTATTCGGAAATTCATGCACTGCTCAAAACTTATGAACACATGAAACACTTTATATTCAACAAAATGGACGTCTTTCTTTGTTCTCAAGGGGACAAAGAGATTTACAAAATCACTCGGTGACGCTGAGCATCAGATTCCACCGCTGCACTTTAACATTAACTGGCTATTTATTAAATAACTTGAACAACATACACAACTCTATAACTTGAACGATACTGTATTTGGACATAACTCATCAATTTGGAATGCAATTATTTAATTTACGAACGTCGTGTCCACGCATTTCGTCCCAGACTGCCGCGCATCCCATCGCTGCCGCGCTGTCATCCGTGTTGAATCATTACATGCCCGTGCGTCCAGCCTGCCTCTCGACAGGGCCGGACTTTCCGTGCATATTATGACCGCAACCAGTAACACGTGAAGACGTCACAAAATATTAAAAAACCTTTGAGGGTGTTTATATCGGAATTGACGAGGAGTCAAAGAAGTGTTCAAACAATAAAAAATGTTCATTTTAATAAGTAGAATCTGAATTTTGAATAGCCGGATAAAAATTGGTCACCCTGTTTAAAAATATTAGAGATACATGCAAATAAAAAATTGATGCAAAGATACTAACAAATCAAAATATCGACGTCAATGAATAAAAATACTGTGTCCGCAATGAATTTGGGAACACATGAGATTTTTTTTATTATTATCATTCTTGAGAAACTTTCTTTGGAGATAGTTTTTGCATGTCCCATAACCAAAAAAACGATTTTGATGATATGATCGATATGTCATGAGTTTCTCGGTTTAGCAAGAGTTTTTGAAAAAGTTTATTTTGGTGTTAAAAATGGGATGATCCAACAATATATCGAACAATTTTGTACAAAAAAGTCATTTAGAATCCACGAAAGACTTCACATGCCGATTTTGGAGCAAATCAGATGAGCAAAATTGAAGCTCATATTTTACCCTTTCCATCACACTCTAAGAAAGAGTTGAAAACCGGAGAAACAGCGCCACTCGCTTTACTTACTCACCCAACGGCAATCCAAGGAGAAGCGAGAGAGTTATCTGAAAACGAGACCCAAAAAAGTACCTAGAACAATACATAAACTGTATTACACAATTTTAAAATAATATGAACCAACACTTGATACAATCAAAGGAACACACCTCGTATCGGTTGAAATGCACAAATACCTCACTATTGTCAAAATAATCTGGTTTACCGCTCGAATATATTTTTTTAACAAGATCAATGCTACTTTTTAGGAGTCTGCTTATTTGTACTGTGAAGATTGATCAAATCCGTGATATGTGGAAGCTATTCACAGATTGTGATTGTGTTAATATCTGCTTCGATGGCCAACAAAAGGGATTTACAAGGAATAAATTCACTTATGAATTTTCCGCTGATAATGATCAAAGAGAAATACTGAATAAACCTTAATTATCGATATACAGATTTGACTAAATGATAATAACGTTTTTGTGCAATGTTTATAGTGTTCCAAAAGATAAATTATAGAATGGAAAAACTGGAAACAACTCACATTGAAAAAGTATGTCAAAAAGGGGGTCAAGAGGCTTCGTGAAATGAGAGTCACTTGTGGTTGGCAGATTATGATTATGGGCCTGGTGGTTGGGCATCCGATGAGTGAGTGTTCGATACTTCTTCACAGTTCAACTGACAAGGGTAGGTACGTTTCACGTTGAGTTGCCTGATAATAAATTCAAAATAGCCTCAGCTCATTTCCACACTTCGACATTCCACATGCGGCACAAATAGAAAAGCCACTAAGGAACTGAGGGATGACTTAGAAAAACTCGCTTACCACTGATGTTGAGGGACCAAACGTGTTCCAATGAAAAATGGGGGAACATTCTGGGCGAAATCTCATCAATCTGCATTCAGCACTTTGGTTGAACATAAACCAATAATATATCTAAATTTGAGATGAAAATCGCCAGATTTTCCAGGAAAATTGGCAATGAGCCACGAGGTAGAACAACTCGGTAACCTCAACAATTATTGGAGCAAGAGTGCGATCCTAAGACAGTTCCCTTTTTTTAGAATTCAAAAACTTGGTATCACCCATCTACGCAGGGCTGGTTTTTGGAACTTTGAAGTTAATAGGCTCGTTCTTTTTGGAATCCGAGTGACTGAAGTAGTGAATTCGAACCAATTCAGGGTCACACAGGACGGGACTAATGGTCGAAACACGGACTCATGTTTTGATTTCACCCTTGCACTAGATAAAGTGTAAGCTATTACGATCTTATTTTGAATGTCGGCACTGAATTTTAAATTTTCCATTGATCGCTCTTGAATTTATTTGACAAAAATTCTGGTCCTAAGTTGCTCACTTGAGTCCAAAAAAAAAACCGTAACAGCACCCCGTTTTTCTCAAAAAAAAAAATTAATCACATGTTGGGAATCAGGTGCTAAAGTGAGTTGAAAAAAGAGTTAAAAAAAATTAATTGAAATTTGATGATTATTCTTTGTCTGATCGCGAATCATAAGCTTTCAGATCGTCAGCGTTTGACATGCCAATACTGCGTCCATCCGATTCGGTCAACTCATAAGACCCGGGTGAAAGGATCCTGCTCACCACGTACGTATCGGTACAGTTTGGAGCTGGCTTCGATGTTGAATTGTTCGTAGCATCTAAGAGTACGTTGTTTTGTTTCATAACTGTTTGTTTTTTCTCAAATATGTCCGTCCTTCGTCTGAGATTATATGTTGTTCTGTTCTTTTCATATGCCTTCCTAACTCTTTCATGAATGTCCTTGAAGACTTTTTTCATTTCTTGAGATCTAGTTTTTGGATCCAAAATATTGTGGTGAATGCGTCTTTCCAGATCCGTGTCATAATGTACTTCTTTTCCAAATATGAAGAAGTTTGGTGTGAAATTTGTGGCTTCATGTCGTACTGACCGTATCACCGCTCCTACAGTACCCAAATATTTGTCCCATTGTTTATGGTAGTCTACTAGAATACTTTTCAGTATTCTGTGTACTTGTTCGACTGGGTTGGCATGTGTTCTTCATTTCCACTCCAAACTTCTCCATAATGTTCTAAAACAAATTACTTCTGAACCGAACTCCATTATAGCAGATTATTTTTCCTGGCACTCCATAGATCAAGAACGAATGATCCTCAATCCACTTGACAATTTCCGGGGCGGTAGCAGAACTTAGAGGGAAAAATGATACGTACTTGGAAAATACATCGCAGATGGATAGTATGTATGTCTGCTTTAATCTGGACCACGTTTTAAATACTTCAAGGTGACCACAGGTTGGTGGATCATGATGATCTTTGATGATCGTCACTCTTCTTTACCGGGATACAACTTCTAGCCAATCCGAAGAAGTCAGCAACGGAAAATAAGTGATGATTTTCCGGAAAAGCTGTATACTTTCTAGACGCCAAAAAATGTGTCGTTCGGAAGACGGCTTCACATTTTCACACATACGAAAGTACCATTGATCTTTGGTTGATGGGTTTTGTGTTTCAGTAGTCGCAGTCACCAAACTATCAACAAGGGGAAGTGATCTTGAAAGAGCATCAGGTACGACATGGTCTCTATCCTCATGATGGACTATTTCAAAGTATGGAGCCTGAGTGCCCATCGAGCAATCCGTCCGACAAGGTCTTTGATCGAGTTCAGCCATTTGAGGCTGTAATGGCCGGTAACCACCGCAAATCTGGTTTCCTCTAGATATGGCCTCAGTTTTTCGATGGCAAACAGTACTGCCAAACATTCCTTATCGGTAGTGCTATACTTCCGCTCGGGTTTTGATAGGGATCGGCTAAGGTAGAAGACTACATGTTTCTTGCCTTCTTTAACTTGGGAAAGGACAGCGCCAAGTCAATAGTCGGAAGCATCGCACTGCACCACGAAGATCAATTCAAAGTTAGGGCAAGATAGAACTGGTGTTCTGATGAGGTGTTCCTTGACAATCTTGAAGGCTTCCTCGCATCTATGGTTCCACAAAAACTTCTCATTCTTCTTAGTGTGTTAACGGTGACATCACAGTAGAAAAATTTGGGACGAATCGTCTGTACCACGATGTAGTCCCTACGATGCGCCAGATTTCAGAAACTGTTTTTGGGGTTGCTATCTTCAGATTTGCTTTTACCTTTTCTGGGTCCACTTATAATCCAGTTGGAGTGACGACGTATCCAAGGTACCTGAGATCGTCCTCGCAAAACTAACACTTGTCCCGATTGAGTGTAAGACCTGCAGCAAATATTCGTTTTATGATTTTCTTCAAAACCGTGATGTGTTCGTCGAAGGTAGGTGTACATATGATCTCATCAACAAAGTGAACGAATACATAGTTTTCCAGATCGACACCAACAACTCGATCTTATAGTCTCTGACATACCGCTGCAGCGTTTTTCAGACCAGAAGGCACCCGTTTAAACTGGTATAGACCTTTTGAAGGGATGATAAAGGCGGTCAAAAATCGGGATTTAGCTGCTATTGGAATCTGCCAATATGCGGATTTATTGTCGAGAGTGTTCAGATATCTTGCATCTCTAAGCTTGTCTAAGAGTCGCAATGACGTAAGGGATGAGGTAGGTGTCTGGTGTGGTCACACGATTGAGGCTGAGATAGTCAACGCAAAACCTCCAATCGCCGGTCTTCTTTTTGACCATCACAATGGGAGATGACCAAGGTGACTCCGATGGTTCCACTATATCGTCGGCGAGCATCTTCTCCAGTTCCTCATCGGCAATTTTTTGCAGGGCGTAAGACGATGGGTAGTAACGTTGCCTAATGGGTTGCGAGTCTGTTCGTATCACCATTTAAACTAGGTTCGTGCATCCAAGTTTGCTTCCCATATGGGCGAAGGTGCGTTCCAAAAACTTGTCTAGAGTTTCTCGTTGGTTGGTTGAAAGAGAGTCTAACCAGTGAAGTGCCATAATTTGACGCTCGTTTCTATCAGATCGAAAAGCCCATTATCCGGTATACAGGTCGGGGTTGATCTGCAATTCGATCCAAAAATCTATTCCGAGGATGAGCTGATGTGATGTGATGTGGGAAAGACGGTACAACGAGAGTACATGGAGCAGAATCATTCGATCTCGAAGTTGAAGTGGCAAACACACAGATCCAATGGATGTACAGGTCTGTCCGTTTGCAACAGTACACGTCACTTTCCGTCGATGGTCGAGCTAACATTTACCTTTTTACATGTCCCATCCAGAGCTTCCGATGATCGTCTGCGGATGTAGAATATAGTTAACCTTTTATAGTCCTTCCGTATATGTTGACATCTAAAAAAGGTCTTTTATCTCCCTTTGCATGGGACATTATATAATTTATCAAAATTCTGTTCGACATTTCTATATAGTTAGGGTTAGAAGACTTTTGGTGTTGGGAAAGCTCATCATGTGCTGGAGCTTTCCCAACTATGCGTTTTTTATTAGGCATGTTGGACAAGAATGTACCGTGAGACTTTCCCGCACCGGTAGCAGAATCTAGTTCTAGGTTTCTGGCAGCTCTTGAAACTGTGACCGGTTTCTCTACAGTTCCAACACAAAATGGTGGAGATAGCGTCAATGATGTTGAACAGTTCCGCGTCCTCACTTGAAGCAGGTAATATCATCGTGTGTCGATGATGTGAATGACTGAGTAGTTTCAATCGAGGTTATATCTGGACGATGATATGCCAGTTCTGGTTCTAGAAGTCCTCGATGGTTGGTAGAAGTTGGAATAAATCGTTTCATCCTTGTTTCTGTCTCCTCGATACTCCGTCCTTAACGGATGTGGTCTTGGATGGGACTATGTGTTTGGTAGCTAATCGTGACTGTATATAGGGGAGTAAATTTATTTCTATTATTTGCAGTCTAGTGGACACAGCTGGGTGACTTTGTAGATTTCTGGACAGGTTCTCCATAGCAACAACAAAGGCGAGTACACGTTCCTGTGCAACTTGAGTCCTGTGGCGTATTTCGTCCCAGAGTGCAGACTCATTATCTCCTGGTTGGAATGCGTCCCGTAATTGGTTATGCCGTCGCTAATAACCAGTGAGTCCTATTGGTCGTTGGCTTGCTAGCTTCCATCCAATGATGAGCTTTGGATCCATATCTTTCTCCTGGTTCTCGCGGAGCGTCTTAGACTGCCAGGAATCATCCACCACAGTTGTCCTGCGAACGCTCGCTTACTCTTCCTCTGCTTTGTGACAGAGCTCTGGTCTTCTGGACAAGCCATCAAAGTTCTTGAAGCTTGATCTTGCTCGTTGATCCTTGTCTTCTGATGCCGACGCAGGTGCCCGTATCTCTTTCTCACAGCGGCTACGAATATGCCCAAGCTCTCCACAATTCCAGCATCGTATTGTGATAATATCCGCTTCGATGGCCAATAAAATGGATTTACAAGGAATAAATTCACTTATAAATCTAAAACGTGAGTAGTTAATGTAGTAGGTAGCTATATACTACATTCATCCTAGCCAAATAAGAGGGTCAACTGCGGAATGAGAGATAATAAGCTGAAAACTTGTATAAACCATCATTTTGACATTCTAAAGGTTGTCTCAAAAATCTCATGAAATCTCGTGTCGGCGTCTATAGATATTGTGATATTTTTCGCTATAGAAAACACTGTACAATTTTAATCTATTTATTTCAAGTCACTTTGTACAGCACTCACTATTCACAAACAATTTATATTTCAAACGCAGCGTATTTATGTTTTAACGACATATATTTCGCGGCTGATCAATAACTGAACGGAACTAACTAGACTTTTATGACGGATCTTATTATATACCCTCGCCAGGATTGAAAGAACATTCCAGTGATTTGTAGAAAAGCGAAGAATATTCGACGCCATCTAGCCTTGCTAGAATGTACCAGAAGCCAATCGATTCGGCGCCTTCACCATGTACTGAACAATGTTTTGTCACAATATTCCAGGTCATAGGTCACAAAAATCAGTTTTTTGTCAATATCTCGCTTGGTATGATTTAAATCCTTTTCGCATTTATTTTAGAAATTGGAAAGCATAAAATTCTCTAGAAATCGTATTCGAAACTTTTTTCATATTTGGCTAACCATTTTTGGGATAGACCGCGTAGAGAGCGCAGCGCTCATCTATACGTACTGGGTGGGGCACGGAAAACTTCCCACCCAGGGTTTCTCAGGTGTTTGTCAAAAATAGCTTGGACACGTCAATTCTTGTTTTTTGAAGGACATTTTTTTTACCTTCCACCTGTCAACCCCTGAGTGGGGGTGATAGCCACCCCCAGAATTTCAAATGGAAAGTGGGGTCAAGTAATAAATTATTTTGAAGGCCCTTCGATTCTGATTATGACTACCGAGTTTCAAGCCTCTGCTGTCATTCCAGTTGATATGACAGCTTATCAAAAAAAAAAAAAAAAATATTTTTGATTAAATAAATAATCACCCACAAGAGATGACTTTAAAATCTAAGAGGATATGGTGAGGGACAGAAGATCTTCAAAATGAGCTATCACTCAATCCTTTCGACGAGGATTCATTTCACCAATTTATTTTTTTTTGTTGAACTCCGTGGTCTATCTCAAAAACGGCTCACCGTATAAAGAAAAGTTTTTCACAAAATTTGTAGATAATTTTATGCTTAACAATATTTTCAAAAGATACAGACAGGATTAAAACCATAGCAGGCGAGATATTGACGAAAATCTGATTTTTGTGATCTTTGAACTTGAATATCTCAAGGCGCCGACCCAAGATTTTATGAGACTCTTGAGGCAACCTTGAGAATGTCAAAATAATGGTTTATACAAGTTTACAGCTTATTATCTCTCATTCCGCAGTGAACTCCTTATATGACTGGGCTAATATAGATTCCGCTGATAATGATCAAAAAGAAATACTGAATAAAACTCAATTATCGATATACAGATTTGACTAAATGCTAATAACGTTTGTGTGCGATGTTTATAGTGTCCCAGAAGATAAATTATAAAATGGAAAAACTGGAAACAACTCACATTGAAAAGGCATGTCAAAAATGGGGCTCAAAAGCTTTCGTCCAATGAGGTAGGACAAATTATGATTATGGGCCTGGTAGTTTGGCATCCAATGGGTGTTTGATACTTCTTCACAGTCCAACTGACAAGGGTAGGTACGTTTGACGTTGAATTGCCAGATAATCAATTTAGAATAGTCTCAGCTTATTTCCACACTTCGACATTCCACATGCGGCACACCAAGGACGTAAATGCGTGAAAGAAATTGAAAAGTGGAGTATAGAAGAAGGAAAATGAGTGATAAGAGAATGCCTGAGAATAGAAAAGTCACTTGAGGACTGAGCTTAAGCTTTTGAATAACTTACAGGTAGAAACAAATTTATTGAAAATGAAAATACTGTTATGTGTTCTCAACTGTCTCGGTATTGATTTACAAGTTTGCAAAATGACGTCCATTTGCATCGAGGCATTTTTGACAATTAGTAACTGTTTTTCGTACAACCCTTGAAAGTATGTTTCTGTTGATATTTGTAAATGTGTCAAAAACTCTTTGTCTCAGAATTTCTATAGTCGCAGGAGGATCAAATTCATAGACCTCATTCTTTGTATGACCCCAGAGATAAAAATCCAAGGGCGAAAGGTCGGGGGATCTAGGAGGCCAGGGTATTGTATCATTTGATGAAATGATCCCTTCCTCAAACTGCTCTATCAAGAAGTTCCTGACTTGAATGGTGCAGTGAGCCGGACATCTATCCTGTTGAAACCAGGTTCTTCTGAACTCATCTTCGGTTAGAGTAGCTCGTAATGCCGGCACAACCCGATTTCGCAAAAGCTCTAGGTATCTCTGTGCGTTTAGGCTGTAGTCAAATGAAAATGGTCCTTCAAGTCGATTTCCTGAAATGATTTATTGATAGTTGCCCAATTGAGAAAGGTAAGTTGGATTAAATCACCAATGGCCCCACACCAAACGTTAAACCCAAATCTGGTCTGTAGACGTCTCGCTGCCACTTCGTGAGCGTTTTCCACAGTCAATTGATGAGTGTTCTGCTTATTAAAAATTCCACAATTCGTAAATCTACTTTTATCGGACCACAAGACATGATTTACCATTGTCATTACACTTGTATACCACCTACAGAAGCGCATTCATCTTGGAAAATCAGTTTGTTCAAGTCCTTGAACTACTGTGGGTCTGTATGGATGGTACTTATTCTTTTTTAGCACTCTCTGTACTGTTAATTTTAACACCAATTTCCCGTTCTACAGTTCTTACCGATTTACTAGGGTCTTCGTTGACAGCTTGTAAAATGTCTCTGTTGCGATTTTCATTTTCAATGTTGAATCCGCTTCTAGGTTGTTTGAAGGGAATATATCTTCAAATGCCTTGCTGAGGTAATGTCGGCATTTCTCTGTGACTGCAAGTACAGCGCTAACATATTCAACTTTTCTTCATTCGAATAGGGAACACCGGGCATTTTTGATAGGTTTTGACAATTTGTTTATCAGATTTATTATTTCAATGACAGAGAAGCGTACTTTTTTGTGGAAGGTGGAGAAATGCTTTTTACGCACAACGGGTGTGTGGGACATGCCACCCTATCTGGAGGATTGGCCATACCCACTAAAACCCCACCATTCTACGGAACCAAGTCCTTATGTCCGCGGAGAGGTTACGGGCTTTTACAGCCTATTTAACCTTTATCTTTACTCACTGACCCATTGATTTGCCTATTTGGCAGCGCCTTTCTTGGCTCATCTTGTTGCTAGTTTGTGTTGTCGTTTCAAATAGTTTATGATGTACACTGATGAAGATCATCTTCTGGATAAGCGGCACCTTCCAAGAGATGAACACAGCTACTGCTACCTGCTACCTGCAGACACAGCTTCCTGCTGCAAACACAGCTTCCTGCTGCAAACACAGCTTAGGAACGATTCACTACCTGTATGTTTCTTTTTTGTTTTTCTTAATTTTGTTTTTTTTTTTTCTTCTTTTTTTTTAGTCATGGTGGATTAAGAATAGGTTTTTAGGCCTCGAGTGTTTCAGTAAGGTGTTCCTATCATAGTTGCTTAAGTCCTTGATTTCTTTGTCTTCATGAAACTCCAGTTTCTGGTAGAACTTGTCCGCTTTGTTTTTCAGAAAATCCTTGATGTTCATCCAGTTAAAGTCCCTATGGATATCTACAGCCCTAATAAACCATTGGGCCTTAGACGCTTTTCTCAGTATTCTGTTTTTGCATGAGACAATCTTTTTAAGATTACTTTGCTTCGTGTTTCCCAAGGCGCTGGATCCATATGTCAGTTGGGATCTGATGACTGACTTGATCAATAGTTTTTTTGACTTTATTGTGGCTTTACTTCTATGGCCCGGTATTGGGTAGAGTAATTGTGAAGTTTTATTGGCCTTTTTCACGGATAACTGGATGTGTTTTCTCCATGTTAGTTTTGTGTCCATTTTAAGTCCAAGCTATTTGATGTCTTTTTGCCATTCAAGTCTGTTATTGTTTGAAGTAATAACTTCTTTGGGGATCAATTTTCTCCTCTGAAAGAGTATGGCTTGTGATTTATTTGGATAAATGCGAATTTTATTGTCGATACACCAAGTTTCCAATTCCCCAGCATGGTTTTGTATTCTTCTTGTCACTAGGTTAACGTCACGGCTTTGAGAGAAAATCGCTGTATCGTCAGCGAAAAGGGCTGTCTTAACAAGTGTAGTTTCGGGAATATCGCTGATGAATATTGAGTACAGGCTTGGTCCGAGGACTGAACCCTGTGGTACACCCGACATTATCTTCTTTGTGGTGGAGCTAGTGTCCTTGATGCGAACATGAAAACTTCTTCCTTTCAAATAGCTTCTTATTAGTTTGATGGTTTTGATATGGAAGCTTATCTTGACCATTTTGACAATTCATCCATCATGCCAAAGTCTGTCAAATGCTCTCTCTATATCAATAAAGAGTGCACCAGTAACATCCTTGTGATTGAAGCCATCGATGATGAATTCGGAGATAAGATAGGCTTGTTGTTCCGCCGATCCACTGGCCCTGAACCCGTATTGAAAGGAATGGAATAATTTTGTTGTTGTCGGTAAAGTCAATTGGCCTCTTTTTAATAACCTTTTCAACTACTTTGCTGGTGGCACTTAGTAGAGCAATTGGTCGGTAGTTGATAAGCATCTTTTATGATTTTCCTGGCTTATCAAGCATGATGATCTCGGATTCTTTCCATAGAGAAGGAAAGTAGTCATATTTCATAATGGCGTTTGCGATGTTGGTCAATGCCACTTTTTCCCTGGGAGGTGGTTCTTTGAGCATTTTATAGTTTATTTTGTCTGAGCCTGGTGATTTTCTTGTTTTAAGATGTTTTATTATGCTTTTAATTTCGTCCACAGTGAGAAAGTCTTTGATGCATGGATCCGTGGTGATAGTGTCCACTTTCGCTGCCCCAATTGTTATGTTGATGACATGTTCTTTGTTTCCGTCCTCATGGATGTTTTTTTGGAACACTTCTTTCAATGTTGACGCGAATGCTTCCGCCTTTTCAGCGTTGGAGTAGGCGGTTCCATTTGGTCCTTGAAGGGGAGAGATATTGTTGACAGGACGTCTCAGACATTTCTGAAGCTTCCAGAGTTGGACGTTGTTGTTTTCATCTAGACGTTCCATCTTTTCGACCCATTGAGCCTGCTTGAAGCGAAGAATATTTTTTTTCATTTGAGCTTTAGGAAGCGTTTTACTATTAACGTAAACACAACTTTCATTCTGAATTATTATTTGCGGGGTTTCATGGACCACAACGCCATTTTTCGACAGAATTATTGAACGACATATCAGAGCTTCCTAGGACTTTGCTTATAAACCAGTTTTCTGTCAAATAAATCATGGCCTCCTTAGAAAAGATTGAGTCCTAACTACGAAATGTGATATTCCGAAGATACTGAAATCTTTTATGCACTTGTGAGACATCACTAGACTGGAAATTTAACACTCTTTCCAAAAATCGAAAAATCCAATATGGCGGCCATAAGAAAAATGAAAGTTGAGGCGGGTTGCGGGAAAACAAAAGACGATTGAGACATGTCATCAGTGGCGAAGTTAGGGGGGGGCTTGGGGGTGCTAAGCCCCCCTGAATAGAAATTAGCCCCCCCAAAAAATAATAATGAAGGATTATTGTATTGAAATTTACAATTCACTAACCCAACGACCCAACGTAAATCTAGAACTAGTGACAACATTGCAGAAACTTTAGTAAAACGAACATTCGGTGCAGTGATAGTATGTATCGGTATCGGTCAACGATTATCGGTAGCCGTGAGTCGAATAACCGAATGTACCGGATGAGTGAATGCATATTATTATACGTATTTCGTTCTCCCGATGTATGTGTGCACTGAAATTCTGAAATAGGAAATAAGTATAACATACATACCTATTCACAATTTTCTGTTTGATTGTTAGTGTTGTGACTTGGCGATATTTATTTACTATTTAGGTTAGGTTAGGTTATTAATTTTCATAGTTGGAATAAAATAAACACTTGCAATTTTTTATGTAATAAAAATTAACCATAATGCTTTTTCTAATACTTTGTGGCTTGCAGAGTCTAGTCCGGTAGAATGAAATTAAAATTCTTTGTTTTTTTTGTTGACCAATTAATAATTATATGAATGATAGCTGAAACTACAAACATCATTGATGGATCATAGATTCATTGGAGTAAAAACATTACCAAAATATGTTTGACGGTTGTGGCTACAAATACAAGAGTTGCAGTTGGCCAATAAAAATGACATAGAGTTCCTCAAAACGCAAAAAAGCTGAAAATGTACGTTCAAGTTCTCAAGGAATATATGCTGTTTATTTTTATTTCTTCATGTCAAGACAAAAAGATTTGGATGTTTTTTGATTTGTAGGTTTTCATTTAGTCTATAGTTATTTATATCCATCGCACACCCCACCAACACATGAACACAAAAAATACACACATCTTTCGTTCTACCCAGAACCCAGAGTAGATATGATCTTGGGGCTTGCTCGTTTTAGTTATTTATCCTGATTTATGGCTGCTAAATAATTGATGAAATTATTTTTCAATTGACATAATTTGGTTGATAGTTTTGGCGAATTTTGATAAAATGGCGAATGCGCAGCCCAAAAATTTTTCGTCTCCGGCTAAAGTTGATTTTTGCCAGGGGCTTCAGCCCCCCCTAGGACAAAGACCTAACTTCGCCTCTGAATGTCATACACACCATTTAATCGTCTTAAAAAAGTGTACTGTCATAGATGTCCAATAAGCCGTTCTGGATTTACTGGCAAAAAACAAAATCGGCCATTTTTGGTTTTTCGCCGATATTACCAAAACCAATTTATCGATCGCAAATCTGGAACCGAATATCGAATGCACTTTTCTCTAAAACTTTCCCCATTTAACCTTTGATGTAGGTATAATAGGAGCCAAGATCCCTGTATAGAGAAACGAATCTGGAACACACTGTATACCTGTAACGTTTCAAAATTGTCCCTATCACGCTGATCTGTATTATCTGGTATTCGCTAATCTCCAAACCTGGCAGATTATACAATACAATATTCTAGTTGGCTGCTGCGATGCTGTTATACGATAACAATTTGAAATACATAGATAAAGATTTACCAACTCTAAAATCTGAACTTTTGGAAATATTTCCCTATTATACAGGGTGTCTCTAGAGCGGGCTTTTCACTTATGCAACTACGCATGCAATCCAGTCCCGTGCATATCGGTTGCGTAGACGCAAGGAAAGAGGCGTGCCGAAATTAGATGCACACGAGGCAGTTGCAAGTAGACGCAAATCGTTCGATCTGGTAGCGGGAGAGACCTTTAACGTTTTTTTGATTGAACATTATACTTTAATATTGGTTTGACCGTTATATTCGTATGTGTAGGATAATTATGGAGTAGCATAATGAAAAGTGCGCTGAGTTTATCAAGGATTACCGCAGTTTTACTTGCCTTTGGAAGGCATCTGATAATAATTATAAAGACAAATATTAATGAAAGCACAACAACAATATATCAAATGTTTAAACCAATACGGACATAAAAACAGGCAATATGTTTGTAAACATATAGAGGCAAAGATGGAAACAACATTCAGGAAAGACGCAAGTGGCAAGCACAATTGCGTGCTTAGTTGCACGCGTATTTGCATAAGTGGAAAGTCCGCTTAGAAGGTACCAAGTCTTACCAGATATTTCTGAGGTCAAAAAAAGCCCATCAGAGCAAAGTTCCGAAATTGCTTCGTTTCTGAGATACAGGCTGGTAAGGTGAAACAATAAAAATCGAATTCCTCAAAATAAGTGAAAATTTTTCAACGTCTTACTTTGAAAGTTGGTACTCGGAGGTTTCTTGGAATGCGAAACCTGAATATGGACCGTTGGAGGGCGTTACACACTCCATTTTTGATGGTTTTTAATTGAACATAACTTTCTTCTTAGTATGATTTCTTCCTTTTTAAAGGAAATGATCTAATGGACATTTTTTAGAAAAAAAGGTACAGCTTGCTCTTATATACTTGAGTAAGTAGCGTTCGAGATATTTTGCTTTTAAAAAATACTTACCTTTAGGATAAATTTTAGTCAGTGAATTGGTAGTATTTTGATCTTGTAGGTTGCCATAGCTTTATCGGGCAAAAAAACCAAATCAAAATCAAGATTGATGTCAATCCATGGGCGTGGACGTGGACCGATAAAAATCCTATTTTTTTCCACAATTTTTTACTCCATCAAGCTATGTCATCCTATACAATTCAAATACTACCGATTCAGTGATCAAATTATAGCCTTTAAGGTAACAACAATTTTTTGATTTGGATATTCTGGTTCGCGATTGAACATTGAAACTGCGTCAAAATATTTTGACAAAGGTTCACTTTAGCGGGTTATAACAAGAGAACTTTGCCTGAAAAGTAATTTTCCTGACAAAAAAAATCAGAAGCTACACTGGTAAAAAAGTTATGTCCATTTTGAACCATCGAAAGAGCAGTGTGCAGCGCCCTCTTACGCCCACATGAAAAGATGTTCCTATACAGATTCTGAATTCCAAAAAAAAACTCGGGTACCAATTTTTTAAGTTATCCGAAATTTTCACACAATTTCAAGATTCTATTTTCCAACTGTATAATTCAGGAAACGGAGCAATTTAAAAAAAATGAGTAGCTTCAAAACGGCTTATTTTGACCTCAGAAATATGTGAAAACATTTTGTGAAGACCTTTTACAAACATCCTGTATAGTCAGCATGCGGTTGAAAAGTGAATTCAGCTCAGAATACAACTCCCAAATATTTAATCTTTTGTTCATACATTGAACTTTCATTATTGATTTTGACATGCAATGTCGCAGCATCTATTGATCTCAATTTATGCTTTTTGGCAAAAATACAAAATCTGGATTTTGTACCACTAACACTAAGTTGGTTAGTACAAAGCCACAAAAGCTATCTGTCCACTATTAACATCGTGATGCATCTCACTCAGATCATCTTCCACCACATACAATATTGTGTCATCAGCGGAAAGTTCTATTTTGCGGTTTCCAATGACACACAATGTCATTTATGTACAGCAAAAACAGTGATGGACCTCTTTCCTGTGGTACCCCGTGTCGAGCAATCATCAAGTCAAATACGCTACTTTCAAATCCGGCTTGTGTTTGGTCTGACAGATAAGACTTGAATCACTCCAGAACAAAGCCCGTCATACCAAACCTTTACAATTTTTTCAATAATATCGACCTGTCAATAGTTTCAAAGGAACTTTTCAGATCTAAAAATACAGCCGGCACATATTTATCTTAGTCAACATGTTTTGGGAAGTCGCTACATAAATAAACAATCACATATTCACAATAATGGCGCTCTTGGACACAAGACTGATTCAAAACAGTCATCT
Source organism: Orchestes rusci (assembly GCA_958502075.1). Taxonomy (NCBI): domain Eukaryota; kingdom Metazoa; phylum Arthropoda; class Insecta; order Coleoptera; family Curculionidae; genus Orchestes; species Orchestes rusci. The sequence goes on along the minus strand of OY293303.1, from coordinate 38,078,737 downwards.
GGTAACTTGGTAACAAACCAAGACGTGATCTCTTTCACAGTACTCTTCTAATTGTTGCTCCTTAACTATAAGTTTAAAGACTTTTTCAGGTATTGGCCTAACTCCAGATTTTGTTTAGTGTTTGGAACTTTTGGCACTGGAATCTTGATTGAGGCTTTCCAATCTTCACGAAATATTCCTTTCGGGAGGGATGTATTGATGACGTTCAAAATACGATTTCCAACTATACCGAACATATCTTTGCAAAAACGAATGGATATGCCATTCTCTCCACCTCCAACATTTTTCATACTGCTAACTTGTTGTTTTTGACAATGTTACACTTTCAAAAGAAGAAAATTCATGATATTGAGAAAGAGCTGCAATAATATTTTCCATATTCGCTGTTTTAGGTATAACTGGGCACAATTTCATCTATACTGTCTACGAAATGGTGCTTGAATTAATTCGCTGTCTCTTTTTCATCGGTGATTGTCTCGTCGCCAAATCAGATTTCACAATCCTCCGGATAATTTCTTTATGGTAGCAAAGTTTTAATATACATATTTCCACAATTCCTTAGAGTAATATTTATTCTCATCAATTACACCTCTATAATGTCTCTAAAATCTAATTTAATCTACAACTGAATTGCGAACTTTTTTGTGGTCTAACCAACTATTTGGACTTTTCTTATACACTGCCCCCGAATACAGCTTGTCCTTCTCCTGGTAATGGTAATGGTGATGGTAAAGGTGAGGGGGCAAAGCTCGGCGAGTAGGCCTAGTGGCCCTTCTCGCCATCTCCGCTTGGTCAACCCAATTACTTAAACCGGCCCGCTCTTGTCGCAAATAGGAGCAGACCATCCCAGCTTGGGTTTCTCAACATTTCCCTGGAGATGGTGACTGTTCCTAGGACCTTCCTTCTCGAGCGACCCCACCTGTCGCAAACTCCCAGTAGGTGATAGGAGGTCTCCTCCGCCCTTCTGCAGTAAGGGCAGACGGGTGATTCGCTTATTCCTAACAAATTCAGGTGTCTGTTGAGCCTGCAATGAATTGTCAGAATTCCAACGACGGTGCTCAGGGCTCTCCTGCTCTTGTTCAGCAATTGGGCCGTCCTTGGCCTGTGAGGTTCTGATATCGTTTGTTTTGCCTGCCTGTATAATGAGTTTCTGTCACAGTTCTCAACTGTTCTCTCTCACGCCCATTTGTTGAGAGTGCGTGAGATAAGTTGTTTACTATGGCCTAGAAATAGTTCCGGTCCAGACAGTCCCGTGGCAGATCCCCGTTTGGTCACCTTGTCCGCTTGCTCATTGCCGGTGATCCCCGCGTGCCCCGGAACCCAAACCAGTTTGACCCTCTTGTTCTTATCCAGCAGCTGCAGCGGGTCCCTACAATCTTGGATCAGCGGGCAGCTTATCATTGGTTTGGTGATTGCTTAAAGTGCCGCTTGACTGTCGGAGTAGATATCAATGTAATTCTCCACTCCTCTTTTCACCTTATCTCTAAAGGCATTTTCTAGGATAGCGAATATTTTCGCCTGGAAGACTGTTGGAGGTCCTCGAAGAAGAAAAGCTTCGTCAGTGTTCCTGTCAGCCCTGAACACTCCGGCTCCAGTCGAACCTGTGCGTTCAGCCTTGCAGCCATCTGTGAACTTGAGTGTTGACAGGCGCCTCCATCGGTTTGATCAGCCACTCTTCCCTTGTTGGTACGTGCACCTCAAAGATCCTTTGGAGTCTGAGACGACCATCCGTGGGTTTCAACCCGGCCAATAGAAGCGGTAACTCGCACCACACCAGTGATGATATTCTCCCATTACCATGTTTCTTCATGTCTTCTGGGCAACCATCCCACTATTTGTAGAATGCCATCCATTGTCCTAGCTCTGGCAGTTCGAGAAAGATGTTCAGTGCTGCTCCAGCAGTTGTCCTCATTGCCTTGTAGTACCCAAACAAGCCATCCTTTGCAGTCGGTCTAGCTTGAGTACATAAGTGTTCTTATCGTTTGCCGGCCACCGGACCACGGATCTGTATTAGATCCTCGTCCTGATGACAGCCTGATGGAGCAGGGGGGTCTTCACACTGTCTTCCGACCACTCGACGCAGTAGCCAGTGTTGCTGTTCCTTTTTTATTGTCCTTTCCACGTGGGGTCTCAACGTTAGCCTGCTGTCCAACACCACCCCAAGGTACTTGATCTCCTGCCTGAGTGACAGTGTGATCCCGTACATCGTGGGTGGCTTGGATTCCCGGATATTCTTTCTGTTGGTGAAGAGAATGAGCTCTGTTTTGGAGTGGTTCACTGACAGCCCAATCTCTCCACACCATGTTTCTACTATTTCACAGGCCAGCTTCATCCGCTAATCTCTAAGTGTTTGCCCCTCACTAGCACCAGTCCATCGTCCGTGTACGCCTGCATCCAACATTGTGAGGAGGCTGTCCATTATCAGACACCAACGTCTTGGGTAGAGGCAGCTGTCTTGGAGGCAGGCTCCTTGGACCCCTGCCTCAACCTGAAAGCCTCCTAAGGGCGCCTCTACTTGGCGGTCACGAAGAAAGGAGTAGACCCACCTCACGATGGAAGAGGGAATCCCCCTGCTGGTGGGCGCGCAAATAGCGCCGGTTTTGGACTTATCAAATGCTCCTTCGACGTCAAAGAATAGGGTAAGAGCCACTTCTTTGTCGTTGATGGCCTTTTCAGCTAGTTGTATTATCACATGGAGAGCGATCTCCGTGCTTTTGCCCTTGCAGTAGGCATGCTGGTCCCCATCAAGAGGAAATGCCGAAATGATTTTCTCTGTCAGCTACCTATCAATCAATCTTTCCAAGGTTTTAGCTTCAAAAAACGTTAGACTAATCGGCCTGTGGAATTTTGGCAGCCCCAAGTTCTCCTTCCCTACTTTGGGTATGAAGACTACCTTGGCGGTTTTCCACACGTTTGGAACGTGTTCCAATGCGATGCCTGCTTTTAAGATGTTCTTAAGCCAAGGTTGCATCAAGGCACCTGAAGCTCTTTGCATCATCGCCGGAAAAATATCATCAGGACCTGCAGCCTTGTCTGAACTGAACTCATTTATGGCCGAGTGGATTGCTTCATCAGTAATGACTTTGCCAGGCGTTTCCCAGTTTGCATTGAGGATAGGAAGAGGCTCCTGGAAAGGTATATTGCCTTCTCCAGGAAAATGAGTACGTAGAAGACGGTGTAGAGTATCCTCCATGTTATCAGTCCATGTGTTGTCCTCTTTTTTCAACAGCCGTATCTCTGTTTTTCCCTCTGAGCTGAGTGCCTCAATTGTCTAGTCGATTCTGAGACACCCGCAGAATCCACGCCATGCAGCTCTTTTGCTCTTCCTTACCTCTGTCTTGAATCTCCTTCTGGCTTCCACAAAGCAGTCCCAGTCGGCTTGCCCTTTAAGCCTCCAGGGCCTGGAGTGCTCGAGTCCAGGGTTAAGGTTAAAGGATGATGCGACCTCCTAGCTTCCTTTTTGAGACGCTCCAGAGAGTCACTCCACCACGGCACTCTTTTGGTCCTCACTGTCCTGAGTGGGCAAGACTTTTCGAATTCGGTGTTGATTGCATCGGTCAGGGATTGTACCTCAAATCTCACAGTCCCCTTTCCCCTCCAGATTTGAAAGAGTGAGATTTGAGAAAGTAAGATTTGTGAGGTGACGATGTGGTAACGGGATTCGTAACCAACCGCGTGTTTACGTATATTTTCTATTGCGGTAATGAGATTTGACCACACTGCATTCGCTTACCTGGTTACGAATCCCGTAACCAGCGCCAGAGTTTGGTCAATGGTTTATTCACGAAGGCGTGACGTAGGTATCACTCTTGAATGATATACGTGAGATGTTCATGTGTTATTTTATGAATTAACTTTGTTGATTTGTTCTTCCTTTTTGTGCGTCGACTAGTTTGTCGGCCTCCAAGTCAGCTGTGATATTTTCCGCATTCTCTTTAGTCTTCAGTCTTCAGTATTCAGGTATGTGCTCAACATATGTATGCTTTGTGAATGAATTTGATTTTTCTGAAGATAAAGCCACTCTTTTTAGGAAGCGATTATTGATTTTATTCATTTTTCTATGTTCCAAAGTGGAAATATTGGCAACCAGAACGTTTTGCGGATCGTAACCTGGCACTCACCAAAAATGTGTCAAGTTTCGAAATATCTATTTGATTTGGCGGTTTTCTCCAAGTTTAAGAAGAATATTTAGTTTTTTGTTGTACAATGATGAAACAACAGAAACAACCAACATCAAAAACGAGATAAGATAGGTCATAGTGCCACATGTAACAAGAATTGACACTGTCAACTTGTCTTAAGGTTCTACTAACTGCGTACCAGTGAACATGACGGCTTGATGACACGGTGCGTCACGCACTTGAGCTGTATCAGGGTGACTCACTCGTTCCTGGAAAGCAGCTATCATTGCATTTGAAAAAATAGAGTATGGTCCGTTTGCAGAAAAACTGTAGGTCTGGCAACATTGCGATATTCACCTGAAGGTCGGTGTACTGACTAACTTCCAAGCTCCAAATTTGGTTCAAATCCGTTTGGCGGTTTCTGAGATATTCGACCGTTTCCAGACTTCCGACTAACCCTGTATATTTGGAAAAATCCAAACTGCTACGATAACTGTTTCACCTGCCCCCGTATACCTATTCCTAAAACCCAATTTTATCAAAAACATGGTGGAAAAACTTATGTTTGTATCTCTATAGTTATAGGAAAATTTGAAGATTGAGAACTTTTTGATTTTGCCACGTATCTTTCCAGCGATAAAAATTTAACCATTTTGATTGACCCAAGAAGAGGACATGATACCTACATATTATCAAATTTCTTTTCGATAGCACTTACAATTATTGCGGAGTAAAAGTATCGAAAATGTGATTCCCTGTACAGTATAAATACCAGGTGGCAAATTAAAAATTATCAGTAGGCATAACTTAGGAAGACTATCGTTCAAGATTATTTACCCGTGGAATAGGAATTTGTGGCATCATTTTGATTCCCCCTAATTATTAAAAAAAAAGGTTTACATATTTCTTTATGCATGTCTTTGCTTTTGTCAGTTATGCCTACTTTTGATAATTTTGAAATAACCATCATTTTGTGAGATCATTTTTTGTATCTACCCTAACATAATCACAGTCTATAAAAAAGCTAACCTCATTATTTCTTCACAGAAACCTCAATGACGAAAATTAAACCGTCTACGCGCGATAAATGAATAATAATATGCACCTTTTATCTACTATACTAAACATCACACTTCTTCAAACTAATTTCACAATCAAATGCTGATCATAAAAAATATTATAACGTGACAGATTTCCTTGAAAAATGATATGATAATTCATCGGTCATTTCCAACTTGAGGGTTGAAAAGTATTCAAGAGGATCATTATCAAGAACATACATAATATTATTCTAAAGTACCTACACCTACCTAGAAAAACGGTCGACTTCAAAAAATCTCAAGAATATATCGATGGTTTAGAGCGCAAATCTTGTATGTCCACGTATTTTCGTATGGACTTATAATATTTGCGCTTCAAACCATCGATATATCGTTCAAAGAAACCTATGAAAGTACGTTCTCACTTGCAACAAAACACCGAACCGAAGCTGTCGCGAACTCCGTTGCAACCGCCCGCTGGCGTCGCGAATCGTTCAACGGGGTTTGAGCAGCGTTAGCGATGGCGTTCGGTTCGGTGTTTTGTTGCAAGTGGGGACGCGCCTTTAGGAAACTAGCGCTCGGAGCATGTGCCAAAAAAATATATCTGAAGGTGGCGCGTGCGTCGGTATTTCACCTCAACGACTTCAACGTTGAAAATGTCAGTTCTCATTTTTCAGAAAAGCTTTATCTAAAAAACAGTTTCACATACTTACTGCGTGCTGATGTATTCATCAGGACTACGAGAGAGACCAATGATAAAGTGATATTTGGCATAAAATCAAAGCAAGTTTGACATAAAAGCAAATTTCAGAAAATAAAAAGGTTTTGGATGATTTTGGGGCAAAAACTTCATATTTTGAAAACAAAAATCGAGAAGAAAGTGTGTGCAAAATTTGAAAATGTGAGTGCAAAATTGTGCATGATTCAGAGAAGAGATGTACAGAAAAAAAAAAGATTTCGGGTGATGTCGGGGGGGGGGGGGAAATTGACATTTTCATAAGGGCATAGATCGGTAAAGGAGGGTGTGAAAAATTCAAAAACACGTGTGCAAAATCATGCAAAGTTAAGAGAAGACATGTACATGAAAAAATTGATTTCGGGTCCCAAGTAGCAAAATTACGTTGTCAAACGGTATGACGACGTCGCCTTACGCGACACAACGTTGCCAAGCGACGTTGTGTAGAAGTCCCAGTGACCTATATTTTCACCAAAATAGTGGATAATTTTTGGGTTGCTACGACGTCGCCAAGGTTGCCGAAGTTGCCCAGTTGTCGACGTCGCGCAACGTGTACCAATAGATGTTTCATTCAAGGTTTTCAGCTGTGAGGTACTCTTACAGAGCTATGCCTCTCGCGTTTGTATTGGTGCTGCCCCAGATGGTATTGTGTGCGTTCGCGTCAAATCCGATCTGCGGAAAAGCCAGACTTTTCAATAAACTGAACGGTTTTAATAAGATCTTTTGTAGGAGGTAATCTGACTTACCCGTATAGTATCCGATGGGAGGCGCTAATGGATTGGGGCCTCCCTCTCAGTGGCGACCGCTGCAGGGAGGGCAGCGAGCCAGTGCCCTCCCGAGGCTGCGAAAGAAACATCATCATGTTTGATTGATTAATTTAAAAAAAAAGTAAGCTTCATGCCCCTAACACACTCTAGGACGGTCAATAGAAGCCGGCAACGCTGAAAGCCGGCTGGCATTGCTGGCAAATGTTTTAAGGACGGGTAGTTATCAGCCGTGCGATATCCGATTTGCACTGTTTCGCATGGTGCATGATGAAAACCGGTATATTTGGGAGGGGCGGGAGGAATATTTGATTTAGACGATTACAGCCATCACAATCGTGCGTAATACTAAAATGTCCGCGAACATGTTGCCGCTTTTTCTTCATCGTGACTGCCTCATAATCAAGGTAACGTTTTGTTTTTTTTGATTCATGTAGGTCAGCAGGTGTCAGTCAGTAGTAAAAATTCTACAAGTTGTAAAATTCTCGCGTGTCGAGCCGGGTCGGTTGTTATGAAAATGGCGAATACCGTAGACAACTTAATTTATTGTGCGGATTTAAATGAGTTTTCGTATGAACTTTGATTGGAAATTAAATGATTAGGGCCGCACCGACCAGACCTAAATATAAACCAACATTCAAGTGCAAGTGCCGCAAGTAGTTAAAAAAAAACTTATAATCAGAAATTTAACAGAAAGTTATACGATGCTGAAAGCTGGCTGTGCGGTTGTGAAAGAAGAAATGCTTTTTCTTGCTTCATTTGTCGTATTATAAACAATCTTTGAAGCGATCCTGCATGGGTAGAAAAGGGAATGTGTGATGTCAAACACTTTGGCGAAAAGGTGAAAAGACACAAAGTGAGTGCTATTCATCTAAATAACAACATAGAATTTTCAATGCTAGGCAAGGTTGATATTAGATGCCAATTAAATAGTGCATATAGGCAGAACATTATCGGACATAATGAAAATGTGACAAGAAATAGACATATACTCAGTAGGTTGATTGACTGCATCAAATTATGTGGTATATTTCAACTTGCCCTACGGGGCCACCATGAATCAGAAACAAGTGCTAATCTGAGAATTTCCCGGGGCCTTGTTAATTTATTGGCGGAAATTGATGGAACTTTAAAGGACCATATAAAGAAAACAAATAATCGAGTGTTTATGGGGTTATCAAAACCATGCAAAATTAATTATCAGACTCTATTCACGCGCTTTGCCAATATATTATCATTTCTGAGATAAATAAATAAGATTTTTTAGCTGTAACGGCAGATGAAACGACAGATTTCGCTACTTTTTCGCAACTCGTTCTTTTAATTCGTTATGAATCAAATGGTACAATTCATGAAAGATTTATGGGCGTTTTGGTGATCAAAGACCATACTGCGGAAGGAATCAGTCATGAAATTTTGAAAGAACTTGAATATATTGGAATTAAAAAAAACCCTTCAAAACTAATTGCACAGAGTTATGATGGTGCCTCAGTTATGAGTGGTAGAGATGATGGCGTGCAAGCTTCAATGGAAAAATATATATAATAATGCCCATTACATTCACTGTTACGCTCATCCACTAAACTTAATTATTGAACGTGCAGCAAACCAAAACCAGCTAATAAGAGTTTTTTTTGCAATATTGAGGGCTTTAGTACATTTTTTTTCAAGGTCTCCAAAACGTACGGCTGATCTTGATGAAGAGGTCTGAAAACGTCTACCTGGGGCAAGCAGTACTAGATGGAATTTTCAAAGTCGTTTGGTTACTACCGTATATGTTCACAAAACTGAAATTTTTTTGTGCCTTGAACTAATAATAGCTGATCCGAAAAATGACAAGAGCACGATTAGTAAGGCAGTTGGCCTAAAAAACATGTTGAAAGATCCGGACTTTTTTTTGGCTACATTTTTCAATTAGGTTTTGCCCAACTGCGACATCCTTTTCAATCAATTACAGAGACGCGATACTGATAGCATAAAAATGCAGAAATGTAAATCTTCATTTGAGCAGTCCATTCAAAATGTGAGGGATTCAACTGATTACGATTACTGAAGAAGGCAACGATGAACCAGTGTCGCAACCAAAAAGAGCGCATTGCCAAGATATATATATAAAGGTTGCCATGGAAGTATGTGACGTTATTATTATATCGATAGAAGATCGTTTCAGCTTCTCTCATTATTTCTCCATAGCTACTCTTTTTCAGCCACCGTTATTTTCTAAATCTCAATTATTGTTTCCCGATACAGAGTTTGTTGAAATTTTCAACTGCTAGCCGTTGAAAATTTCAACCTAGACAAATATTCGTTAAAACATGAATTAACAGTTATTTACAGCAGACAGGTTTTTGCAAGTGCGTCGGGTGCATTACCATTGTTACAGTGCTTTATGAAAACAATCTGTGTGGTGCGTTTCCAGAGTCTGTGAAATTATTAAAAATCATCTGTTCAATGCTTATGACAACAGTTGAATGTGAACGTTTTTTTTCAACAATTAAGCCTATTGAAACATTCACGAGAAATACAATGTGTGAAACAAGATTGAACGCTTTACCTATATGTTCCATCAAAACAAATTTGTTAGCTACGGAAAATTTTAGTGAACTTCTCATCGAGCACTCTGCGCATGCAAAAGAAAGGCGAATCGACTCCATCTATAAACATATAAACTAGGTATGTTTGTTTATGATATCATCTCATATTATGTTTTTTATTTTCTGCCCCCCAAATTTAAAATGTCACTAGTCGCGACTGCTCTCTCTACTGGCCTGTCGGCTACCTTTCCTCCAGGGGTTTGGAGGCTGTCGACGTTGTGGGCTGGGTGAGTTTTTTTTGGGTGTTATCTCTGAAGACCCTTTTTAAAACCAGTTTGAATAACATGGTCCAACCCACTGCACCGAGCCTTTTTGTCGTCTCCCACCTCACTCGGAAGACGAGACGCCATTGCCCTGGGGTTCCCTTTGTTTCTAGGTGATGCCAGCAAGTGGTACCTAGGGACCTGTTCTGGAGATCCAACATCTCCAGGATCGTCCTGACCCCGGGTTGGTCCTGGCTCCTGATCGTCAACGCGATCTTGACGGGACGATGGGCATCCGTGGCTCGGTAAGCCTTGAAAGCCTTGCTCCCACTGACTTTTGGCGGACATGCCACCAGAAGCCTGTCGTAAGAGGCATCGTCCTTAGCCGTCACCAGGAACCAATCGAGAGAGCCCTCTTCACCCTTGCGAGTCCTCAGGATTCGCGAGCGTCGGCGTCTTGAGGAGCTAGCTGGCCGGCTACTGCCTGCTCCCTTTCGCCTCCACTCCTTCCTGCGCTTCTCGGTCCTTTGACGATTTCTCCTCATCTTCCTCTTCATACTACTCTAGTCTGCTTGGACTCAGAGCTGGAGTGTAGAAGTGCCTCTTCTTTAGATGGGAAAACCTCCATCGAAGGGGCACTTTGGCTGTGACTTCCGGGATTTTCCTCGAGACTCATCTGTGGCGATTTTTTACCTGAAATTTCGTCATTTGACTTATCCATAGTAAAAATGTGTGGGGGGGTTGTGTTGTGTGTTATGTGTGTGTGAGTGAGCGTGTGGATGTTTGTTATAAAGTGTCGTTGTCATTGATGTTTTGGCTGAGCCCGCTTCATCCGCCCGCCCTTCCCACGGCCTCATGGTAGAATATGTGGTCCCAGTGACGAAGTCAGGCAGCCGCGGTTGTATCGCCCCAAACATGTGTAGCAGAGTCCTGATCCAGGCGCCAGCTGGCACTACCACACATGTCAGGATTTCACATCGCTTGATGTCGCAGCACCCTACGTGGGCTGGACAAGAGTGGGCCTCTGTACTAACACGGCGGCCTGGGAAATTGCCATAAAACCCTAGTTGTTACGCCACTGCTTCCCGGATCGGTCCCACTGGGACTCTGCCTCGTCATCCGAGAGAGAAGACGGGTTAATCCACGGGCTCCTCAAGACATGCGTGTTTTCCCTCCTCTTTTACTGGGCCTGAGACCAGCTTGATGGCGGCTTCCAGACCACATGCTTTATGGTGAAACATCACGCAGCCCTCGCCCTCACCTAGACGGAGTTTTGTCTCTCTCTTTCATCAACTCTTTTATTTCTTGAGTGATCCATTTTTCCGTGAATATTTTGTATTAATATAAATTGTTTGTACAGGGTGGTCACGCGACAACTAGAACCTCTTATATCTTGGTTATCTTTCAAGTTGCGAAAAATAGTGTGGAGACAAATGTTGTAGGTATCATCAAATTAATTTTAACTGCCATATCAAGAAAACGTGAATGAGAGAATTACAAAAAATGCTCCACATTTTATTCCCCACTTTTTCTCTATGCACACTTGAATGACTTTTGGTTATTCATCGGTTGATTCAAAACATTCATATTTCAAACTCAAATAATTCCTGAACGGCCCATCACAAAGGAATCAAATCATATATTTTTAAAATCAGAAAAATGACCTCTTTTAGAATATGCTGTGGGAATCTGCGGAATCATTAAGACGATAGTGACAAATCAATTATTCATTTATTTCAATACAAGAAAACAATCTGATTATATCACGGACAAAGACACAGTCTGTCTGCCGTTGAAAACTGACTACACATCCCGCTACCTCACCATCATAAAACCTTCTCTCGTCACTGCAAACAAAGATCAGGTTTCGCGATCTACATATTGCAGCGGATTGCTTATTTTAACTAATAACTGGAATTTTTTCGAATAATATCGGAGGGTAGAGGGAGCCTTGTGGTCCCCACAGTACATGCCTGCAAGTGATTAACGTTATGACAAAAAACTACAAGAAACCTCCCTGTAGACGGTCCGGGCAGCGGACACATCTACCAAATCTTGTCGTACGTTTCAGTTGTTGGCTTATTGATGGTTCCTGAGTTTCTGTAGGTTCATCAGCACTTGGTTCTGGTGGTGTTGACTTCTGATACTAGACTGGTTGTTGGGCTGATAAAGGTATTGGATCAGTGGCTTTGGAGGATGGTTGCTAAGTCATGACATACGCTGGTTTTAGACGATCAATGGAGAAAGTGACGTCTTGGTCAATGATGTCTACTACCATTGTTTTATCGGTTCGACTAATCACTTGGTACGACCTATCATACGGTTGTTGGAGAGGTAGGCGATGGCTATCACGCCTCTTCCCGTGCTCGGAGCCAGTCTGGAGGTCTATCATCTGCTGGTGAAGTTTTTTGATAAAATCGTTGCTGATGTCCAAATCAGCGCTCTTTGAGCAAAAGAATTCTCCTGAAAGTCGAAGAGGCTGACCAAAGAGTAATTCTGTTGCCGTTGATTTGAGGTCTTCCTTCCACGCTGATCGAATGCCCAACACGACTGTAGGCAATACTCGTGTCCAGCGCTCATCGCGGTAAAACATGATGAGAGTTTTTAGCTGATGGTAAAGACGCTCCACTATACCATTAGCTGAATGGTTATAGGCAGTGGTCCTCAGATGAGTATTGTTTAGTAAGTGATTCAAATGCCTGAATAGATTTGACTCAAACTGCCTGCCTTGGTCAGTTGTGATTGTCGGCGGCGTGCCGAATTTCGAAATCCAGTTCTCGTAAAAAGTTCGAGCTGTTGTTGTTGCTTTCTGGTCAGCCGTTGAGATAGCTTCTAGCCATCTGGTAAAGCGACCATTGTGGAGCAATACCGCGAAACACGCTGAAGGCAATGTGAATTTGCCAACTGGCGCTTAGACGTGTTGCGCTAGCTTGGATCCTTGAAGCTGTACACAACTGCTGGCTCATTTTCGACAGCCTGCTTTGATCGACCGCCAGACTTAACGCTGGTTGACCATTGATTTCACACCAGGATGTGAAAGGCGATGGATAGCATTGAAGGCTGCTTTGCGGAATCCTTTGATGACAAAAGGGCAAGCAATCCGGGTAAACACGTCACAAAATTTCGACACTTCCGCATCAGGAAAGCGTACTAGCTTGAGCTGCAGCGCCGATTTTTCATCGTCCAGGTATTGTCTCAGCTCGTCATGGTCTCGCTGCGATGCTGCCAAGGCCTCATAGTCTAACGTGGGTACACTGGAATCAACTTCGTCAACTCTGGAGAGGGCATCAGCAACGACATTTTCGTCACCCGCAACATGACGTTTATCAATAGATAATTGGCTAATGAAATCGAAATGGCGAAATTGATGAGGTGAGCCTTGGCGGTCTTCTCTCTTGCAAGCGAATTTATTGGGCTTATGGTCAGTGTAGGTAATGTATGTACGGCCCTCTACCATGTGCCGGAACTGTTTTGCTATAGAAAATAATCATACCCAGGAACTTTCGTGTCACTACCTCAGGTCATGGATAGGCACGAATTGTTTCGACTTTCCCTGGAAGGGGCCTTTTTCCTTCACCAGACACCAGGTAGCCGAGAAATTCAACCCCAGACTGTCCGAAGATCCACTTAGCTGCCTTGAGTAGTCATCCGTACTTGTGGAGTCGCAGGAACAGGATCTTCAGGTGTTGCAGATGCTCTTCTTCTGATGTCGATGCAATCAAGATATCAACGATGTGAGCGTAGCAGAAATCCAGGCCCTGCACTACCTCATCTATGAAACGTTGGCTCGTCTGAGCTGCGTTTCTCATACCAAACGTCATGTACAGAGACTCAAATAAGCCAAATGGCGTGATGATGATAGTCGTCGGAATTTCGTCAACGCGGACCAGGATCTGTTTGGATGCTCGCATCATGTCGACAACGGAAAATATTCTTTTGTCTTGAAGCATCTGGGCGAATTCCTGGAAATATTCCACAGGATAACGGTGAAGGACCATCCAGGCATTTGAGGCACGGTAATCACCACATGGTCTTCACTCGTCACTTTTGGCACCATGTGTAGGGGCGATGACCAGGAACTCTTTGATAAACGGGCAATCCCCAGCTGGAGCATGACTTCAAACTGTTTTTTAGCTGCTTCCAGCTTGTCCGGTGCTGGGCGTCTTGCTTTCTGAGCATCGGGTTGTCCAGGTGTGGTGACGAATGCTCGGTTGAATGTTTGATAGGAGACACTGCGCATCCATGTCGTGTCAACGTTGTAGCATGATGTGAAAAATTGTCGCTCCATTAACTGTTCGTATGCGCAGCATTCCACACTCAGTTACATCTTCCGGAAAGGTGTGATAAGTGGTAGTATCCAGTAGTTGTGAATTTTTCTTGTTCGCCAGCAGTCCATAGTGGGCCAAAAAATCTGCACCAATGATCGACTTGGAAACGTCGATGATGACAAACCTTCAGGAAAATTGACGTCGCAGTTTAGGATCGGGGGTGAGGGTTATGTTTGGATAACTGTACCATTCGCCGCGGAAAGTACGTGATCGGACTATATACGCGGACCAGGTAATCGCGAACACGGAAATACACACAAATCACCACCCGTATCTATCAGGAATTAAGTCTTGAAGGTGTTGTCCTCGACAGATAAACGATGTGACGTTCACGATCATGGATCGTCAGTCGCCATCAACGACCGCCCGTCGCGATTCCCGATGCACTGTTAAACTGAGTCTGCTGTCCACTTTCCGTTGAATGATCAAACTGATACTGCCGTTCGCACTTCACTACCCGGTCGCCAAAACGCCAGTGTTACCAACACGATTCACTACAAATCACACTGCGAGCACAAGACCGAGACCGCTGGCCCAAACGCGATGACGTATTGTCTCCACGAGATGATGTTCGCTGAGACACATGATGGATTTCCAAATTTTTGAATTTTAATGATAATAATATTAAATCGTTCATTAATCTCATCGGTACAGTACAAAAACAAAAGGTGATATACTGCCAAGCAATTTTGAGATTAAAGGGCCTGAATTTCAGCTTGTCGGATCTCTGATAAAACTCGACAGCTGCTGAAGCCTACGTTCTCCGCATATGTACTTATTATCTGAATATTTTGATAACAAAATCTACACTGATTTCTTTGAGCAAGGGAACAATGCAGCTACAATCTCAATCTATGAAGAAAAAATAGAGACAAAAACAAAAAAAAATCGGAATTATCCTGGTAGTGTTCAGTAAAGAGTCACCAAAGAAGATAGTGATGGGAGGGGACGGTTATTTCAATAGCTTATTTTTCAAATTTCTTTGGAACTTGGTGAAACTCTGCGCAAAGTCATCTGTAATGTATTTGTTCATCAATTTCACCGATCTATATAAGAATGACCCTCTAAATATTTCCTCACGGTGCTGTGGAATGGTCAAGCGAAGTTTGTGTCTGATGCAGATGTGATGAACGTCGGTTCTGACTTGACTTTCTGAACAGATAAGGAGGTGTTTTGTACTTGATCACTTTGAATGTGGAACAAGCACTATGAAATTTTTGTCGATCATGCATATTCATCCAGCCTTCCCCCTTCAATTTATGTGAAATTCTTTTTTATTCCAAAGATGAAGCGCAGACATGAATTCTGAAGCTTTTTTATTCTTCTGACATCCAATGAATCAAGACATGGCCCGTAGACATTGTCGCAGAAATTGAGTAGAGACAGAATGAGGGATTCACACAGCATTATTTTTGGTTAAGAAAATCTCTATTGGAAATTAGAAGCTTCAATGTTGCATTAGCTGGCTCAAGTTTTGGGGTGATAAAATGCTGGAAACGAAGTTTGCTGTCAAGTATTAGCCCTAAGCCTTTTGCACTGTCTCGAAATCTCATGCGCTCTCCATCTATACTCAAATTCAGATTTTTGAATATCAAGCTTTGCTATTTCTGTCGCAAAACAATAGGGCAACAGTTTTTGTCGGGTTATTTTCAGTAGATGCTTTCTGGATTCTTCGTATACTGCTCGCAAATCATGATTCATACGTTCATTTGCTTAATGTACTCTTAGGGAGCTAAACGAGTGGTGAAGTTGAGTGTCGTCAGCATAGAGGTGATAATTACAGTATACTATCTTTTTTATGCGGCTTGATGTGTATATCGAGAACAACAATGGGCCCCATTGTATGCTCCAGGTTTTCAATTTTTTCTAGAGCCGAATTGGTTGCGACAACTGTAATGGCGACGTGCGCCGTAGATCTCGGCTATTGAGTCCTCGATTTCAGCTCGTTTCTCCAATGAGAGGTCCTTGTGTGCAGCAAGAAGCGCTTGAATGGTCTTGAGAAACCGACCGAGCCACAGGGTCTTAAGCACCTCCTCGGGAAACAGACTTCCATCGAGGCCGCGCAAATGACGCAGGAATTGTGTTGGTTTATCGTTGCCCAGAGGCTCATTTTTCAACATGCAACGGGTGTTTTGCTCTTTGGACGACCCCATGCGTTTTATCAGCTCACTCTTGAGCAACGCGTATGTGCGTTCAGTCGCCGGCATAGCCAAACTTTGTGCTATGGTGGGTGATTCCAAAAGCACCGAAGCTACTTTAAAGCATCGGGAACCATAGCTCCGGGTCGGGCGCGATGAATGGCGGCACTTTTATGGCTACGCGATCAGTCTGTTGATTGCGATTGATTGGATTGAGTTGCACTCGTCCCCTTCCATGTTGAGTTCTTCTGGATTGTCACTCGTAGATTGATATGAACCACTATACGATCAAACTCACTGATAGATCCCACACGTTTTATATCACACGCAAAACTTTTCCGATCACTTCAAGGTCACCAACTTGTGGGAATCTGCGAAATCATCAAGACGATATTGGCAAATCAAATCTATTCAATTTTGATACGAGGAAACCATCTGGTACTATAACGGACATAGACACAGACCGTCTGCCGTTGAAAACTCAGCCGATACTCAGTCGCACAGTCCGTTTTACAGACGTTTGAAGAAAAAAAAATATTACTGGTAGGTACTGAAAAAACAACGTCAGTGACGATATCATGAGTGAAAAGAACTCGCAGGGGCAATTACGTTTGAACGATTTGGGGGTTTGCGCTATGTTCCAAAAATCGTGGCAATGTTCAAATGAGTAGTGAAATAGTAACGCACAGTGTACAAATAATTTATGGTGATTAAATAATGAAAATATATAAATGTAAGAATTGTCTATGCAAAAGTAATGCTTTCATTAGAATTAACATTGATATAAAAATATAAAACCGCAAGTAATGATCAATGTGATTGATATTGAAGTAAATGAAAAATTCAAGTAAATGACGATCTGATTGATTTAGACGAAAAAATGGAATATTAGTTATCAAAACGACTTGCCTGTCAATTGCTCCTGGCTCCTGGTCTGTTTTCGTGGAATGTGTCTGGGATACGTCACGAGCTAACACCATATTTGTCACTCAACAGTACTTCCAGAACCAAAAGAGGACCATGATTTGGTTAAACAGCGTAACGTTACCATAACGTTGCAATTTATTCACGGGACTTCGCCAAACATCAATAGGATAAATTGTAGAAATTTGATATTTGAGCTAATTTATTTGGTTTGAATAAAACGTGATAAAAAAACCCTGAAACAATGGGAGAGATTAGAAAATTACCAAATTACCAAAAGAGAAGTAGCGAACATTCTATACCCGTATTATCAACCTGTTGTAAAACATTCAGCCTCAACTTAATGATAAAAAGATGCAATTTTTTTACATGTTTGGGGCATTCCACCGACCCCTTGGGACCGCGATCAGGGCGAACCCACTTGGATGACACTCGATTAGGGTCCGTACAACATTCTCTCGAAAAATGGGCCTTAACCCTTAATTTGGCAAGACTTTCTCAGTTTATGTTTTAGTAAATTTTGGACATAAACTCAATTAATGGGAGGCAAATAAATGATTTTTGTCAAAAAATCATGAATTTTTACAAGAGATACCGAGATTTTAATTGTAGCCTATGGGATACATTGCCAATATTCCTGTAATATAAATCCACTTTGTTATGTGTACAATAAGACACATCGCTAATGAATATAAACATGACTTAAACTTATTATTTTTATTGTTTCTTGCAAATGAATACTACTTATACAAAGTATAGAAATAACAACCAAAATTTGATTCTATACAGGAAATAAACTTAATTATTTTCATGGAATTGGATGAAACAGTTTCTGTTTTTCACCAGGCATAATCTCAGGCTGCATTTTGTGCAACTCCAGTGTGTTTCGCCTGTTTTGCACAATCGACATCTACCCTTTGTGCCGAACTCTGGAAAGTGATCCACTGTGTCTCGGGTGACATCCAATGGTGGCCTTGGTATCACAACTTTTTGGATTTTGTTACTCAAGGGAGTGTCATTGCAGGCGTTGATTTTCTTCCCCATTCTTCCTTTCATTTTGAGTGATTTCGCAACAAAATATCTGAATTCTTTCAAACTAATCTCCTCTTCTTTGTCTGCAGTTTCGGTACTCATAAGTTCGCAATCGCGACGATAAAGAAGCCATGCGTTGTTTAGACAAATATCTATCAGTTGTGCAAAAATTGAAAGATACCATCTACGAGTTTTTAGTGGAATTCTGTAGAGGGAAATAAGCATATCCATCAAGTCGACTCCTCCCATATGGCTATTGTAATGCTTCACAATATTAGGACATGGTACTTCAACTCTTGCTTTTGTGTTTTTATCATACCGTTTTATAGATGTCACAGGTTCTGATGAGACATAGGTGCTTACTAGTGTGACTGGTTTGTTGTCATACCATTTGATACATGTTATCTTATTGTGGTTGTCGCTTTTCTCACAGAAGGATCCACGGCCTCTCTTTATCAATGTTTTATCTCCATCCAGTGGGCAGTTACGTAGCCTGTTGGACCTAATTGTTACCAGGGACAAAATTCCATAATTGTTTCTTAGAATATACAACAAATCCAGTGAAGAAAAGAAATTGTCGAAATAAATTGCAGAACAAGCTGGGTGATCCATCGACTTGCACAAACTGATTACAACTTTCGCGCCCAATCCAAGTGCTGATTCATCATGAAGAAAATGATGATAATCCTGGAAGGTTTTTTCTCCACTGTAGATGAGAAAATCATAAACCATTCCTGAGATCCCTGCCCGTACAAACATCTTGAAGCCCCATTTCTTCGGTTTTGATTTGATATACTGACGCTTACTTCCGGCCTTTTTTCCTTTGTATGGAATCATCATCTCATCGATGCTTTGTTTTTTTTCATTTTCCACTTTCAAGCAATTTTTTCTAACTATTTCATAGATTGGTCTGATTTTGAAATAAGGATCATCATCTTGGTTGAGGTTGTTGGCAAAGTGAATATATCTTCTTATTTGCTGGTACCGCTTCAAAGGCATTGTATCTGCAATTTCACTGTATCGAAATTTCTGGCTCCAGTAAGCAAGATATGATGGCATTGAGACTATTCCCATCAAAATGTGAATTGCCAAAAAGTCTTTCATTTCATCAGTCGTCAAATTGATTGTTTTTCCAGTTTCTTGAACCGAATACAAATTTGAGCTTTCGACAATAAGCTGGATTATATCGTCGGGAAAAAATATCTGAAAATATTCCAGTGGTGACTTAATCTTTTCTGGTACTGTGAACTGGTTCTCTGGAATATCAACAGGAAAAGCAAACTCTCTATTCAACCACGAATAGTCAATATCTAGCTTTTGTATCTTTGTTCTTTTGCTTCTTTTTACAGAGGTTTCATCTTTCTTAGTGTCGGCGATTATAGTCTTGGGGTTGACGGTCTTTTGTGTAGGTTGGTTGAGTTTTCTTTTTGAAAGCGATCTTGTTTTTAGCGGGGTGAAAGCTGTATGGCTTGTTTTTGGCGTATCGACTGCCTGTGTCAAATTTTTGATGGGTGTAATGTTGACAATCGCTACTTCTTGCTCTTCAGAAATAGGTTCATCTGGAGCAGAATCAGTACCAGAAAGGTGTTCAAGAATATCTCGCCAATCTTCAGGAATAGATGGAGCAGAAGAGGTATCCGAATTAGAACGACGGCGATGAATAAATTTCAGTCCAGATTCTTGTTCATATTCACTTGAGTCACTGTCATCCGACGTCGAGGGTGGTAGAAGAGCGAATATTTTATCTTTCCGTGTCATAGCCATTTTTCAATTTTATTTCTGGAACTAAAATTCTCCATAAGTAAAAACGCAAAACAGAGAGAAATTTCCATGGGCTTTCCTTCTTACTAATAAGAGCTAATTTCGGCAACATTCACAAGCCGATAATGCCCGTGATATAAATATCATTTAGTTCAGCTCAGTTAAATAAAAAACTGAATATTAGGTCTGCAAAATTGACAAAGTGAATTGTAAGATACAAAACAAAAATCTATCAAAAGATAGGCTATTAGGCAATGTCCATTCAAAGATACAGGAAAATCAAAACACTTTAACTATATAAAAACGCTATGTATCAAAATGACTATAATTTTCCTATGATGTAAGAAGACCATTTGTTGATGCACATATATTTTTGTGGCAAATAATTTGTTAGTTCGACAAGAAAAATGATAAAACTTACCGGAGCGACGTGACTCTTGTCACAACAAGCCGCCATGTTGGGATTCACGCGATGTAACGGAAGTATCTTCTCATAAAAGTCAGCGCAACTGACATTTTCTGGTCAAGTAGAGCTCATTTATTGCTTCTATTGAATAATATTCAGATTTGAATTTTGTTTTGGGCTGAATGTTGGTTTAGAAATTGTATGTATCTCATAAGATACATGACCAAATTAAGGGTTTTAACTCAATCATCACTGAAAGATGTTACTGGCTCTTAGACTATCAGGGATACCAATCGTTGATTCGGTTCCTATCGGCCTGCGTGATGAATCAATTTTGGCAAGTCGGTCAGCCTCTGCGGTGTTCCCCTTTATACCGCTGCACAGTGATGTGATACCAGTGAAATGACGAAAAAACCCTACTTTTTCTAAATCGTTGATCCAATCGCCTTGTCACTAGTTTTATTCCATTATTCCGAGAGTTAGGACGTAGTAACTAACCCAAACTAACCTTAACTATTTCAAATTTAAACATTTGAATTTAACAAGTTATCAATTTAATACAGTTCATTCTATAAAATGAATTAATAAAATGAAATGAATCGGATGAAAAACAGATCAAAAAACGTAAAGAAAAAGGCAATTATTGAAGAAAACATTAATTATAAATCAACATGTTTTAGTTTCTGACAATAAATCGTCACCTTGGAAGGCAAAAGACCTTACCGAAAAAATTGCCAAAATTGATTTGGGTACACCAAAGTGTTTAAAAATTTAATGTTGAAAGAATGTAGTGGTCGAGAGAACTATCTTAAAAATAACCTATCAAGGCGTATGGAACAAAAAGAGCATGCATTTTTACATGCGCCTGAATATTCAAATCGATTTTTCTCGAAACTGGTTTTTGGCTTGAGCCTATTGGCCTCAAATTTCTGAATAGAAGAAAATTAAATTAAAAGTGCCTTGAAAATGTAAGTCAATTTTTTTCTTCTTCAACTCAACTCGAAATCTATTAATGTGAGGATTAGACGTCACTAATAACAAACGTGACCGAATGTGGCGATGAAACGCATGGAACCACATGGAACCACTACTTGAATGTTTGTTTTTTTTTTTTAAATTGATCCGAGACCAAAGCTTTTTTTTCTGGTTTAATCAAAGTGGGAAGTATAAAAGACAATTAATTCAAATTCAAAAATTATTCTCTGTGAATCTAAGTAATACATGGTTACCTTCATTAAGAAATTGAACATAGTCCAAAAAAATGAACTATAAATACTGAACATATATAAAGTCAAACAATCAACACCAAACACTAAAATGTCAGTTAAAGTGACATTTTGTGCCAAAAACACAAAAAAAGCCAATCTCACTGCAAAATCACAAAACGACGAAGAATAATTTTTGAATTTGGATTAATTGTTTCTTTTTTGGGTTCCACTGACGACGATAGCAGATTCGCTTCCGGAACGTTTGATATTGTCAGGTTTTATTGTTCACTAATAGACTTTATTTCAGGTAATATAGCAGATCCGGTATATTAACACTAGTTTGATTGTTTTTTGATAGAGTGTGGCGAAATACCCAAAAAATCTGGTAAATCATGGATGCGCCACAAAACAACAGAGCATATCGTATTGTTTTGTTACTCTAGCTTATAAGAGTGCTATTCAAAGAGAAAGCAAAAACGTTTGATTGATTTGCTTTTTGAACACACCCTGTAAAACACGAATCTGTACTTGTACTTAGAAACGTACTTTCAAATTGTTCGTTCTACATCCTGTATAAGCCAGAGTAACGAAACCTATCAAGTGTAGAATCCTCGTCATACCTAATAAAGAGATGACAAAAAGTTTTTGTGAAATTCTCGGTAGAATCTATACAGGGTGACAGAAAAAATTGTTTTTTTTTCATCATTTCTCCTGACGTCCTGTATAACGTTTCGTTACAAATTTATCGTTTTTGTTTAAGCAAATTCAGGACTACTCTTCGTTTTTGAATATGAAAAATGCCCAGTACCTTTTCACGTTTTGGGTTCTTTATTAATTCATAGAGAGACATGCAAGCTTGCATGGAAATAATATGTCAAAACATTTTTTATGAAAAGATAGAGCTTTTCGAGTACAAACAACTGTTTTATTTTTCGAATTTGTCTATTTTCAATTCAATACCGAATTATCGCCAATCAGAATAAAATATACTGTATGTGAACAAGGCGGTTAATATAGGTATAGTGTAATGACAATACAGTGTGTCCAGAATAAAATAATGTACATGGCACATGGGTATATTGTAAATGGTAAGAGATACGACGCTGCTTAAATAGAAGAAAAGGAGCGTATTTGTATGCCAAAAATATTTAACCTTTGTTTTATTTTGAATCAATAGCGTAATGTAAATGCAGGGTGAAAAAAGAAAAGGTACATTTTCACAAAACCACAATATTTTACTTATTATAAAAGCTAACACTTCCAAATTTTCAGGATATGGGTAAGAGGATACGACGATTCTAAAAACGGTGTCAAAAATTTGTAGGCCCACTGTGTTGCGTCCAGTCAAAGTAAAGTCTGTTTTTTATGGAAGTCGTATTTTTGAAAATAATTTCTAGTGCGTATTCTGAAAATAAGAAATTCAATATGGCCCCCATAAAAAAACAACCAGAAGAAGGAGAATTGTCGTATCCTCTCACTCATATCCCAAAGATTTGGAAAATGTTAGCTTATATTATAATGAGCAAAATATTGTGGTTTTTCAAAAATAGACATTTTTCTTTTTCACCCTGTATCCACATAACGGTATCGATTCAAATAAAAACAAAGCTTTAATATTTTTGGGCATACAAATACGCAACTTTTCTTCCATTCAAGTGACGTCGTATGTCTTACTGTTTCCAATATCGCCATGTACATCATTTTATTCTGGACACACTGTATAGTTGTATTGTCTTGAAGTGCGGTTAATAAAATAATCTCTTCAACGAATGGTGAGCTCCACTGTAAGATCAGATAATTCAGAAGGAATTCTTGAGATTAATCTCAAGAAATACTATACCTATTACATTCCTTGACCACTGATAAGAAACAATGGGACGATAAGGATAGTGGGTCATTTATGTACCGAAATAAATATGGATTCAAAACTCACCTGTTGCGACAAAATCCAGAAAACGAAAAACTTCTTTTGTATTGTCTGTTATCAAGTTTTTCATAAGAGCTGCCATGAGGGATCAAAGGCTCCAACTGTTATAGACAGGCACCAAATAATTCACTCGGTGCATTGTGCTGGTAAGTTTGAACAACTTGACTCTCTCGAACAATCCTATTTCAAAGAATTGGTGCAATCGCGGGAGAACCAAATGCTTCATGAGAAGCACATAGTCAAGCTTCAGAACGGCTTCAAATTATTCCAGAGTGATGCCGAGGAGTTCGAGAATAATTACTAGAATTAGGTTGAGGCGGGTATTCGCTCGACAGGTTTCCTATTGAAGTTGAAAATGAATGGCTGTGTTTCGAAGAGTTGCAAGAAATGTAGTGAGGTTATTAATGAAATTGACGCGCTGAAAGTGGAAGATGGAGAAAACAGGCCAGCTTTTCTCTAACTTGAAACTTTAAACAAAAGTCCTGTAGTGGAATGCCAAAGCTTATGCCGTTTGATTGAGATAAACCGAGAAGAACAAGCAGAGAAAGTCTTTAATGTCGCCTTGTCAACTAGCATAGGTGAAAATGCCAAGCAAAAGGAAGTTGTATTATGCGATGAAACAGGTAGAATGCTCAAGGATAAGTTACACAAAATGTGAAAATCTAAATGTAGAATCATTCATAAAACCTGGTGCCCACAACGATGATGTAACAGGAAGACACGATCAAAGTGATTTGCAGCTAACTGCAAAGGATGTGGGGCACTGGATTCAATGACATCAGATGCAAGAAGTTTCCCAAATTTAAAAACATCTTGAAAATCATAAGAAAATACGATGACTCAAATATCTTTTCGTAGCTGCTCCCGTTTCCAGATACTGCAAAAACCGACGCCGCGCCAACGTCTAGTACATTCTATTATCAAATTCAATCCAAATTAATGTGAATTTATAAATTAGATCAACAACTACATTCCTGGATGCCTCCATTATTTGCAATGTGGTAATCAGCTGTCACATAATTGGTCATCGGCATGTAGAGTGGTGTTGGATCTCATAAATATGGAAGCTCCGAATAAGAACCTTATATTCATAGAGACAAGGAAGAGAATAAATGAAGTCAAGTTCTGGGTGGAACAGCTGCACCAAGTTAGAGGCAGGTCCCCAGTCGTTGTTCCTGTTCCTGAGCTTGAGGTGGTATCAGCGTATAAGAATCCTCTTATTGTCCCGGATTCCCCGGTTCCCCCAGCATCCCCAGCGGTATGAAGAAGTCTTTTCGTCTCCGCGCTAAATCATCATGGTAAATATGAACAGTATTCTCTAAGGAACAAGTTGAATGAGTTCTCTCTATTTCTAGACTCTATACACTGGCCTGGCGTCGTTTTGTTTACCGAGCACTGGCTGCTTTCTCACGAAATTATTCATATTTTTGAACAATCTATCTCCTCGATATGCTGTAAACAACTGTGGCTTTCTGATTCTGATCAACCGGAGCATGTTTGAAATTCATGAAATGACTGCAATTGATAAATTTGACTATTTGATTCTGGAGAGCGTGTTTGACCTTAGTATCGTTTTACTAAAGTAGTTGAGCTTCATGTTATCTGTGTAGATTGATCCCCATGCTACAGCTCGAGTGACTTTCTGGAAAGACTGGAAATATTGTTTCTTCGCCTACCAAAAAACTGTAAATTTGTTTAGCTTGTCATTTCAGTATAAACTTTATGAACAACTCTTGTGATTCATCATATCTAAAAAAACTGTTGTTTTAACGTTTCCATGCTAGTACATAAGTCAACAGGAATAACTTCGCATTCCTCTACAAAAATTGATTATCTTCATGTGAATTGCAAGTACTATCTTCAATATAATGTGTCTGTGATGTCGGCTAAACTTTCTGATCATGATGCTGTTCTTGCTAGAGTTGCTTTTCGGAGTGATCAAGTTGAGAGATTCTCAGAAACGGAAAGAATTTTTTTCAAGCCAATGAGTTCAGAGAAGCAGTATTAGTGGCCGATTGGACTTGTTTACTCATCATCCACCAAATATCTGATGGACATCTTGGAAACATGTTTTGACATTGGCTTCCCAATTAGAAAAATCAAGAGAAAGAAAAAAAATGAAATTTGGTTCGCCACCGGTATCAGTACGGATGATCCTGGCAACCTCCAAACTATTATAGCTCTACTGTCTGTTTTTTCCAAAATAGTGGAGAAATTGGTAATGATCAGGATAATGTCATTTCCGTTGAAAAATAAAATTCTAGTGGATTGTCAGCACGCTTTAAAGGAATTCAGTGGAACGTCTGATTACATGTTTGAATTTTTCCAGACCCTATTCTTGTCTTTGAATGAAGAAGATCAGGTAGCTGCAGTGTATTGTGACTTTTTTAAGACGTTCGACTGTGTGAGTCAAGTGTTGTTGGCCAAGCTTGACCGATATGGCTTTGGAGGTACGGAGCTGTTATGGCTTAGATAATACTCATTTGGAAACCAACAGATGTTGCGAACCAGGAAGAGTACTTCTGATCTAGTACCCAATATGCTTGGTGACCCACAGGTGTCTGTAATTAGACCTATCTTCTTTCATTTGTATATTAACTTGACATCGTTAAATGTTCGTGGTCAGTTCCCACTGTTTGCCGATGATCCTGTTATCCTGTGGTGTCATAAAAAAACAGGAAAACCTTAAAAACAGGGTAGCTGCCAATGTGCTGTGTCTAAACTTCAGCAAAGCAAACTCAATGAGCTTCAAGTGCAACTGTGTTTCTCGAGATATCGATGGACGCAAGCTGGAGCAGATATCCTTCTCATTGATCACCGACTAAAATTCACTACCCACGATGAAGCGTAGTTTAAAAGACTGGCTAGTGCTTGGCTATGCAGTGAGAATTATTTCGAACGAGTTGGAAGTAAGCATTGGTCGTTCCTCCTACTTTGCCCTAATGGAGAGTCATCGGAGATATGGAATTGCATTCTGGGGTGTCTGCAGCCAGGCCTTGTTCAGGTCATTATTTGTACTCCAGAAAAGAGCAGTGCGTTTTATGTACGGGATCAACCAGAGAGATTCTTGCAAGAACTTCTTTATACAACATAGCATCCTCACACTTCTAAATATTTATGTTTTGGTGACTGTCTGCCCCATCCTTGAGCACCTTATTGATGACAATCAAAGAATCAAACCTCAAACATATTGAGGGGTTCAAGGATGATTGCGTTACCCATGCCGAAATTATCGCTCTCAAAAAACTCAGATGTTCGAAAGTCATTTTTTAATCATCTACTGAGTGACATGAGAACATCCCCTTCACATCGTGTCTTCAGGAAAAGGGTTGATCATTTATTGAGAAAGAATAAACTACGACGTCGCCAGATTTCTTGCGGACAAGCTAGAGTAAGGAAAGGCTTTAGTATCATTCACATAGGGCAAGGTGGAATTAACGTAGAAGTGGAGTATCCATGTACGCATGCGCACCTCGTTTCCGTCAAACCAGATCTCCTGATATTTGTCTTGTTGTTCTTTTTTCAAATTGCCGGGTATCATTTTGGCTTTTTACATGTTCCAAGTACCAGCGAAACTTGTTTCAAATTTGCCCCAAATAACCCGAATCTACGGTACTTGAAAGTTTAAATTGGAAAGCATAACCTGAGAATTTGATTTATTGCATGTGCGGAACACCTTTATACAGTGTTCTTCATTCAAAGGGACAATTAGACTCATATGAGAAAGTGAAAATGACGTTATACGGGGAGTAGATGACTTCTTTATTTCAAATGACAACTCTCATTTTTGTTCCACATCTATATTCTTTTTTGAAAATGAAGATCAGTTTATCAAATAACATCTATGGGCTTCTTTGAACATTTTGAACATACAGTGTGTACCAGGTTTAGTGTCCAAATATGTGTGAACGACAAAAAAAATATTGTACTGGATCTTCAAATTCTGAGGATCGGTCCTGATTAATCTCAAATCAAGATGTGAATAATGAGCTCAATCAATAATTTCACAGGGTTATTTTTGAGCCGAATTAAAATCAGTAGTCAAGAGTAAACTGTCTTTATCTAAGGAGATAAACACTTACCGGTAAAAGTGGGGAAACTTCCTGAAATTTGATGAAACTCTGATCCTGCATTGATTATCAAAGAAGTGATGGTACATTCAAGAACTCAAGTACACGTGTTTTGGCAATTAGTATCAGTTCTGTTTATTAAGTTAGATAATTTATTTATTTCAGATCTCAGTTTAAATTTGGGAATATACTGCAAATTATTAAGTGCTTTGGTAAAGCTAACGTGATCAAGTATCGGATAAATTATTGCCAATTTACTCACGCAACTATTGTTTTTAATTTTTCTCCATTGGGCATATTCTTGGGGACCTGATTAAGGTGCATCGAATGGTCCGGAGTTGCTCTGCTCAGTTGAAATGTCCTGTCAGTCTCGCAACAGTGCAGGGATTTTGAACTCAAGGAGCTACGATGATCCGTGTTTTTTCCTCTCCCTTTTGCTAGAAATAAGGCTGATTTGATTAGAGGTTGCCAAGTGGTACTGTACCTCGTGGCTTTTATGCCGATTTTTCCGGAAAATTTGACGACCCTGAATCAAAAGTTGAAAGCAGTTATTGTTTAATGCTGTATCAAATTGCCTGTGTGCAAATTTCTTGATTTTTGTCCCAAATTTTTCCCACATTAAGACTAAATACATGCTAGGCCCAATTTCATCAGTGGTTAGTCAGAATTTTCATAGCCCCGCAGTCCCTATGATATGTTTCCTTGTGTACTTCAGGCCTTACTCACTATCATTATTATTATCCTCGTAATAATTCATCATCATCATCATCACTCAGCCTAGCTGCGTCCACTGCTGAACATAGGCCTCTCGTAGTTCAATCCAACGTTTTCGATGCTGTGCTGCATTCATCCAATTTGGCTCAATTCTTTTAATATCGTCGGTCCATCTTGTTGGTGGGCGACCTCTGTTCCGAGAGGCTTCCTGTCGCGGTCTCCACTCCAGAATTAGCTTTGTCCATCGTCCGTCCGTCATTCTTGCCACGTGCCCGGCCCAGTTCCACTTTAACGTTGTTATGCGTTCAATTGCATCGGTAATTCCAGACATTTGGCGAAGTCTGATATTAGAGACTCTCTCCCTCAATGATATGCACAGCATTGCTCTTTCCATGGCTCTCTGTGCTACGCGAATTTTATTTATGTTTTTTTTTGTGAGTGTTAAAGTTTCTCCTCCATACGTTAGCACAGGAAGTACACACTGGTTGAAGACCTCTCTTTTTAGACAGGTTGGAATGTCTGACTTTAGAATGTTGCTTGGCTTTCCAAAAGCTGCCCAACTTGAGCCGATTCTTCGCGTTATCTCCCGGGTTTGATTGTCTCTGCCTATGAGAATTTCATGTCCCAGATATTTATATGAGACTACTTGTTCGATTTGATTTGAAACCACGGAAATTTGTTCGCTCAGTACCAAGTTTGTCATAAACTGGGTCTTACTGAAATTGATTAGTAAACCTGCCGTTTCCGAAACAGCATTCAATCGCCCAAGCATCTCCCTCGCCTCATCAACTCTATCTGTAATCAAGACAATATCGTTCGCAAATCTCAGGTGGTTCAGTCTCTCTCCATTGATGTTCAATCCCATATCCTCAAAATCGATCTTTTTAAACATGTACTCCAATAGGGTCGTAAAAAGTATAGGAGATATGACATCACCTTGTCTCACACCTCGTTCAATGGGTAAGTCTTTTGTTTAGCCATGCAGTTTTATGTAAGCCTTGGCTTTTTCATGGACGTTTTTGATGATATTAATGTATCTGTAGTCTATACGGCATTCTGTTGGTGCGTACAGCATTTATTGTTGATTAACCATATCAAACGCCTTTTCATAATCAACAAAGACGAGAACCAGGGCTTTGTTGTATTCAGTATATTTCTCGATAAGAGCCTTGATGACTTGGAGATGGTCGTTGGTGACAAATCCGATCGGAAACCTGCTTGTTCGCGTGTCTGGTAGAAGTCCAATTTATTTGCGATTCGCTTGGTAATTATTCGCCTGAACAACTTGTACAGATGGAAGAGCAGGCTGATGGGACGATGGTTTTTCAGGTTTGTTATATCACCTTTCTTGTGCATGATTATCATCAGTGCTCGGTCCCACTGTGAAGGTGTGGTTCCACTGGTAAGGCATGCATTATAGAGCTTGCAGAGCATTTGATGCAGTACAGTCCCGCCCAGCTTTATAGCTTCTATTTCAATCTGATCGTCGCCAGCTGCTTTGTTGTTTTTCATTTCACGCAGGGCCGCTCTCAGTTCGTCGAGAGTCACGTCTGGGATATCTTCAGATCCTTGGTTCATTATCGTTGGTATATTGATGTTGTCAGCGTTCACATTCGTGTTGCTATAGAGTTCTTGGTAAAAAGACCTAACCACCTTCAGAATCTCGTCCTTGTTTGATGTTATATGTCCGTCTTGATGTCTCAACTTAGTTATGTTTTTTTTTTTCTCCGTGAGCGTTCTTCTAATTGACTTCAGACCCTTGTTTTCTTCTATTACTCTTGTCACTTCTCTCGTGTCAAACGCTCTGATATCTTTCCTGACAGCCTTGGATATTTCTCTGTTCAGTGTTCTAGGGCAACCCGCATTTCTAGAATATTTTTCTGACATTTCTCGCCTTTCCTTCATAAGTTTTTTTGTATTTTCACTGAGTTTGTCTTTTTTTGTGAGATTTTTCATTTGATGTTTGTTTTTTGCTTGTAGGACGGCCTCCGCTAGGTGGGTGTTTAGCGACTCTGCATCCTGTTCTTCTCCAGTGTTAGAGGTTTCTAGTTGAGCATTTATTTCTTGCTGGAAGTCTGTCAGACTTTCTAGGGGTTTCCATCTATTACTCTTTCTCATCAGCTTGGACCTTTTTAAATGTAACACTTCACGTGCTCGAACCATTTTGTGGTCACTACCTATAGTAAATCTATTCAAAACCGATACGTCATACACAATCTCCCTTCTGTCTGATATTATTAAGTCTATTTCGTTCTTAGTGTTTCCATCAGGGCTCAACCATGTCCACTTTTGTTGGGGTGGTTTATCAAAAAACGTGTTCATTGCAAACATATTGTACTGCATCAGGAACTCAAGCAACATCCGTTTTCTTTCGTTTCTGTCTCTGTACCCGTGTGTACCCAGGGGCATTTCTGCATCGTCCAATTTATGACCCAATTTGGCATTGAAATCACCAATTAAAATTGTATAGTGCGTAGGTGTCTGTTCCAGTGAACAATTTTAAGATTGTATCTACTGTTCAATTTATATACGAGGTAGATCATAGGGCTAATACTATCAATTTGGGTTATGTTTGGTGCATGCTTCTTGCTCACCAAGAAAGCTTCACCGCCGTCGTTGACATTATCCGATCCGATAAAGTAGAACATATTTCCTGACTGTAGTATTAGTTTTCCGTTAGCCTTTCTTTTATGCTCACTTATGCAAAGAATATCCCACTTGACATATGACAGTTCTTCTTCGAGTTCTTGTAGCTTTTCTGTTGTTGACAGTGTTCTAGTATTCAGAGTGGAGATAGGCAGATGTCTTCTATGGTAGTCTAGTCGATCCCGGTGATTCTTAGCATGCACCCTCTGTTTGCCCCCTTGTCCGACCACTACCTTGATCAGGGATTAGGAAACCGCCGGGGACTGAAGGCCGATGCTGCTGTTGTCCTTCCATGTTTTGATTTGGTTTACGGGGAGTTTTAGCCAATAATCCTATCACGCTGGCCAGTGCGAGATGAAAGGAGAGACACTACTGTTTCGAAATTGCATCTCCTCAATTCCGGATGTGCAGTTATACCGCTGCGACTCGGTCGCCAGAGCCTCGTTAGTTTCTGTCAGGGTGCACCGGGTGGTAGAATTAACAACCTCTCGTGCAGGCAAGGTTGGCATTTGGGCTAGCATTATGTCTCCATTCTTGCTTACGCCCCTTACACTCGTAATAATTATATTACTTATAATAGTAATGATACCTACCAGTGCCAATTATACTGTTGTGATACCAGTAGTAGCACTGATAGTGGTACTATCATAATATATCGCTCCTGCTACCTTATGATTGAATTTGCCGCTTCCTGGCATTTTGGAGCCCTTAACGTCCCCCATACATACTGGATGTTCCGTTGTTGAGTGTTGACCTGGATGATGTGACGTATGGCCCGGATTCCTAATCATTTCGGACTTGACTTAAGGCCATTAAAAACTGAATAATACTACCTGTTGTATCCCATATGCGTGAACTAGGATGCCATACACCCTTGGAAAATAAATGGTAACAAGTAGCTGGTGTAGCCCTATGACCTTTTCTACCCCGGAGAGTCGACTGTTCCAGCTGGTTGTAAATTCGGTTATATTATCATTGTGAATGCATTATATGATCAGTTTATTCATTTGGTGTTGTTGTTCAAACATGCAGTGACTCATTTCACTTTCGACAATCACTGTGAAAACTAGCTTAAACAGTAAACTCTATTGTTCACTTACGATTACATGCTGTTTATGGCCATAATCTATCGGTGTGCTTATTTAGGTATGTTCAAAAAAATCGAGTCAACAACGTTGATTTTGGAAGACTTGCAACACGACAAATACACTATCACCTAGAAATTCTTCATTTTCCTGCTACATTAAAAAACAAACAAGTCTGTTAATATCTGATCTCTCCTGTAATATTCAGCGGGAGACCAAACTAGTTGTCTGTTTTGGTAGAGTGATATCAACGATACCAATATGCTCGTCGAGGTCGATATTGACTTTTGATCATTTTGTATGTTTTGTGTCATCTCTAAGGTTGTGAATGAATGTTTTCTGTGGGTATCTCGCTTTCGGATTGGCGATTGTGGATAAGTACCTTTTCTTCTAAAACGAGTGGCACTACCTGCTACCTCCCTCTACTAACCCCTATTTTGAGTGTTTTTCACCCACGACCACTCCACGCTCAGCTAGCATAACAATTTCCATTCCGCCACCATCCTTCTTTGAAGCGAAATTCTATCCCATCTTCTCTCTTTTCCTTTACCTTCTCCCCTTTTTTTTCTATTTTCTCTTTCCCCCTTGTTTATTGTAACACGTTTTTGCTAGTTCTAAAAAAAATAGCACCTGTCGAAGAAAAATCTACAAATGAACAGGGAGACAAAAAATTGATTATTTTCTAACACACTTGTAATCAGAGTACTTGATAATTTCATTACAAACTTAACAATAACAAACCTTGTCAAAAGCAACCAAAGCAATCAACTCAAAGTCAAATTATCAATCTTTGCATTTAGCAAATTGAATCCAGAATACCTAGTGCTTATCAATATAATATCTATCGACCAAAAGTTTTCATAATACAATGTTGAGGGGAAAGTTATGGATCGTATCGCTATACAGACTGTAACAAATTTGAGCATATAGCATTGGTAACTTCTTAACCATAAAAGATACAACGTCGGTTGTAGGTGGTTGCAATTTGGATTGCAAAAAAATGCCGCTTCGAAACTTTGAAAATTCTGGGGACTTCCGGAGATAACCAGCATCAACCGATTTTTTAGAAATCCTTCTTTATTTTGTTCTGAATTCATTTGAAGAGATAATTGGAAACGAATGACCCATTTTCATGGCCACTTTTTCAGGAAAGCATGGTCGAAATTGATTCTCTTCGTTTCGAATTCTCGCAACCATCGTCAACTTTTTTTTTCAAATACGAACTAAACTTTTTGAATACATTTTTGGTTAACTCTTTCCTTTTTTAACATAATGATGTGTCTCACTTGCCATTTTGTAGTAATGCAGAAAGTTAATACAAAAAGTTTTGATTCTTTGATAACGCGTCACGCGGATCGTATTTATTGTAACAATAGTGGCTTTTCAAGCTTGAATAAAGAAGTTCTTCGTTGAAAAAAAATAGAATAAAATAGATAAAAAAAAATCAAGTATGATGCATCATCATTTTCAGAAAGCGGAGAATAACCTGATAATGAATCAAAAAAGTTTGGTCCGTATTTGTAAAAAGAATTGATGATGATTGCGATAATTCTTAACGTCGGCTACAATTTCGTCCATGCGATCTTGAAAAGCAGAAAAAGTGGCCATGAAAATGTGTCCCTCGTTTTTAGTCATTTTTTCAAATAAATTCAGGACAAGATCAAGAAGGATATCGAAAAAATCGGTCTTTGCCGGAAATCTCCGGAAGTCTTCAGAATTTTCCAAGCTTCGGAGCGGCATTATTCTAAGATTCAATTTGTGCTACATTGCCTACATTTAAGCAACGTGGTATCTCTCATCATATAACACCAGCAATATAATGGAAACTGCAATAATAAAGGTTGTTGGAGTGTTTTGACGTTATAAAGTGGCGCCCTACAATGGTTGTTTGGATGACCACATAAACCACATGACAGGATATGGTAAGGCAGAAATCTACATCAGCATACAGCGCTGCAGGTTTCTGTCGCAGCTATATTTTTGCGGCAATTTCAAATGCTTATAATTTTTTTGAGCTTTTGTTCCTGGTTTTAAAATATGTTTGTATATTTAACCCAAATCAAGAAATAGATATATTTTCAATCAAAATTTTCCAAACACTATTTCAACGACGAATGGTTTGGAGAAAGTTCTTTTCATGGTGTTTTTACTTTTTTTGACTATTACATGGTGATAATACCCACAAAAGTGGAAGTATCCGGAATATTCATTTAAAAATATTTCCACTATTGTTATACTTATCCACCCAATGTTAGAATAGTACCGATTGGTGGCGACTGTTTCATTCGTTTTCAAATGATAAAACAAACATTATGAGATAAATTGGAATGTCCAACTTAACCTTTGCTACCTATTTTCTGTACGATGCCAAGTTTTCCATTCAAAATATACGTGATTTTTATCTTCTTGAGTTATTATTCTCCAAGGCAACTAGGTTTTACAAAAATCAATCATATATCTGTTTTTTTCACCTTCAAACGAATTAGCGGGCGGAGCGACAAAGATAAAATAACATCGGTTAAATAAAAAGCACACCTTAGTAATCATCACAAAATAACTTTTCCACAACTGAAAATATTCTAGAATTATGATAGAGTTAAAAAAAATATCGATTTAAGTATTTATTTCGTAAATTACCATATTTTTAAACCAGGAAGATCCTGGATATCACACACGAAATAAGATCTATAGATTTATTCATAGGTCTTATTCTGCAGTGATTGATCCCGCACTTCACAAATCCACTTTGCCAAAAGTTCCGCATTATCGTTAGGGAATCTATGTCTCTTACTTGCTAAATTATGACAATTCGGAATCACACAAAAACTGTTATAACGACACTTCTGATTACACTCCATTTTCAAAAAGTTCACTACGACAAAGATGAAATTAAATAACTTATAATAAGAACTTTTGACAATGAAAACTAGTTCTATGATGACAACGAACTTTGCTTATCAACCAATCGGTGATAAGGCAGCAAACAAATTCTAGCGCCGCGGTGGATGTTTGGCGGAATACCATTTTCATGTATTACTGGTTGCTGGTTAAAAACATGTCACATGTTGCCATTTGACTTTCCTTTATATTGTAGGTGTTATGTGTCTCTCATGTCTAACGACTTTATAATGCCATATACTCGAATTCGTTACACCCTGTATAAGGATTTTGATATCTGTAGATACTTTTCTTTTGAACAAATTTATGATTTTGAATTTTGGCCCTGTATCATACTTTTGATTATTATTATCTTTCCTCTTCAACGTTTTCTGTCCAAAATTAAGAAAAATAAATAAATATCAGCAGTTTCGTCCAAGTATTTTCCACATATCGTTATTTCTTGTCTCCCTGTATATTGATTTTTTTTTTGAACGTGAAGAAAAGGACATTTTTTGAAAAAAAAATCGCCGGGACACGGAAACTGACAAATGGACTTGCGTTTCAAAATGTACAATCACCTTCTTGATAACCGATGCTATTTCAAAGCTTTATCAAATTTTAAGCGGTTTCTCCACTTTTGTCGGTTAGTGTATGTAGGTAGATAACAAAAATGTATTGGGAGAAGTTAATTAGAATCAGAAGCTTAACTTATTTTTTGATTTTCAAGTAATTTGGCATACTTCAATTTTTTTAGTAATTTTTGCCCATTGGACGAGAGCTGGGCAAAAATCGCATAGATCCAAAAGTGTTGCATCACCCTAAATCTCCGAAAATATTTTTTCATGAGTTAAAATGAATAAGATGATTATTGGTTGTTTGGTTTTAGCCAAGAAAACATCTACAATACCTACTTGTGAGAAAAATGTATAACACTTATAATCTTGTTTTTAAACATACAAGTATTTTTCAATGAAAATCCAAATTTACAAATTGATGGATTTCTTCAAAAAGGTTATTGAAAAATTGTGATATTGTGTATTTTTACCGCCTCTAGCACTTATACAAGCCTGGAGATACCTGCCCATGATGTCAGATTGGTGATGGGCTGTTGAGGTATATTTTGCCATTCTTCCCGAGCAGCATGAGCAGCAGGACCATACTCTGGTATGGTCCTGGGTGAGTTTCTGCCTACTGTCACTGCCCTGGCAAGCATGTCCCAAGCATGTTCTATGGGATTCATGTCTGGCGATGGTGCGGACCAGTCTAAATGATTGATACCTTCCCTTTCCAGATATTCATTTACGGCTTTGGTACGGTGAGGTCGGTCGTTATCGTCCATAAAAACAAAAATACCACCAACAGCTCCTTGTCATATCCTGACAAAAGGATCTAGATCTCTCAAATGTATCTGCCTCGAATTATTGTGCCCTGAACACAAATTAATTCTGTGTGACGATTGGACATGATACCATCCTAGAGCATAGCACTTCCTACTGCGGAGGGTAGCACGGGACGTGCATGAGCAAGCTGGGCAGCTCTTGTTGGCTCTCTTCATACACGTATGCGATGACCATTTTTCACCAAACAAATTCTTGTTTTGTCAGAATAAACATCATGCTCAAAAATTCTTCAAATAAAGCCACGTGCTTTTGAGCCCAGTAGAGTTGACGAACTTTCTGCTAAGGTTGTAGCGAGATACGCTCATTGCTCATTGAGTATTCGTTTTTTCTATGTGAAGACCAATACTTGAATTCCCAATGTATGACACATACCTCTTTGTGCTTGTATTACCCTGTTCGGGTTTCGTAGGATATTATTGTGACCTAACGATTCTTTCATATATTAGTAACACGTCATCTTCCGCTTTCAGGTCTACTAGAAGAGAAAGTTTCCAGAGATGACAATTCCAGGTGCGAGACCTATCACTTTGTCAAACACCAACTCTATTAGTCAAGAGCCTTTGAGAATGACCTTCTTCAAGTAAGGCCACTATTCTTGCACGACCAATCTCAATTATGACTTGTCGAGGCATCTTTGCACGTGAGCTCGTGAAATTCAACTGTATTCACTCTAATAAAAAATGTGATCTTCAAAAAAAATTGTGAACATTTTATCCGGGCAACAAATATGCTATGAACCAGAAAGATAGACATTGATAAACAAGCTCCAAAATATTGCTGATGTTGACAAATGTCTTCGTATGAAAACAAGGTGATGTAAAACTTTTGAATCTATGTATATCATCAGATAAGCAAGACATTTGGTGTTGATATGAGTATTACAATGTTACCGACTGGAAAATTGTTATAATAATAATATGATTATGCCTAGAATTTTTCCAAGGGGCAAACATTACTAAAAAAGTTGAAGTGAGCCATAATATCTTCAAAATCACTTTTCTCAATACATGTTTGATATATTTTGATATAAAGTTCAAATCTGGCCACTTTCTCAAATTCGACTTAAAAGTTTTCTGCTTATTAATCCATTGAGCCCATATCATTCACCTTTCACAAGCAGGAGCGACTTTGAACATTCAACTTTAAATGTTTGGTTATCTATACCTATGTCCTATCCTGAAACACAAAGACAGACAAAGGGGGTTCTTTGACGCTTAGTATCTCAGGGGCTATTAGACGTAAAACAATGAAATCTTGGGGCCTAACCTGTAAAAAATGCATTTTATTCAAATAATGATATTCATTTTCCACATTAATCTACAGAATCTTCAGAAATAAAAATAAACATAAGAGAATTCAGACTAGAAAAAACCGTTGTTTTGAAATAAAATGCCTGTTGTTTTATCTCAAATGATAATAATTCTAGAAAAAAAAATCGTTTGATTGCCACCACAATGTCCTATAGCTTAAATTGATAGTTCTCAAGTAATTTTCGACTTGAAATTACTTTATTGAAAACAGTTTGAATGGCTTCAGATTTCTTTTTGAAAATTGAGATCAGCTTACTATAAACGGCCAAGGATAGAAATAGAACCAACATTTTTTAAACAGTATGATACAATTATGAAAAAACATCACATACACACATATGTGACGTCAAAAAATAAATAAATCAACAACTTTATGAAATAAACGATTTTGCGTAAACGCATCAACGGTCTATAGTCTTAAGTGATATTGCCAGAAACAGTCGGCATGTTAATACACTGTACAACGTTCACAAATATAAATCGTTTGAATACGGATTATCAAA
Source organism: Orchestes rusci (assembly GCA_958502075.1). Lineage (NCBI taxonomy): Eukaryota > Metazoa > Arthropoda > Insecta > Coleoptera > Curculionidae > Orchestes > Orchestes rusci. The sequence continues at coordinate 38,040,947 of OY293303.1, read as the reverse complement.
TCCATCACGTTCTCGTCTACAAACTTGAAAAAAATGTCTGATGGTGATAAATCCTCCAATTCGCCTCGAAGTTCTTGAATGCCTTCGTATTTTTTAGTTAAAGGTGAATTTTGGTAAACGAATGAGCCAGATCTCCAAGTCAATTTGAAACTGACTGCTTCCTTTTCTACAATTTGTCGACGTTTCGTTGCCAAATCTTCATCGACAGATTCGTCATAAAAGTTGCCTTGGGCAGAGTGGACCTCAAAAGTTTCCGCAATTCTGTCAATTTTCGAAATATTCCGCGATCTCTGAAAATTCCTTTTTGTCTGTGAGTTGATCGGAGGTAGATCAACTCACTTGGAATGTGGACAGCGTCAATTTGCTCTTACAAAGTAATGTACTCGGTAATGTACAATAGAAAAAAAAATCTTCAAGAAATACCTACCATTTTCTTAGCTAAGCTCATCTACTACATCATCTGAGGCCAACTCTAACACCTTTTGCGTGAGAGTTTTTGTCGTTTCCAACAATAAATGATGAAAACTGTAAGTAATACGTACAGTGAACGCGAAACAACTTCCAATGCTCATCATCGGTACCAACGAGCGCGTTGTAATGTGGTTTGCTGGTATCCACATTTGGTCACCAGCAAATCACATAACGCGCTTGGTGGCATTGATGACGTGAATCGAAAGATGTCTGGCGTTCACTGTAGGTACTCGATTAGATGCACGATGCACTGAGACTGAAAATTTGCAGGCCTGGTCAATTTTGATTTCAGTCCAAGAAAACTTGTGTTTACACGGGATTTCATCTATTCGGCCGGTGTTGCGAGAACGCGACAGCGTGATTCATGACCCATTCAGGAAAAAACTGGTTCAACTAGACTTTGGTTCTCATTTTTATGATATTACTGAAAATGTAGTTAGTGGAATAAGGTATTAAAACTCTGAAAATGAGAACGTGAATAAAATTTTGTAGCAATTTATAGAAAAATCGAGCATATTAAATATTGTCCAAAAATAATACAAGTGAAGAGCTGCCTTTAATTTTAATCTTATCACCTTTGTTTAACATTGGGTCATTAGTATCAGCCCTTATTTCAAGTGAAAAAGTCAACCTTTTTTTCTAAAAAAAATATAAGTGCAGTGTTGCGTATACGCATCACCGGCCATTGATGGGTTAAATAACATCTCTATCCTTGACCGTTTTGGCGATATTTGTATTTAAAGAAAAAATTGACAGTTGCCGCTTTGTATCTATCGTAAGGACAATAGAAAATTAAGTTTTCAGGGGTTCCATTAGAAATTCTGATAATTCACACAAATTGAAAAAAAAAAGTTATTCTCAAGAAAACTCCGGTTTTTCGAATCGAGTCTCTCTTTTTCATCTTTTACAGACCAATATTTTTTTTTTTTTTTTATTGGGATGACATTGTCCTCTATCAAAAATTGATAGTATTTAAGTGATACTACGTGCCATAAAAAGAACACTCATTTATCTTCCATAAGATTCATTGTAAACATGCTCTGATACAAAGTTTTATATCTTCTTTGAAAAAGAAGATATCGATAATTTGGCATGAAAAAATTCAATTTGTTTTTTTAATACTTCACAGAATGTTTCAAAATTTCGAAGCTGAACTGATAATGCGATATGCATTCGTTGAAATGCGGAAATTTCAAATTCTCTATGGAGTATAGAATTATTTTTTTTCCACGAAATTATTGTAACCGGATTCATTCTGAACATTTTAATTTTTGAGTTGTATCAGTGCATATTCACATTGAATCTTATGGAGGATAAACGAGTGTTCTCCTTTTTATGTCACGTAGTTTATTCACATTTTTATCTACAAAGTAATTTTGAAATGTGAATGGTTTCAAAGCTATTAATTCCAGCTAAAGAATGATGTTTAGTGTCATTCGAAAAAAAAATTGTCAATAAACAATATCTTGAATTATTAAAAAAATGGGCATTCCATTTGAAAATTCCGGTTTTTTTTTTCAACTAAGTCCTTTTGTTTTTTGTAATTTGTGAAGATCCTGTAGACTATCAAGAAAAATTACCATGATTATTTGAGCAACCGGGATTTTTCATAGGTACCCCCAAAGTTTCATTGTTTTACGTCAAATAGTCCCTCAGATACAAAGTCAAGAAGAAGACTGTACATTTTTTTCTCAGAACAACAATATTTCAAAAACGGTCAAGGACGGTCATTGATATCATTCAATAAACTGATCTTGATTTTAAAAAAGCAATCCAATTGTGGAATAAAAGATGTGAGTTGCCAATCAAAATGAGGGAGCTCGTAGCTACTAAGCTACTTCTGGTTTAACAGAAAGTGGTAAAAAGCTGTCTTACTGTTTTAAATAAAAAAAAAGTTCATGATCAAGAACTTTGTGTATAAAGTTTTACAAGCGTATCATTTGTACTGTCTCATAACTATATTCTACAAGAAAAGGATATACTCGGATTGTAGTATCGGTCCCAAAAGAAAGAACCTGCACAGAAGTAAAAAGTTACACGTATACATAATTCAGTTGGATATATTAAGATTAGATTTTGTCGTAGATTATTTTCTGGTTTGGAAAGCTCCTAATATTTTTTTGATAATAATAATTGCAGTATTGAAAAAAAAAGAAAAAAAAATGTTCGAAAGGTAAGTACAATCACTAACATGCATTTTCATATTGAAAGGGTTTTCCAGTTGAGATTTTAGAAATGCAAACGTGATAGATCACGCAATGGTTGTATTCGGAATTTGTGTTTTTGAGCTCTATCATACATTTTGCTCTAGTTGCGACTATAGTTCTCCATTTTTTTTCCACTCATTGATTCATGACTACAGTGCTGTCCACTTTAATACAGAATATGTTCTGTGACGGTCGATAGTAGTGATAACGATTTCCAAAACCAGACCATAGTAACTCAAAAAAACGATGTTCTAAAAGGGATTAAGTAATTCAACTTTTTCTATATCCAGATCTCCAAAATTTCGCCATTTCTGCAAAAGTGATAGATTGATTTTTTTTTTGGGCAAGGTATCTTACTGATCCGATCTTCAAGTAACCCGCTCACGCAGCATGATTGAAATAACACATATAATCACGTATTTCAAAAATAATAAATATTGACGTTCCAAATAGAATTCTAAATAAAAATGAATGAAAATCAGATCCTACAACATTCTCTTGAAAATTCGTTGTAATAAGTTTGGTTCACTAGTATTATTTACACATTTTCTAAATCAATTATTGAAAATAGACCAAACACCAGATTAAATAATCAGTTCAGGTTTTTATTGAAACCGTTTGTCGTGAAAAAATATATTATACTTTTGTATTTGGTCATCATTCAAATAACGACGACAATACTCTTGGAAATTATTCGATATAGAGATTGCGACTCTCCTCTAAACCGGCTTAAAATTAGGAAACTGGTAAAATAAGCGAAAGAATGTAGTTTTCCGCAATGGCAATCCAGACAAAAATGCACAGATTCAAAAGTTAGGAAAGGCAAGAGTGGCATGCTCGAGCGATATTCAGTTTTGGTTTTCAGTTGTTATTGAATCGCCGTCCGTCGTCGACGTCGTCGACGCCGTCGAGCCGCCGAATGCAGTGATCGTCCCTCGTGCGCCAACACGCGCCGCAAACACTTTCAACTTTTTTGAAAAATAAAAATGTCGCGGCCTCTTCTCAATTGAAGTGCTTGTGCAGTCTCGAGAACTTGTCCCCAATCGCGGCTAGGGGAGCGCAAAAATGTTTTTACAAATTGTGAAAGGATTAGGACACTATTACCGCATCTACTCGGGAAGCAGGAAATTTTTCACCGGCCACACGCGGTAGAAAAAATGCCGCTCAAAAGCGTAGATAGGCATAATTAATTAGGCTTTTAATAATTAAATTGAATTATTTTTCAAACTCGTGCAATTAGATAAGCCTGCCGTCCTTATACACTCAAATGGCTGTTTATAGAAACTACTACAACCGGAGAACTGTAGCTTGGACAATTATGGTTTCTTGTCTTTATCTGCTGTGCAGTACCGCTATCGCAACCGTATCTACCAGTATGACAAATGGAGAGCGAGTACGACATCACCATATGAAAAATCAATTGGAAAAAACGTCCATGGAGAATAGTTCGAAGAACCCTCTATTAAGTTGTCCGAATTGTTTATTTAAAAATGATAGAGATAGTGAAGAGATAGATTCAGATAAGTTGAGATTGGAGGCGATCAAAAAGCAAATATTACAAAAGTTGGGCTTAACGACAAAACCCAACATTACTCATAGTCTTCCCAGAGAAGTGGTGATGGCTACTTTGAGTCGAGCAGAGGAAGGAGATTTTTTTCAAACGTTTGAGAAAAATGAGTTTCCTACTACAAGCGATAAATTGTGGAATGTAGAGACTGTAGATGTGGACGATTTTTATGGCAGAACAAGTGAGATTATTTCGTTCGCTGAGCAAGGTAAGATTTTGTTATTCTTGAATCGAAAGAAGGATTAGAAAATTCAACACAAACCTATCTAAATGAAACTGCACATGAACTTGCTGTTTGAAAAATCCATTTCAGCACAAAATAATAATTATTGTATAAATTACTACAAATTATCATGCGAAATTTCATTCAAACCAATATTTGTCATGTCAAAGAATACTTTTGATCATTTTAGTCATAAAATTGACTGTGCAGATAAGAAATTATTTTCGCTAATCAAAATCTGGAAAATGTCTACTCCACATTGAACATTATTCTGGATACATTTTGATCGGGAAACGAATCTTACAAAAAAATATTTTTTTTATTATTATATACAATTAAGATCTTTATTCAGCAAATCGCTGTGAGGGTACGATAATTATAACATATCATTATAATAAAACTCATAACAAAATTGATTATTCAAAACAATATCTAGAAAAATACATGTGCCATTATCTAAATTTGAATACAAGGAAAGTACAGGTAGAAAAGAGCTTAACGAAGGCATAAAACGTACGGTGAAGCAACAGACAAATGATATAAATATAAAACAGACACAGTTGAAAATACAGTTATATTGTAGATGGTAAAATGTTCAAAATTCTGAATTTGTACAAACAATAAAAAATACATGAATATACGCTAAGAGAGTTGCTCAAAATATATGACACAATAAGCAACATATGAGATTTTTGACAAATCATCAGTCACCCTTACACAATTTTAATAGCATCATATCACTTATACCTTTGAAATAGCGATGGCAATACATTTTTGACTTTTTCCTCTCAATGTATGAATGTTGACGAAGTTATTTTTCTCATCGCCCAATTTTACTTTTCTTGTTCAACTATCATGATAAGATACATATTTTCATGAGTATATGTTCAAAAACCGAATCTCATTTCTGTTTTTTTTTCTTCGTTGTCAACAACATCTCCTCTGCCTCAAAAAGTTCCAATTTACATTCATATTATTATTACTATACAGATTTTTTCAACACAATTCATTCAGTTATTGGAATAGATTATATTAGCCTTCGCAATAAAAAAATAACTTCCTCTATAATTCGTGAGAAATCCTTCTTGACTACAATGTTCTTTCTCCTATAGCAGAAAACTTGGCTGATTGAGATTTATTCATTTTTATTCAAGAAATGAAGCAACAAAGGCACTGGATATAACAATATCCTGATATGAAATATAAGAAGTATTCAATTTGATACTTCAGATACTTTTGAAGAAGTTGTTTAAAACAATAAGGAAATACTGTATCATTGAGAATCGAAATGATCATTGGACCACAATTTTATCATCTGTATTTTGTTTCTCTTCCACGAAATATCTATCATATGCCGTTGATTGTGTGTATTTGTACCTGATCTATATTTTGAACCACTTTGAAAGTTACCCTGCTTAGTCTCAAAGTTCCCAACTTTGACCGTTTGTCATGGCGAAAGTGAAACTCAGATTCCGAAGTATAAATTGAAATTAATACCTACACATTGGATTTTAATTCTGCATCTGATTTGATGGTTTCATATGGAAGCAGACGAGTATGTTCAGTATTTTAGTTTGATTTGAGTTATGCTGAACTCAACTTATTTTGAAATGTGATTATTAGTGGATTGGAATGATAAAATAATTCGCCGACGCAGATTCCATCATAGTTTTTTTAGATGGAAATAAAACTCTTTAGTTCAAGAGTCTCGATTTTGAACTATTGTTATTAGGAAAAATATTTCATACCAGTGTTCTGAATGCGAAAAGTCTTATGAATGCGTCACGAATGTGCGTATTTATTGTGCTTCATTCATTCCACCCAACTTTATTTTGACTGGTGGAAATTCAATATTTGATCAAAATAGTCCGATTTGAGTTGTTTTTCAGTTTACAGTTCTCGAAAGCTTCTTTTCATAAAAAAAAAACCACTTGTCATTTCCACGACTTTTTATGATAAATAGAGGGACATCAAAAACGTGGAGAGCTGATGGGTATTTTGAAATTCAAAAACGGATAGCTTCTCTGAATTAGTCATACCCTATGACGGTAATTTTGTAATAAAATGTTGAACAGGATTTTCAAAAGGCTAGGTCAAATTTGTAAAAAATACATATTTTCAACCGAACTGTGAATTCTAGCAAAGATTTTGCATAAACTTTTTATCACTTTGTTAGGTATGACTATGGAGGACTGTAACTAGGAGAGTAATCAAAATGCATAAAAGTGGTCCAGGTTTCAAATCGTAATTCAGGTTCAATTGTTACTCCCAGATGGCAAAGAGTCGTTAGCGATTTTATTCCAAACAAAAATGTCACCTAGGTAACATAATTGAAACAACGTTTCGAATACACTATCAAAATGCAACAATTTTTATTAGCTAGGTTGCATCAAAACTCTCACTATTTGATGAGAATAGATATCATGATTATATTTTTTGTTATACATAATTCTGAAATTTCCAGATTTTTAATATATTTTGTTTGATTGCATTAATTGATAGAGTAACTGAGTGACGTCATATTCTTCACTGACAACAGTCATCATTGAACAAACCATGGGCTTGAAACACGATGCAGCGACGATTCAACCTCAATTTTTTGCCTTATAGAGAATGCACTGCAAGTGGAATGTGGAGTGGAAATTCGGAAAAAATGAATGAAAATGTGATAAAGCTATCTTGACAAATTATTTACAAGCAATAAACGTTACCATGACAATGAATAAATGAAAGCGCTACTAGCAGCAGCGCCCTCAAATGAACTAACGACAAAGAGGGACAGAATTTCAGGGATATTCGTATGTCGATTCGTCTCCTAGTTATAGTACTCCATAGGTATGACGTAAATTATACACTCGATGAGTTTTGAAAAAGGTCAAAAATAATACAAAAATAGTGTTATTTGAAATAGTAATATTGATATGATTAGAGACAAAATATTAATGGATCAACCACTTGAGAGTTATATCTTCCAAGTTGTAGTACACATCCGTGTAGTTTTGTTACTTTAGCTTATACCTACAGGGTGAGTTCGAGAGGAAAACCAATCAAATATTTGTGCTTTCTTTTCGAATGACCACGGTATAAACAAGAGTAACCAGAATACACGACTGTGTACTGGAATTTGACAAAATTACTTCATGGTAGTTCATAATATATTGTACATTTTTTTACCCTAATTAGGTTTTAATATCACTATTTAAAACAGAATAAGATTGGTTTTTATAATTTTTCCCCTCATTTTTCAACTCTCGGTATGTATATTTTGTGTAATACCTGAAAAAAAAAACTTTCTAGAATTCAAACATCGTGGTTAGAAAAACTATTCCAATTTTGATCCAACTTTTTGGATATCCTGTATAACATCTCATGATAAGATAATCGGTATAGGGTTTTGTGCATAATCATCTATCAGTTTTAAAAAATCTATTCGTTTTTAATTTGAAAAAAATTCCAGTAACTCTTCACGTTTTTTGGGCTCTTCTAAGTCTTCTATTACCTAATCATAGAAAGCCATTTGAAAGACATGTTCATTTGTTTATGAAAAGACGTCTCGTTTTAATTATGGCACTTATTTTCTGGTAACATTTCAGAAATAAGAAATTTTTGGAATAATTACTGTTTCATTATTTTTAATTTAAAATAGTTGCGAATAATGATTCTAGGTATCTCATTTCATCGTATTATTATATTTATATCAGCAGTTAGATTTCTGGTATCAAATTTTATTCATAGCTGTCTATAAATAAATCAGAATTATACAAAAGGTATTATTTCATCACAAAGGTGATCAATTTCAAATTATCTCCGATATTACTTCCAGCAAAAACTCCATCCAATACATAATTAATTGGTATCGCTAATTCGAATTCTGAACATCACATGATCATGATATCAGCAAGTATTTTGATACTAAGGCATAATATTCTATCACAGATATCAATTATTGTTGACTTAAATTTCCAAAAACACCATTTTGTTTTCAAGGCTAGAACAGCGTTTTTCACATGTCGCAAAAGAGAAAAGTACAGAATAATAGTTGGTCAAGCCGATGCGGGCTTGGACAGGGAGAGTTCCGTACGAGAATTTTAGCAATAATAGTGGCCGGTGGGTCTAAATACTCTGGATTCATGTTTTGCATGTATTCAATGATCATGTATTGACTATATGCACTGGATAACAAATGTGACAAAGATTTGTCTGAACGGACAAAAATTAAAGTCGCTATTTTTTTTATTTCAAATGATTTTGTCAGAAATTGTGTTTTTTATTTTAATATTGAGATTTGAATAATTTTGAGAAACCACTATTCCGTCATCGTTTCTTGATATGGTATTTGACTATGTTATGGGAAGGGCATTGGAAGGGCTCAAATTTAGTAGCTTTAGCAGGAATGCAGATATGTGTCTCTAAAACGACCCTACGACTGAAATTATTCAACTTACCTTTGAAAAAGTTTGGTTTGGATTATTAATTCTAATCCGACAATATGTTTATTCAGATGAAACTATGAACCAACGATAGAAATCATTCATCTTTACATAACCGTAAAATATGATGCTCTAAACATTAACGGAAATCATCTGGATTCTGCTGAAACGAAGTTGAAGTATCATATTCATCTGGCTAGAGGATATTAGAAAAAAAAGTTCGGTCTGTGCCTTCATACATTTTGCATGAGTCATCAATAATTCATTCACTTTACACTTTAATCCGTTGATAAATGATTGTTGGTTGATGTAAAATTTATTTTAAAAAGCCATTTTTCTGATAGAGTAGATACCTGTAATGTCCAATTATCCATTCATCCATGGATTGTCGTCCATCCTAATTTAGATATGTACCTTTCTTCTCTATGTCATGCAAACTTGATGAGTCTGCATGACATACAGAGACGTAATCGCGATTTACGTACTTACGACGATTTATACGATTTGATATAAATCGCCCTAGATTTAATTAAAAAAAAAACGATTTCAAAATTATATCTGCAGGGCATTATTATTACAAAGTTGTGCGTAAGTACTTGAATCGACCAATATTGGTGCTTTTGTTCACAGCTTATTAAGACACAATGAATAGAAGTACCTTATCGAGTGTATAATCCACCACCATAGTTGAAAAGTCGACAAATAGAAATTATTATCACTTGAATGTTTCAAAAATACGATTGGTTTTACGAAAAACCTCGTTATAATTATTGATATGTTCTCATTTCCTAAATTGGATCAAAAGAAAGAAACCTGACAATAAATTCCGGACAAGAATAATTTGAGTCAAATTGATGTCCCTATAAATTTTTTATTTGTTGTCCGATTTTGGTAGAATTTGTACCAAAGTGTTGCCCTATATCTGAGACATCACCTTTGATTTTAGTTTTGAAAAAATCTGATGACTTGGTCATTATACAGGGAGGGACAGAAGCTACTTTTTAACTTTTAAGTTTTGACAGCCTGTGGAAAAATTGAGCGGCAGACCTTAGCTCTATTATATTCTGTTGTGAAGTTCGATGTTTTCTCAACAAGATTTTTTATTGGTCATGCCACTATCTGCTTCTTTAGAGAAGATATAGATGTTTAAAGAAAATTTTGCAGTTTCTCAATATTTTATCAACAATGAATGAAGAATTTTCATAGACTTGCATGAACAAATATTCTAGAATAATAAGCGCGTATTGTCACCTCGTATCCCCTTGCTTTTGATGGCTCTTGAGAAATATTTGCTATTTTTCAAGAAGGGTTTCTCGCAAGCCAGTTAAGGTTTCCAGATGTCTATTGCAAACATGTCTACTGTTCGATTTCTCAATTTCAATCAATACACTGAACACAAAAAGGTACGTAATATTAATAAAAAAAACATTGGCTCAACGAACGGATTTATCGTTTTTCGTCCGATGAACGAGTTTATCGAGCCAACGAATACTTGTACATTATTCGATGTTTCAAAATTCATCACTCAATAGACATTCTCGATTGAGTTAACGAACATATTTATTGATCTTGTGAAACATTATTATCGAATTGATGAATACGTTCGTAGAATCAATGAACGTTTTCATTGATTCTTTATTTCTTATCACTTAATCTAACGAACGTATTCGTTCATCCAATAAACGGGCTTATTGATTCAATGAACGCGTTCATTACTCTTATAATTTTCAGTTATTAAACTAACGAACGTATACGTTAATCCAATGAACGAGTTAATTGATTCAATGAACACGTTCATTGATTCTATAATCTTTATTCGTAAATCTAATGAATGCATTCGTTGATCATGTTACCAGGTTCATCAATCAAATGACCACATTGATAGTTAGTAACCACTATACTTACTTTGGAAATGCTCGAAATAAAAAATAAAGTAAGTGAAGCATTTATTGGCATGAAAGAAACATAATTTCATCCGGGCAACAACCTATTTCTAATCAAAAACACTCAAGAGATATTTACAGGTAAATGCAGAAAAATAACACAGGAAATAATAAAAATATATAACATAAGGTTATACAAAATAACAAAATATTCCCCTAAAAATTGATTGCAATCTCTTTTTATTAAGAAATAACAATTCAAAATATTCATAAGTATCTGAGTGTTCGTAACAACAAAAAGTATTTTCTTTGCTAAAAAACAATCAATGTACATTATGGCCCCCTTCATTGCTGACGACAGCTTGAGGTTTGCATATCGAAAATGAAGCACTGCAAATGAAGTACTGCATAGTGAAAGATTGTAAACTGAAAATACATACCTTCCTTGGAAAATACCTTCTGAATTTCAAAAATCCCATCTTGAACTTCAACACCACTCGCGTGACAATTTGACGCAACGGAAAACTAAATAAGACTGAATGGTCTTTTCTGAAATTCGCCTATTTTCCGGCAATTTTGATTTGGACCAATGAAATCCTTTATATCTTATGTACAAGTCATTGAAGTAATAAAAACATCCATTGGCTCAACGAATATGTAACATCAGTTTTTGAACGTTCGTTGAGTCAATGAACGCATTCATTGATTCAGAGAAACCTCTTTATAAGTTGATGATTGTATTCATTGCCATGATTAACAATTGTTCGTAATATTAATCAACCTATTTCGTTGAACCAATGTACATGTTCATTCATTTGTCGAACTGAATCATTAATATAACGAATTCGTTTTTCAATTAATGCTCAGTATTCGTTCGTCTAATGAATATTGTCCATTGATTTACGAAAACTAACTGGATGTACTGTGTTTATTGACCCAATAAACAGGATTTGTTAAATCAATGAAGAAGGACAATAGCTAAGCAAGAAAAACAATAATGGATAGTAATTCTTTGAAATTATAACCCTTTTCATTAACCAATAATTTCTGATGATCCACTCAACAATTTGTTCGTTGTACCAATAAACAGACTCCGATTAACGGGGTCTATTGATATTAAGAACAAAATTATTTCTAGTGTACAAGATCTGTACGGCAATGTAGTGATACCTACGTCCTCTACACCATGAAACTCTAAACCATGCCTCCAAAAAGTTCTCGAGGAGAACAAAATGCCCAATATGAAACATTGGGTTGTTGGAACAATAAGGAATTTCAGAATATTTGTTCTTGCAAGTCTATTGGAATGTTTTCATTCATTGTGTGGAATGAAATTCACTTCCAACAATTGTCAGGATTTATTCGTAACAATAACAGATAAATAATTGATTGGTTCACCGAGCTCAGCTTCACTCTTGGCCAGAATAAACGCACCTGGAATTAAAAAGTAGGCTGAGTCACCTTCCTTATGGATGTTAACATACTTTGAGGTATTTGTCACGTTTAAGATATTTTTTTAATATGGATTAAACTGAAATCAAAATAAAACAAATACACCAATTGTAAAATCTATACTACTGTACAATGCCAGGGAAAAATGCAATAATCAACCTCCGAATACAATGCAAGTGAAATACAGACATTCCATTATATTATATTTGATCAATGGTTGACCACCACACAAATATTGGTGTATCATTCTACACATAATCCCAAAAATTAACATCAATATGGGCGTCCCCCAAGGCGTCCCTAGCAAATAGCTTACTTCTTTAATCAATTTTAATATCAACTCATAGCTAAATACCTCAAGCCAATATGTGAAACCTACGCGTTATATGTCAAGTCTCTAACGCAAGCCTTCAAAGAAGAGCCGTGGCAAGTCGATATAGCCCTATGAATGATATTTTACTACTCATAACTCGAGATCACTTCATTCACCAAGACCAAACTTCCATACCACAAGTATGATTATATTTCATACCAATGTAGTTAAACTACGCTTTAGGAACAATGAGCTGTAGCAGATCATTTAACAAGTGTCAAACTCTTTAGACCACTGATGGTGAGACATTCCTCAATCTCCATCACTCGGAAAAAGGAGCGGCAGTAGATCGTTTCAACCTAATTCTTGATAGCTCAAGAATCAAACTCTTTAGACCGCTGGTAAGATATTTCTTACCATAAATCGCCAGAAGTGGCTGCAGAATAGAAAACACAATAGGATTTCTCTTAATTAATAAAAAACGCGTAATATTTAATTAGGTAAGGTAAATCTGTGAGACCACCCACCATAATCAGTAAAATAGGTATCTGGCTCATCATTACAAAACACATTGTCAGCATAAGAGTCCATCTTCTGCACTCAAAATACCATCAAAAGGAATTTAGCGTTCAAATATCACTTTGACCACTGTCAAAAATGATTATCAAGGTAGAGAAGAATGATCAGAAAGCACATAAAATTGTCACCAGAAAAATGGGTTGCTATAATTGTTGATAAAATATTGGAAAACTGCAGCAATTTCTTCAAACATCTGTATTTTCTCTAAAGAAAGCAGATATTGATATGACCAAAAAAACATTTTGTTGAGAAAAGATCGCACATCACAACAGTATATAATGGAGCTTAATTTTGCCGCTCGATTTTTCCAAAGGATGTTGAAAACTTGAGGGTAAAAAAGAAGCTTCTGTTCCTGTTTGTATTATGACCAAGCCATCCGTATTTTTCGAAAACCAAATTCAAGGGTAATATCTCAAGATATAGAGCTGAACTTCATGCAAGTCTTTACGAATGTTTTCATTCATTGTTGATGAAATATCGAAAAACTGCAGCATTTTCTTTAAAGATCTGTACCTTCTCTAAAAAAAGCAGATATTGACATGACCACAAATAAATTTTGTTAAGAAAAGATCGCACTTTACGACAGAATATAATGGAGCTGAATTTTGCCTCTAGATTTTTCCACAGGGTGTTGAAAACTTAAGGATGAAAAAGTAGCTTCTGTTTTTCCCAGTATATTGATCAAGCCATTGGTATTTTTCCAAAACCAAAATGAAGGGTAATATCTCAAGACATGGGGCTATACTTTGGTAAAAATTTTGCCAAAATCGGACAAAAATTAAAAAAGTTACATGTTTATCAAATTTATTCAAATGATTTTTGTCCGAAATTTATTGTCGGGAAGTGAACGTTGATGCATAATGATTTTACGAATATCTAGGACCAGGAAATGGGTAATTTTCGAGTTTTGATCCTCATGTATAAAGTGATTGTTTATATGATATCACAAAGGTTTTACAAGAAAGTTCAAATGAGCAAATATGAGGTATTTTCTACGGGTATTCAGAATTCGTTTCTACTTGAGAAAAGCAAAAACACATGAAAACCCTGAAAATTGCATATTCCTAATCGTTCGAGCTATTTCCACCGAAATATAAAGGGTGAGTTTTTTTTCATGTTTAGCACAGGGATTTCGGAATCTGTATAGCAGATACAAGAAAGTTTATGTGCAAAGATTTGCAGTTTTCTGAACTCCACTCAAAACCATTTTGAGTTTCACGAAATTTGACGGCTGTCAAAAGAAATAAAAAAAAACTGATTTTTCCTAGCTCCGCGAATATTAATTGTTCGAGAAATTCAAGGGTGGCTCCTCCATGGGGTCATTTGGTCAATGACCTCCCAAACATATTACAGATAAAAAATAGTTTCACCTAATTTACAAGATTTGTTTGGGTATTTCGCCACCCCCTATCAAATAACAATCAAACTAGTGTTCATACACCCATTTTTCTATATTACCTGAAAAAAAGTCTATCAGTAAATAATAGAACCTATCAATATCAAACGTTTCGGAAACGGATCCTTAAAAAAAAACAAATAATTCAAATTCTTAAATTACAGGTCGTTTTTGTGTGATTTTGCAGTAAAATTGTTATTTTTTGTGTCTATGGCACAAAATCTCACTTTTACTGACATTGAAGTGAAGTGTATGGTGTTGATTGTTCAACTTTACATATGTCCAGCATTCATAATTCACTTTTTTGGGCTTTGTTCAATTTCTTAATAGAGGTAACCATGTATTACTTAGATTCACAGAGCAAGCTGCTAGACATTCATTAGAATTTTACATGATTATATATGCACTTTATTTAAGTTTACGTTTTTTAGAACATGAATCCTGCTTAGATTTTTGAATTATCCCAATTTATTTTATGATTATTATCAAATGCATGTATACAGATTCCCGAAATATGAAATTCCCTTTTTTTCATGTATGATTTACGTTCTTTGATTCTCTTTTTTAAAGGTCGTGAGGTCACTCCAATATAAAATTTATTACATTCACAAGGAATTTTATAAATAACATTTTCAGTGGCCTCAATAATATTATCAGGTCTAGTATTTGATAAATTAGAGCGAAGTGTATTATAAGTTTTGAAAATGGTCCGTATATTATATGTCTGACCTAAACGTTTCAGTTTTAGGAAATTCCAGGTATGTATGGAATAATTAAATTAGTTAGAGGTATATTCTGTTCTCATTGTCTAGTTTGTTTAAAACTATCAAAACACTTTTCAAGAAAATTCATGGGATAATTATTTTTTGGCAAACCATCTCTTATGAAATCTTTTTCGGATTCAAAATTATCATTATCACAAATTATTTTTGCTCTATCACAAAGACTTTTTACCACACCTTTTTAAATATTCAATGGATGATTGAAATTAAAATTAAGAAACCTATTTGTGTGGATTGGTTTTCTATAAATTTTGGTTTGAAAATTTTGAAAATCTTTTTTTATTGGTATATCTAAAAAGGGGATTTCATTATTTTGTTCTTTTTCAATTGTAAATTTGATGGTAGGTTCTTTATCATTAATGTGGATTAAGAAAACATTAAGTTTTGATTCATCATATTCATTTATAGAAAAAATATCATCCACATATCTCCACCAAATCATTGGTTTGTATCTTTATGTTTCTACATGAATTGTTTCAAAATGATCCATGAAAATATTACTTGAAAGTGGAGATAAAGGATAAGGGAGAACCCTTTGACATTCCAAAATGCAGTTTTGGATAAGGTACTATTTTAAAGTGTTCTTAAACTTATTTTTGGATACATTCCTTACTTCCCTCGGCAATTTATTTAGGAATGTGGGAGCATAGTGAAGTGTTGCAATCCAGGAAGTTTTAAGTCTGAGAAATGCAACACAGAGATTGTTTCGCTGACGTGTTAGGTGTTGGTGTTGTTGTTCAACAGTCCCATACTTTTGTGTGTTGTTATACGCATACAAGAGTGCCTCATATATGTACTGTGACGGAATAGTCAGAATCCGAAGCCGACGAAAAATGGGTCTAGCATCATCCCTGTATCCCGCTCGTACAATGAGTCGAACCGCCCTCCTCTGCAGACCAAATATCCACGCAGCATGAGCCGAGTGGCCCCAGACAAGAAGACCGTACACACAAATTGAATGCACCATTGAGTGATAGGCCATTAGGCAAACTCTACGTTCCACAGATTGTATCAAATTTCGAAGAATAAACAATCCAGACGAATTTTTTTTAAAGATCACATCAACACGCTTTCCAAAAGTTAACTTTTGATCTAGGTTGATTCCTAGAAATTTAATTTTGTCAGGATTAGTCATGGCTTCGTCATGTCTTAGAGTAAATATCATGTTTTCGGTTTTGCTTAGGTTTAGGTTGAGACGGATGGACTTGAACCATTCACTCACAGACTCGGTGCATTCAGCTAGAAAATCTTTAGTTTTTTCAAAAGAATCAGTTTTCACTCTAAAGCTTGTTTCGTCTGCATAAAGAGTAACAAAGCTATTTGGCAGAGCAGAGGTTATATCATTGACATATATTAAGAATAACAACGGTCCCAAAATTGATCCTTGGGGCACTCCATACCGCACGAACCTCATATCCGAGAGTCCCGACTGAAAATAGGTCACCTGCCTTCTATCCGTTAAGTAGTCCGTAATTAAACTCAAGCTGCTCATTGACAATCCATAATATTTGAGCTTCTCAATAAGAATATCGTGGAAAACACAGTCAAAGGCCTTGAAAAGGTCACAGAAGGTAGATCCTACAAACTCCCCCTCCTCAAAACTCTCCACTTATTCACACAGCCTTCCTACAGCTCCTGTGGTGGATTTTTTTTCTCTAAACCCAAATTGTTAATTGATACGAACCGATGAATTGGTGCAGATATGTAGGTGATATTTTTTCTATATAATTTGAACATGATGAGCCAAAACTTGATGATTTCTTAATTCATATTATTGATAAAGAACCCACGATCAAATTTACAATTGAAAAAGAACAAAATAATGAAATCCCCTTTTTAGATATACTAATGAAAAAAGATTTTCAAAATTTTAAAACCAAAATTTATAGAAAACAGAAAGGTATCTTAATTTCAATTCCAATCATCCATTGAATATTGAAAAAGGTGTGGTGAAAATTTTATATGATAGAGCAAAAATAATTTGTGATAATGATATTTTTGAATCCAAAAAAGATTTCATAAGAGATGTTTTGTCAAGAAATAATTATCCCATGAATTTTCTTGAAAAGTGTTTTGATAGTTTTGGACAAACTAGACAACGAGAACAGAATATACCTATAACTTATTTAATTTTCATACATACCTGAAATTTCTCATAAACTGAAACGTTTAGGTCAGACATAATAATATACGGACCATTTTCAAAACTAATTTAACAAATACTAGACCCGATAATATTAATGAGGCCACTAAAAATGTAATTTATAAAATTCCTTGTGAATTTAATTAATTCTATTTTGGAGAGACCTCACGACCTTTAAAAGAGAGAATCGAAGAACATAAATCATACATGAAAAAAAGGGAATTTCATAGATCGGGAATTTGTCAACATGACATTTGATAATAATCATAGAATAAATTGGGATAATTCAAAAATCTTAGCAAAAGAGCCATGTTCTAGAAAACGTGAACTTAAAGAAAGTGCATATATTATTATGTTGAATTCTGATGAATGTGTAGCAGCTTGCTTTGTAAATCTATGTAATACATGGTTACCTTTATTAGGAAATTGAACATAGCCCAAAAAAGTAAATCATAAATGCTGAACATATGTGAAGTTGAACAATCAACACCATACACTTCACTTCAATGTCAGCAAAAGTGACATTTTGTGCCATAAACACAAAAAAAAAACAATTTTACTGCAAAAACACACAAAAACGAACTTTGATTTTGAATTTGCAGATTCGTTTCGGAAACGTTTGATGTTGATAGGTTTTATTATTTACTAATAGACTTTTTTTCAGGTAATATAGAAGATGGGGTTTATGAAAACTAGTTTGATTGTTATTTGATAGGGTGTGGCGAAATACTCAAAAAAATCTTTTTAATCATGGATACGCCACAAAACTACAGAGCATATCTAGTTTTACGTACTTCAGTTATGTTACAATTATTATCAATTTGATTTCAAAATACACCTTACATTATTTTGACTGTCCCTCGTAATAGCCGTGATTAAATGCGCATCAGGCACAGTCAGAATTCAAAAATACGACCTGGGTCTTGGGCCCGTAGTATACAGGGTGTCCCAGCAAGGGTGGCCACCGGCCATATCTCGGAAACTACTGGACCTAAAAGTTCAAGAAAAAAAATATGATCACTAAAGTGGCCACGAGAAAATGCTGGAAGATATTTTTAACTTCAAAATTTTGCCGCTAGGGGGCGCAATCAAAGCTTAAATATTCAAATTCGAAATTTCTCCGGAAATTCTCAGATTGAGGTATATCTTTATCAACATGGTTAGAACACCTAGACAATTTCACGTCTTTTTGGTACAGGGCTTATTGGCGTACCGATCTTCGTTTGAGTAGGGGAAGGTAGTGAAAGTGTAATTGTTCAAGTGGCTGTAACTTATTAACGACTTGTCCGATTTTGTTGCGTATAGGCTTGTTTGGAAGATAAATGTGAGTACTTTCGTATATCGTATCCAGTGATGCGTGATTGTCTCCAGAAAAGTTGCTAGAAGGGGTAACTTGAATTAAAAACAGTGTTTTTCATTTTACCGCAAAAATTTAAATGGTATGGTATAATTCTGATAGTAATAACTAGATGTAAAATTCAATGTTTTAAGTTTTTTTTTTTTTTTTTTTTTTTTTTTTTTTTTAAGGTTTTTTGAGGTTTTTTCTTGTAAATTTAATCTTCATTTCGATTCTGTCATCACAATTATACCGTATCATTTAAATTTTTGCGGTGAAACGAAAATAACAGTTTTTAATTCAAATTACGCCTTCTAGCAACTTTTCTGGAGACAATCACGCATCACTGGATACGATATACGAAAGTACTCACATTTATCTTCCAAACAAGCCTATACGCAACAAAATCGGACAAGTCGTTTATAAGTTACAGCCACTTGAACAATTACACTTTCACTACCTTCCCCTACTCACACGAAGATCGGTACGCCAATGAGCCCTGTACCAAAAAGACGTGAAATTGTCTAGGTTTTCTAACCATGTTGATAAAGATATACCTCAATCTGAGAATTTCCGGGCGAAATTTCGAATTTTAATATTTAAGCTTTGATTGCGCCCCCTAGCGGAAAAATTTCGAAGTTATAAATATTTCCCAGCATTTTCTCGTGGCCACTTTATTGATAATTTTTTTTTCCTGAACTTTTTGGTCCAGTAGTTTCTGAGATATGGCCGGTGGCCACCCTTGCTGGGACACCCTGTATAATAATTTATCTGTGGTTTGGGCTGGTTGTCGGAGTTGACCGTGTGGCGATAGAGCTTGGCAAAAAATACACAGGTAGCGAGAGTAGCCTAACGTTAGAGCGAATTGGAAAATTAAACCGTGTCTAGGGTCAACAGCCAGCCTAAAAATGTATACGCATATTACCGGATTCGCTTATCGTGAAGCGCATTCCTATATTCACGATATCTTTTTTTTATGAGGTTAGTTTGTAATAGTTTGTTCATAGTAGAACAATAATTTTATTTTTGGTAGTTTGTTTTTTTTGAGTGATTTTTAGTTATGAACAATCGAGTTTACTTTTATAGATAATAAAATGTCGGTAGTGCAGAAAATTGAACTAATAAAAGGTGCCAACGAACTTGAGTTTGCAAAAATAAGTGAATTTAAGAAAATTGCCTGCAGTTATCATACGACAATCCAGTGAAGACAAAAATAAACAAGTTCATCAAAACTTTAGCAAAGGTATGTATGATTTAGCCGAGTGGAGGTCTGGTTGTGAACTTGTCTCACTGTTTCGTTTGTTTATTATTTTCCAATGACTCGTCCGACTCGTTATAGTACAAGACCGGAGTTGAAGACTCGAAAGAGAAAATAAAAAAAAACATGATTCTTTAGTAGATTACATGAAATACTCGGTAAAATATGCAACAGTTGTGAGTGTTGTTATTCGCACTCACCTAGACATTGCTTGCTAACTGAAAGTCCCTTCGAGATTTCAATATGGAAAGGTTAAGAAAAATCGTTATATTTTAAAGAAAATCCTATTTTGTGTTCAATTTTGTGTGGCATTTGAGCTGGCACTACGTGGCCGTTATGAAACGCATTTGTCAGGGGTTTTTCTAGGACTTATTGATCCCCGTACAATCTCGTATTTTAAAAAAAATGTCAAAACCCGACGCATAACCATATTGTCCCGTAGTTTGTGATATGAATCTCCGACCAATCGCTGACGATACGAACTTAACACATGAGCGGCGAAAAGAACGGAACTTTCTCTACTGGAAATTAGGGGATATCTCACAGAAAAATCGCGACGCAAAACTCCTACTGTGATTTTTGACCTCCCAAAAAAAATGACCACGAGCCGCCACTGGAGAAATTGTTGTTTAGGAAAGTTTTGGAAAATTCTTCACTGAATGAAATTACAAAATTTTTTTCGTCACACCCGTCATTTTCGCAAATAGAGAATTTTATTACGATTTTAACGATATAGCATATGGCTTATTTTTAAAAATAAATAAAGTTTTTATGAGCGTTCATTGTATTTTTTTTCTCATTCATGTTTAACCTCAACGTAGTTAATCTAGTTATACTATCAAAAGAAATAAAGAAATGATAAATATGATCGTTGAAATTGTAATAGAATTAGGGCTTCTCAAGACCAAGACCAAGACGACCAAGACTGGTCAGTCTTGTTCTTGGTCTCGAACACTAAATGTGTCTTGGTCTTGATATATTGGTCTCGATATCTCAAGACCAAGACAAGACTAGCTCAGTCTTGGTCTGGTCTTGGTAGTCTTGGTCCTGATGGTCTTGAAAAAAATATGTGCCAAATTTTGAAATACACATAACATATTGCGTAACAATCATACAATAGATGTTTGCAGTAAAACGTCAATCAGTGAATGTTTCTTTGAAATCGCAATTCTAAACCAAAAAAAAACATTGCTATTGTATGGTTCGACCCAAAAGGCAATAAAATATGCAAACCATTGTCAATAAAGAAGAACGTCCTGAAAATGCGAAAGATATACGCTCTGTTTGTCACAAAAAAAACAACTACATTCCTGATTGTTTATAGGTAATAATATGGCGGGATATGGCGGTACGATTTTAACAAGCTGCAAGAAGCAGCAGTTCTCTTTTCACCCAACATTCTTTGAAGCATTTGACGTCAAAAACGTACGTATTTTTCTGGAGCGTTTTTTTCCATTGTAAATGGTTTGCATATTTTGGGGCAAATAATACGGGGTCTTCTTTATTTCAACCGTGAGATTAAACCTATCAGGGCATTCAGGCCAAACATAGGTTTCTGAAAAGCTTCACATAGCTCATTTTGCATTTTATTCGGCTATTCACATTGAGTAGATTCTGATTAGATTATGTGAGATGCGGGGTTTGTGTAACTGACAGCGCTGCCATGTCTACCGATCAATCGAGTTCAGCACAGTTTTCAATATAGAGAATATGTACAATTCCTTTTGAAAAAGTGTTCTTTATACTCGTAAATATATTCCTCATAGCTTTGGTTCTATATTCATCAACACATCATTTATTTTCCATTTAGGCAGGTACACTACTTCTTGATGATTAAAGCATTTTGTTATATTTATTTATAATTTGATACAGTTCAATATGATTTTTTTTTAACATTGTCATTCTTTGATTAGATGGAATATTACGAGTGCTGTGAGGAAAGGTGAATGCCGAAGCCATCACCTTTCCTACTGACGGCGTGTGCCTGAATTTCTTGATACTTGGAGAACCACAATGCTGTCATTGTCAGTTTCAGGAGTAAACTGGCGATGAATTTTGATATGGGTTATGTCCCCTTGAACCACAAAAATTTGATAGCAGAACGCAATTTGCTCTTGGCGGGAGCATCATTTTTCCGGTACATCGTGAATGGCTGCCACACCAGGGCTGAGCGTCGCAGGGATGTGTGGATAGGCCAGAATAGTAGTAAAATAAGCAAGGAACTTGCAGCTGTTGCCAAACGGACTATTACTTGCACATTTTGATGATAGGTTAGAGGACACCAATATGATAAAATATTGGTGTCATCAAAACTATCATAAAAATGTGCTGAAAGTGATAATAGTCCGTCCACACCAATGTGATTGTTGCGTTCAAGTCAAACTATTTGAACTATGTGTATTACTGTTCTAATTTTTTCAATTGTCAACATTCACAATTCTCTTAACGTACTTAACAAGTTTATTGTTCTAAGTGTTCAATTCAACTACTCTCCAAGTCACTATGTATCATCTACAATGAACAACTTCGTCTAATCCTCTGTTTGTTGTATGTGCTATCTCAATGTATCTCTTATTGTTATCCTGAAGAAGAAACGAATCAGTTTCGAAAGCTCAATCCAACAATATATGAGAACACGCATCGTAGGCCTTTCATTTTGACTGCTTCCCACCACTGTTTCCTTCTTGAAAATGCATTGAGCAACGTCGTTTCTCTTACCGTTCCCAATCTTCCCATGTGAGGCTATGTACCTTCTTTTATCTGGAAAACCCTGCATAGGAAAGGAGAAATGATAAAGATATTTCAAAACAGAACAAGATCTTACATGGTGAAAGTATTTGTCATGGAAAGTGTGACCACCAATGACGGCCACATTCTCACGCGTTTGGCTTCTGTTTCTGCCATAATTCTCAATCAATATGTCAAAACTGAAATAGATCGTTTCCACCAGATCGTTGTATTTAATTTGAATACATTGTATAACGGCAATTAAGCTCGTTTCACATTTTGCCGCCGGGGTGTTAAATCATCGACGAAATGCTAGAATATAAATTTAAAATTAGTAATGATCGAGAAAGCTTTTCTGTCTAGGCATCAATTAAGTTCGAGAAAAGCTATTAGTTTTCTCAACTTTCAACGTAATGTGAGAAGTTAATGTTGGTTACATAAAAGTTTTTTCCAAAAGCTATTTGATTTTGGAAACACAATGATAATGGATGAAACAGTGTCACTAGACGAAGAAAAATGACTTTCTTATGTCGGTCACAAAAGACTTAGTTCATAAGTAACGCAACTTGATATCCATTTGCTCATTTAGTCTTTATTCTCCTAACTCTTCAAATATACTTTCTACAAAATTCGAGATAATATGCGATAGAGGAGGATGGTGGATAAGAAATTTTAATGTATACAGGTTGAGAAGCAGAACCTAGAGGTGAATTAAATCGATTTGAAAACTGGATGCTTTAGTGCAGTCTATGATAATTTTTGTCAATATACAAGGTGTACCATTTTTGCAAAGCAGGTTTCAATGTCTTTTTTTTTATCAGCACCCCTTGCATACACTAATCAATATTCAAAAATTTCAAGACACTGCCATTTTGCTAACAAAACATTCTTAACCAAATTCATACCACAAGATAATAGCTACACGTACCTCGAGATGATTTCGGTATTTTCCTGATAAATCTTCTGAAATCAAAGATAATCAATTTTTTTGCAAATTCGTTTTTTGCGATTTTTTTTTTCGAGATTCACGTATTCAACTTGGATCAACTTAAAAATATCAAGATAAACGATAGTTTTCAAATTCAAAAGAAAAGGATGATTTAACTTGAGCGGCAATAAACAGGGTCACTCGAAAGTACGGCAAACGATAATAATTATTGGGTCTATTTTCTTTGAAAATCAACAAATGATAAACCCAATGGAGTAGACTTTTTAAACAAAAAGGTATTTTGTAGGCATATTAGTCATCAATTTTGCGATACCAAAAAAAATATTGTTTGTACCAACTTTGAGGGACTTTGTATATTACCGCTTTGGTTGAATCATCCTTTTTTTGGATTGTGTCAATATCGTATAGCCTAAAATTTTGAAGTTAAATCCGCAAATTCCAAAAAACATCTCAAAAAAACATCTAAATAAAAAATGAATATTTCTTGTTTTAGGAGATTCATCCGAAAAAAGCCAAATACTTTCCGATGTACTGATCCTAAATTTAACCTTGAGGTATAAATTAGGTGAAGTATTGTTTTTTAGCAAAATGGCAATATCTTGAAAATTTTGAAAATTGCATCACTTCCTTTCTCACCCTGTATATCATAGAAAACCTCATCTCACACAAAATCTACAGAAGTCAGTCCAATGTACTTTAAAACGCTTTAAAACTCGAGAAAATCCGTCTATTCGTTTTGAAGCTACCGTCTATTAAAATCAAATCAAATCAAATAAAAAAAAAAACTTTATTGCGTAGAAGGTATTTATACAAGCAGAATCAACAACAATTATTATGAAATACTCTTCACATTTAAAAGTTTTAAAAAATCAATGAATACAATGTTTACAGCACAAACGAGTGAGACCAGAAAAATATATCAATAAACAGTTGAACATTATCTAAACTAATATCAAATACAAAAAGAGTTCAAATAAAAGTGGGTATGATATTCAAGACCCGAATTTCACCGAAGAAGAAGCGTATACAATAAGTGTCAAAGTTATCCTGAAGTATTCGGAAATATTATAATATGCTTTATTCTTCAAAATCATATCATATCTCCAGAATAGTTGCCTGTTGTTTATAGCGACTTACAACAGGTATACTTTCTCCACTTCAACGAGCAAGAAAATTTGTTTTTTTGAGTCAAGGCTGTAGAAGACAGACGAAATACCGGTAGGTAGTACCATTGGTAGTACCTTCTACAATTGAGAGCCATAATAAAATGAAATTCGCATGACAAGGAACTCCCAAACACCAATTTTTGTCAAAACATCGACATTAGTTCAAATATTAGCTAGAGAAAACTCCTTTGTGCACTGCAAAACAGGAAAAAAGTCGTCTCCTTCTCGATAATTTTTTTTTTGGCGTACAACCGCATGGGGTGTTTATAAAATGATGGACTAGGTCTCTGGGCATCGGAAATCGGAAATTACAATATTTTTTATCAGGGCCGAAATTTTGTATTGTGAAATATGTGAGAACGGTTTTTATGGACTTTTAGAAATTCAAAAACGGATAGTGTTTTTGAATTGGGCATGCATATCCAAAAATCCCTATAACGATAATCTAATCACAAAATGTTTTACAGCATGCTCAAACGGTCAGGTCAAAATGGTCAGAAAAAAGTTCTGACCACCTTGTCTAAACTCTAGTGAAAATTTTGCGAGAACTTTGCAAATCCTTCAGTTAGGACTTAAACTTGCACTGCTATGATAAAGTTTTTTTTTCATTGACGTGTTTCGTTAAATTTCTATTTCATCAGTTCAAGAAATAATTGATTATGTTCGTTTGAAGTTAGAAACTTCAATTTTGAAAAAAAGTGATTTAGATTAAGAATAACATGAATATTTCAAAAATCGCGAAAAAAGTGGGGGTTGCTATTTGAAATTTCAGTGTTGGTTACCCTGAATGTGAGAGGGTTGAATCCAGAAAAACAACAGTTACCTCAAAAGTTGTTTTTTCCGATATCCAAGTTGACGTGTTTCGGCAAGTTTTCATATTGTCATTGCTTTGCGCAGCCTCAAATGCTTGTCGTTTTTAAATTGACAGCCTATACACTACCACAATTACCTTATTTTCATATTAAGACAATTATTACTTGAGTTCTTCAACAGATATCACTGGCTTGTTCTTTTCACAAGTCTTAAATGATGCTGGATCGTATTGTTAAAGAAAATTACCATCTCTAATTCACATTACTAATCAACTACCTGTACATTAGAAATAATAACTCTTTCGTTAATTGGTAAAATGTAAAAGTATGTAAATTAAAATTTTTTTACTTAGTATAAATGTCAGTGATGTCCTTGTCATATTATATGTATGTATAAAGGGTGTTTCATTATTGTTTCAAAGAAATCAGGAAGCTTTCCCTGCTTGAAACAAAGAACATAACTTCCTATAAACATGTGTTCGGAAATGCTTCGTTCAAGAGCTACATGGTATTGATGATTATAGTGCACTGGAATAGAGGCAAAAATGTTTCAAATTTTTTTTTTCGCGTAAAACCGCACGGGATGTTTATAAAATGACAGACTTGGTCTCTGGGCATTGAAAATCGGAAATAACATTATTTTTTATCAGAGCCATTTTTTTTTATTGCGAAATATGTCATAAATCTGTCAAAAGTGTGTTCCCCTACTTTTTCACACATACTTCGTCATATCTCCGGAAAAAATCTAGATATCAAAAACTGTTTTTTTCAATTGATAAAGGAATTGTGGGAGAAGGTACCCGGGGTAGTTTCGTTAGTATAAGAAATTAAGTTTTTTTTTTAAACTGCGAAAAACTTCAACATTATCATTTTCTGCAGAGCTATTTTCAGTCAGCGAGAAACATTTTTCTTTCAAGGAATTTTGCTTTACTATCTGCGTACAAAATAAAGGCAAAGGTTCAAAAAAGTTTTTGAGAAAAGAATCAGCATTCTAAGTTATATACTTTTTGAGATACAGACATGTAACAAAACATAATAGATTTATTTGAGTTTCATCTTTGTTATAACTACTGGTGCGTTCATTCAAGTTGAGACAGCCCGATATCTAAAAAATGATAATTACTTGAAGAGCTGAAGTTAAAGTTATTGGGTACTGTGACATTAAAAAAATGATTAAGATTTTGGAATTTTGAATATAGTAAAAAAATAGTCAAGACGTTTTAAATTATGGAGCACATCACATGAAAGTCATAAAACAAAAGCATGTGTGGCTCAAAAATATATTTTAAAGAAAAGTGGACAAAATAATACCCATAAATAGCTACTTACATATATCATCACAGAGCGGAAGGGTAGTATTGACTGACTAGCTAAACATCAAGCTTGGTGTTCTTGGGGTTGCAGTCATATCACTGTATTCATACGCACAACATATACTCACGTTTCACGATTGTCATGTCATTGTGTTTCATAGTTTAGCTTCTTAACTATGTTTTTTTTTTTATTATTTCAATATCCAGAATCCTAATCATTTTTTTAATGTCACAGAGCCCAATAACTTTTACTTTAACTTTTCAAATAACTATCGTTTATTAGATATCGTGCTGTCTAAACCCAAATGGACCACCCAGTATAACAAAGACGGAACTCCAATCAATCTATGTATCATGTTTTCTTAGATGTCTGTATTAATCAAGAATTTGGTACAATTCAAATAAAGCTAGATAGAAGATACTTGGAAGGTCAATTTTTCTACTCAAGAATCAGTGTTCGATGATGTGAGAGGAACTTTGACGACAAGATGTCAAATTTTATTTCATGCATTGCATCAGAAATAAAGTGTTGCTATGATTGTGAAAAATATGCGAATTCTAAACCAAGAAAGCTTTACAGATTATGAAGATCATTAATCCAAGGCTATAATATACTTCAGAATCTTTCGGAACTTGTATTTACAGCTCTGGGTTTACACATAAAACCAATTGGACGGCCCCATGATAGCGCTTCTAGTATCTAATGCAAGAGATGGCTGTTTAAACGCCGCGCCGCGAGCCGACCATGCGGAAAATCAACTTCAAAAAATTATAAGTCGAAAACTGTACAACTTAGGAAAATGAGTCTATTTTCAAAAACTATTTTGAACCTTTGGCTTTATTTCGTACGCAGATAGTGGCAAAATTCCTTTAAAAAAAAATGTTTCTCGCTTACTGAATATAGTTCTGCAGAAAATATTATTGTTAAAGTTCTTCGCAGTTTGAAAAAAAAACAAATTTTTCATACTAACGAAACTACCCCGGTTACCTTCTCCCACAACTGCTTTATTATTAAAAAAAAAAGTTTTTGATATCTATATTTTTTCCGGAGATATGACGAAGTATGTGTGGAAAAGTAGTGAAACACACTTTGGACAGATTTATCACGTACAAACGTGATTGATACATGATCATTCTAGTCATCTGGAAATTATTGTACAATGATTCCGAATAACTGGAAGTTGAGTGGAAGTATCTGCCAAGCTTTCATCAAGCGGTCAAAGAAAATCAGTGAAATACTGATAGTTTTACACATTGCGACCAAACAAGGATTCTCAAAAGGTTCATTAACATTTCAGTGATATCAAACGGGGGATTACCGCGAGGATATGAATTCGAAACCTACTTTGGCGAAATGATAAAATCACACTCAGTAGTTTGCATGCATAATGCTAGACCTGATGAAAAAATAAATTGTGGACTGTCTATCTAACGAAGGCTTTGCATTTGAAGCGAACATAATCAACTTGAATTCTTCCTCATCAGAAATTAACCACCCAAATTATACAGTGTGTTTTATTTTGATTGGTGACATCCGATGCACTATTAATATAGACCGATTTGAAATATTATCTTTCCATTCAATGTACCCGGAGATAGCTTTTGGGGTACTATAGACAAAAAAAAATCGAATGGTCTATTTCTAATTAAATTCCGGATTGTCACCAATCAAAATGAAACACACTTTATAGAACCAGATAACATCACAACTGAAAAGAAAGGGGAGAGAACGATGAAGATTCCATATGAGGCTAAAAAAGAGTGATCAGTGCAAAATGTGGTTCTCAACCTATAATCAATGATATAATTTACCGTGGTAGGCATATGGTAAGGCAAATAAAGCAGACGTTCAAAAGTTTTGGAGGATAGGAGATTGGGCATACTGGGAGAAGACGATGAAGGTCTATGCGACAGCCAAAAAAACGCTGAGAGGCACTGGCTTGTTTTTTGAAGATGCCAAATCGAATTGAAACGGTGAATTGAAAAAGGGCCCAAATCAGGAAAATAGAACTTCACAAGAGCAACAAAGAACTATTTATCACCTTGGATTTGATTAGGAGAGTGATAGTATTTAACGGGATTTGTATTGGGTTGAAGATAATAGATTTATGTTTCACATGAACTAAAAAAGTTCCTGTTTTCTTCATAAACAATTTTTTTCAAGTGACCGGGGCCCATCTTAAGGTTACCAAGTATATTTTTTACTATTTTGGTGGTAAGAATACGCTTGAATTCACAGAATAACGGCACCTTTTATATAAAAAGTGAATGACCAAAGTTCCTGTTTTCTTCATAAACAATTTTTTTCAAGTGACCGGGGCCCATCTTAAGGTTACCAAGTATATTTTTTACTATTTTGGTGGTAAGAATACGCTTGAATTCACAGAATAACGGCACCTTTTATATAAAAAGTGAATGACCAAACCAACTAATGATAAGTGAATAGGCGATACAAAATATAAAAAATTCACTCTCCATCTTCGGCAGATGTTTTGATTGTACTCTTTTTCGAGGACTCAAATGATGCTCGAGGGTCGTCGTTTTCAAATATCTGTTGGGAACCATGACCTGATCATATACCAATAAAATACTGACCCAAACAGGGCTCATCTTTTACGAACCAAAATATTCAAATCAACTTTCACTAGCTTTGGAGTTATGTGATGCGCCTGTTTTCTTGTCACAAATTGTATCAGGTTATAAAGAGTGCGAGACTACAAAAAAACGCATGTCTGGAAAATGCTGATTTTGACCATTTCTTGATTAACCGTTTCAATTGTTAAATGGAAAAACCATCTCTTTTAAAATACTATCAACTATTTTTTCAAACTTACTTTTTGGTAAATCTAATCTCATGAATCAAATAGAAAATAACCTGGAAAATAATTAAAAAAACGGCATGTTCTGTACCTACAAAGAACAAGATTCTGATGATTATATACCTATTATGTTTATCTGTGTAGCATTATAAAATAACAGCTCTGTTATGCAGGGTATATTCTGAATACTGGTATAAAATTCGTGAGGTGATTTCTGAGGTATTTCTATCAAGAAAAGTTCATATAAATAGATATTTGTCGAACAAATTGACATCAACAAACTGATTTGTTTCAACCACTAAACACAAATGTTGAGCTTAGAATCCGATTTGATATGAAATGTTCATGTGGTGTAACAAATTTTGATATTTTAGTGTGGGTGATTTCGAAAATATTTGGGAAATCTTCTTCAGAGGGCCGATGCATCGATGTAGAGAATTCTCGAAAACGACTAGCCTTATCAATCAGACCTGGGCGTACCTTTTTTACGTAAAAAAACCTCCAGATATCATATTCTGATATCAGAATTTGAAGAAAAATACAATGAGAAATTGGGATTGTATTTTCCCTGAACCCCTCTAGTATGTTGTTCCCCTGATTAAAATTTTGGAAATCCGAGCTCAACTCATGATTGAGCATCAGAAGTTTATGCGAAGAAACAAACATCATAATTTTGGTACTGACGATTTCGGAAATTTTGACGAAAAACCATCTTCTATTTGAAAAGGCCTAGCTCTTTTAGGATGCATTTTTCGCCAAAAAAATCATGAGAATCTTCTATCATGAAAATACTTCAGGAACCATCCCACGAATTATTTACGAATATTCAGGAAACACCCTGTATTGAGTTCTGATGGCTTTATCTTGATGGTATATTTTTGAAATCATATACTCTCTATGTATAATTTGAATGTAAGATAAAATAATAGGTTTTTTCCATGATAAATGACCTTCAGTGAGCGTGGTTTTTGGTGAAAAAAGGTTTCATTTTTTCGTGGACTGTACTGGATGGAACCCCACTGCTATTCAGTGAGCGTCTATTCATGTTCACTGTTATTAGCACAAACATTGGTTACAAACGTAGTCATCTTACCTTTACCTAGGTGTTCTATTACAAGTATCTCAAAAACGGCTTTTTCAAGTCTTTTGAAATTTTTTATGAGTCGAAAAGCAAGAGTGATGCATGTTTTCAAAATATTTTGATTATTGCAGCGTTGCCAGATACACTAGTTTTTTATCGTAACATTCTTATTTCAAAGAGGACATCCTGTATATTATTTAATTTTTGAATTCTGTATGAAATTCTGAATAGCTTTTATAGAACATGTTATATGTCTAATGATGATAGTTTCTTGAATATTAGTCATTTTACCCTAAAAATGATGAATGTTATTGATTTTTCAAGATGAGATTTCTTAGTAACGATAAAGAGCTGAAGCGTGAAAATTTGGCAGCCGTCTTTTCAAATACCAAAGTACACATAGATTTTTCCAAATATTTTGAGATTGTGCAAAAATAAATCGATCATATTTTCGCAAATGGAAATGACTTGAACTCGATTTTTTCAAATGAAACACCCTGTATTTTATGTTTGCAATGGATTAAGCATTCAATTTCTATCACAAAGGGTTGACATTCAGGAATGGGCAAGGCGCAGATAGTAAAGGGCATGGCGAAGAAATTTCTACTCGAAAAAGCCACTCTATGCTGGAATATGCCCCTGGCATGCTACATGCCAAGGTAATGGTAACAGGAACTGATACGGGCAAAACCAAAGAGCTCCTGAATATGAGCAAAAAAGACCTCCGCACGTCGGTCTATTAACTGGTCACATGAATCTGAAGGGTCACCTCCACAGGATCGGAATCGGAAAAGATTCAGACTGCAGGTGGTGCCTTGAAGACGTATAGACCGTAGCCCACATTCTAATGGAATGTCAAGCTCTTCATTGCACTAGGATGGAATACTTCGGAGCCAAACTCTCAACACTCCAGGAATTGAAAGGGATCTATTTGAGGGGCCTGCTGAGCTTCGCGAAAGCGTCGTGCCTTCAATAATCTCACTTCTAGGAATTGTAGGGTGCAACCGGCCCAGGAGGCCTAAGCAGGTTTTGGCGTGAGCCTCCAACTCAAACAACCTCATCTACATCCACAAGTTTTGACATTGTCCCACACCTATCATCCTCTATTTTTAAAATTTTGCGAATTTCAAATCAAACGTGCATTGATCTATCTCACTTTTAAAAAACAAAAACCTATTGAATGAGCCCTATGCTGTATCATTTTTGTTCAGATCACGTTTATGTTATAAATTGTTCACTGATTGAAAGGTTCCATTTGATAACAGCGTAACCACGGCGAAACGTTCAAGTTAGGTTAACTTGTGGGATACAGTCAAAGGGTGAATGTCTTGAGTAAATGCAAATGTTGAATTTCATTAACATCGCTTAACCTCTCAATTGATCAAAATCAAACAATTTCATTAGTTTCAGTCTATTCGATTTGCGAATATTTGAACATATTTTTGAGAGACCCTGTAGAATGTTTGGAGTATTTGGAAGACTCAATTGTTTACTTTGATATTTTAAAAGACTGCTGTCAAATTTTCACGACCCAATCCTTTACTGTTACCAAGAAATTTTGTGCTAAAAAATCAATGGCATTCGTCATTATTCTATTTTTTTAAATTATACAGGGTATCCTATTTGAAATAAAAAAAATACCACGACAAACTTGTAGATCCGGCAACAAAAGGTTTTCAAAAGTTGCATAACACATTCACATCAACTCTTACGAAAATTCAAAGCATTAGTAAAAGCCAATACTTGTAACAGACCCCAATATGAATTGTTATAATTTCTCACTAATGTCTAAATTCAAAATGCAGAGTTAGTGTATAAATGTGTTACGAAGCACCCCACGCTTTCATCACAATGACATTAATTTTCTCGTTAATCATATTATTCATAAATTAAACATTATTTTCAACATTTTAGATCAAAAGCGTATTTTTTAGTTTTTTATAACTATAATTTCTTTTTTCTATTAAGTTCGGAATCGTGAATCAATTGAAATTGTCATGGTGTCTTTCTTGACAATTTTCGAATCAATCTAGGCATTTGAAGTGGGTGAAAATCGAGTTCTAATACTCTGTTACAAACAAACAAACATACAAGTAGTGAAGCTAATATAAAGCGTGTGAAAATCCATTGTGCTTTTTTTTGCCTCTTGGCAACGTTGCATCAGACGAGCGGTTTAAGGATACAGTTCCGTCAACCAGTTGTTCATTCACCAACTGTTGATAAATGACATAGATAAAATGTCAAAGAATTCCACAAAATTGCGATTTTGGTTTATTTGTACGTCCTTACGTATTGAGTTGAGCGCGGAAAAAGAAGACAATTATTGTGTCTAGTGGTGTTGAAAGATGTGGACAGAATACAATGTTAGTAAAGCGACTTGTCGCTATGGTATTTCACAGGCCTCTCTTCAGATGACACACCGGCAGAATTATGTGAGGTTTACATTTTACTTAGAAGAGGAAGTGACAGATTTCCGTTTGGC
The DNA here is from genome assembly GCA_958502075.1 of Orchestes rusci. Lineage (NCBI taxonomy): Eukaryota > Metazoa > Arthropoda > Insecta > Coleoptera > Curculionidae > Orchestes > Orchestes rusci. The sequence goes on along the minus strand of OY293303.1, from coordinate 38,007,558 downwards.
AAACGGAAATCCTATGCTACCTCTCACATTGAATTTGTGTCCAAGGTCACGCCTACGCCAAATTAAATGTAGATGGTGGCATGATTTTCGTTTGCCAAGCGGAAATCTGTTACGCTCACTTGGAAGTGAAATAAGATGCAGCTATCAGGCATTATGATGTTTGCTTATAAAAATTGACAATCGATTCAAATGATGTTGAAACGGTATTTGTACCGTGTGATTTTTTAAGGGTGAAGAATTTGAAAAAAAAACCTTTAGAGGATTAGTTTGAAATCGGCCAAGAGAGATCGCTATAAATATTTTTAAAATTCTTTCATCCGCCGCTAGAGGGCGTAGCTGCGTGGGTTCTATAAGTAATGCCAGTTTCCCGGAAATTTCACAATGTTCAGAAATAGATCATCTCATCTTAAAGTCACCTTTTTGATCAATAGCTTTTCACTGTTGAACGTGACATAAGGGCGGGAAGGGAGTCTAAACCTTTTGGTATTTGGCTGTCAATAACTTGAGTTTAACCCAACGGAATGATTTGCTAAATAAAATGAGAATACATTTATGTCATTCGAGTGGTAGGTAGGTAGGTAGTAGGAGGCGTGTTCTAGAAACTTGACTTTTTTTCTAATTTTGCTCCAAATCTTGAAAGGTATGGTTAGTTTAACAGATTTGGAAAGTAGATCAAATTTGATATGTAATATGTTAAAACTGCACGTCTATATGTTCATTCTTCAAAAAGATATTCCTTAGACTATGTTTAATAAACATTTTCCAGTTTTAATCAAAAAGGACAAATACATATCAATCAATCAATCAATCAATCAAGACATGGTTTATTGTGCAAAATACAATTATTCACAAAGCGTAAAAAGAAAGTACATAGTCTTGAAATCTGAAATGTACCAAGAAAATAAAAGATAGATAATTGAGTTTTTAATTTTTTTTTCAAGTTTCGTAGTCAACCCCAAGCATGCGATGAACAAACAAAAAAACAGATCAAAACTTTATTTTACAATTACATATTTTACAACAACAATAAATAAAAACGGATGTCTAGATAGTTATTCCGTTATTAAGGGCGAAACCAAATCAAACATATCAAAAATCATGAAAATCAATCCAGCGGTTCTTCAGTTATGATATTTTGAATATCTGACAATATTTTCGGGGTATTTATTTTTAATGTATAAACTAGAAACGTATCTCTTGTTACAACACATTTGTTAAGGTTAATTTGGGAGTTCTTTTAAGTTGATTCGTATGTTTTGAGTTGTGATAAAATCAGTTACATCCCGGGATTGAGAAAGCCTTGTGGGGTTGACATCCCTACAACACACCTCATTTGAACAAAATACTTTGGAAGACAAAAATCATGCAAACATAACCTCACCAAGTCAATTTTTGTTGAATTTCTTGATCAAATCCCAAATAGAAACTGGGTATCGGATTTGAACAGGGTCCTTTGGAAAATGATAAAACTATGCAATTACAACCCTACTAATAATTTCTTTTTTCAAAATCCTTGATCAAATCCCAAATAGAACCGAACCTACTCACATTTTCAATTCAAAGGAGGAAGAGATATCCATCTTTACAGAAGCAGCAAAGACAAATACAGGCAGAAAAAAACATTTGCCGAGTTCCTTTTTAAAACCTTTAGATACCTTGAAACCTCAACAAACAAGAGCAACAGGAGCAGGGATATACTCAAAGGAACTAAACATCCAATAGTCTATCAAGCTCGCGAAAGGATGTGGCACTCTGCATGCAGAAATCATTGCCATTAGGGTAGCAGCCAACCTGCTGCAAAGACTGGACAACTCAACAAAAGACGTCACAATCTATCAGATACAGTAAGGTCAAAGGTGGTGATGCGTTGCCGTGAGGCATTGTCCTGGATTAGAAACAAGAAGTTCGGCTAGGTTCCTGGACATAGCAATATTGACGGGAACACGATGGCAGATGAACTGGCGAAATTGGGACTAAGAAAAAACGTAGCCGAAATGGAAAACACATCGCTACCAATGATCAAACTATTGAATGATACAGTAGATAAAAACATGGTAAAGCTATACAGCGACAGGTGGAGCAATCGAAACGACTGCAACACATCGAGAGCTCTGTGGCCAAACTTGGATATAGAAAAAACAGGGAAATTACTAAACCAGAGCAAACCCTCTGTGAGCACCCTTGTGGGAGTAATCACAGGACACTGTAAAATCTAAACTATGCTTCGAAAATGGGGCCTAGAGACTGATGATCTTTGCAAGGACTGCATCTAGGAGGATGAGACGATAGAACATATACTGTGCCACTGCTTAACTCTGAAGGAAGGACGACTCAGGAATATGGGACAATACTACCTTGAAGGCAAATGTAGACATCGTGCTTATTCTGAACTTTGTAAAAACCATGGGATGGTTAAGAATGATGGAGAGAAAGGCTGCAGCTTATGACCGAGGGGACACCTCTTCTAACAACGGAACACAATGGGTCATTTGGTCTCCGAGTGAAAGCAATGCGAAGCAGGAAACTGTGGAGCAGGGCATACCCTTCGCAACCTAACCCACATCTTCAATTTGAAGAAAATCTTTCGAAAAATAACAAAACTTTGCAAATATAACCTCATTGAGTCAATTTTTGTTAAATTTCTTGATCAAATAGAACCTGTATTCATGCATGATGGCGCGGTTATCCGATGTTAAACGGAGAGATTTGTACATTTTTTCAATTTTTCTCCTCATAAGAACAATCCTCATATTTCAAAAATATTTTAGAAAGATGTTGCGGCCATGACTCACTCGACTCGAGCCGACTTTACACGAAGGAGCGTCACTTAACCGAGCGTGACGGCTCAGTCTTATTCAATACCCACAAAATAAAGTGCTCAGCTCGCCTAAAGAAGTTTTCACTTTAAAAATCGTTTTTTTATCAATTATTCAAAAACCTTTTAGCTAATTTTGACAACATCTGCCGTCATAAGGATAATTTTTTTGTGTGATCAAAATAAAATAATTCATTCCGGTTATATTGATATTTATAGCTAAAAATACGGTATGCCACTGCTTTTTTGAGGAATCCTGATAGTTGAGATTTGGCAGACATCTCCAATACGTTCTTTTTAAAACAAGTAGTTCACAAATGCGGCATCATTCATCTTGGGTGGATGATACAGGACAGTACACTGATAGTCTATTCATGACATTGTAAACTGTACAAACAAGAGTCGCACATATTTTTCCACACACAATTCAATTTGTATCGGATACCTTCCTCAACAAGGGCTATTACTCTTTTGGTTATTCTATTGGTAGTTACATATCAGGCCAGCTTGTATCTTCCGATTTGAAGCTCAACCGCCCCCACATCCTCTGACAAATGCGTTTTTAACATTAACAACAATACTGGTTGCCAATCTTTGACAAGTACTCTGATGTTTTTGATGTAGATGTAGATGTTTGAGTCAGTGGCTCACGCCAAAACCTGCTTAGGTCTCCTAGACCCGTTGCAACCCACAATTGATAAAAGTGAAATTATTGAAGATACGACGCTTTCTCGAAGCTCAGCAGGTCTCTAAAATAGATCCGTTCCAATTCCTGAAATGTTGTGATCTCGGCTCAGATTCCATCAGGTTGTGGGCTACGGCTTCTACGTCAAGGCACCACCTGCAGTCTGAATCTTCCCCGATTTCGATCCTGTTGAGGTGATCCTTCAGGTTCGGTTCATGTGACCAGTTAATAGACCGACCCTTGTGTGGAGGTATTTACTATTCATATTTAAAAGCTCTTTGGTTCTGCCCGTATAAGGGCCTGTTATCATCGCCTTGGCATGTAGCATGCCAGGGGCATTGTGCCAGCATAGAGTGGCTTTTTCGAGTAGAACTTTCGTCGACTCGCCCATGCTTGTTGCTTCAGGGATGCTAATCATTGATTCGGATCCTATCGGCCTGTGCGATGAACCAATTTTGGTAAGTCTGACAGCTTCAATCTTTCCCTTTATACCACTATTGCCCGAGGCCCAAATTAGCCTAACGCTGTTGTTGTTGGGAATTAACTTATGCAGAAACTCTATGCATTCTAGGACTGCTTTGGATTCCACTGCCTACCTTACAACTGCCTTTGATGCTGAAGTGCTATCTGGACAAATGTTGAAAGTTCTGTGACGCTCTCAAGAATGTTATATGCACATTGCGTTATGGCAAAGATTTTGACCTGTAGAATCGGAGCGTGATTCCCGAGCGAGAATTTCATTTTGTTGTCCCTCCCACTCTTTCGGAATCCTGCTCTCGTGCCTTCCTGATGCTTGGAGCCATCAGGGTCGTCCTTTTCTCATTTGACCTGGTCTGTTCTGATCCGTCAGATCCTCCGGTCTAGGAATAATCAGCTCAGGTGAGCTACCAGCAAAGAAGATTGGAGTCATGTGGTCGAAGTTCATCATCAGCACTCCATCCTTTCTGGGGTTCTTTCATGATGGCCGAGTGTCCCTTACTCCTCAGCTACAGATGTTCCAGACAGTAGGTATGCTGTCCCGAGAGCAACACTCTCTTCAAACAGGTGCAGTGTGGGGTAAGTCCAGGACTACCTCCAACGCTCTCATTGATCTGGTCCGTACTGCGCCTGTTATACTGATGCATCCCATCCTTTGAACCTTTTCCAGTTGCCGCTGGATGTATGCTTTCTTAGTTGCGGGCCATCAAACTATGGCTCCGTAGGTAATCAGAGGTCTAATGACCATAGGATGGATCCAGTATACTATTCTGGGTTTCAGTCCCCATGTTGTCCCTATAGCTCTTCGATGTTATCCTTGTTGTTCTTGGCAATTTGAATGGACCAGTCGAAAATTAATTTTATTCTCATTATCTTATTGCTATTTGGTTCACTTGACTTTTTGTGTTTTTTCTTTTCGCTGATAGGTGTTGCATTTGCTCATATCCCACACCATGTGATTGGTATCCAGCTTCAGTCCGAATTTTGTGTTGGCATTAGAACAATTAACACACTTGATGACATCACTCGTACATTCAGACACACACTTCATCTCGGACACACTGTTTCTCCCTTACACTCTCAAGTCTGTGACGGCAAGACTTGAACCATCTTAACACCGAAATCATTGTAAATCACGCATCGAGACCAACCAATGTTCAATCTTCCATATTGTTAAACCCATTTGATGTATACTTCCATCCATCTCCATAATAATATTTCATCTGTTCTTATTGAGCGCTTCCACATCTGATAACATGCAATTGTTTATGAACCGCCGCGCGCCGATGCTGAACTTCTGTGCCGGGCCGAGCCAAGTCGATAGAGTGAGCTTGATACGTTCGCTTGGTTCGGCAAAGACAAAGTTCTCTTTCCTCAACATTAGTCTTGTCTGGAAGGTGACTTGCTCCTTCACCTTCCACCCATAACTGTTCCCTCAGCAATGACTTTTTCTGGTACCAGGTGGTAGGCAGTCCAAGCATAAGCTCGTACTCACCAGATCTTAGATAATTAATTTGAAGAGTAAGATTGTTGAAAAAATATCATAGATCAAAAAAAGCGATAAGAAAGGAGGGCCAAGAAAAATTCAAAACACCTCAAAGTTATACAACAAACCCGCTCTTTCCAAAAAAAAAATGATCTGACCCCGACCCAAAAAAAGAAAAGCAGAAACCTTTGTGAGCGAAAAAAAACTAAACTTAAAAAAACCTACAGATACTTGAAATCGTATTGCTACAATCGCACTACCAAAATTATTTCAAATAAAAAAATCATGATTATCCAACGCAAAACACTATTTTGGGCAAAGTTCAAGTGATTAGAAAATATATCAAAACATCTTTATTCAAAATCAGTTGTTTTCAAAGACCTATAAGGGATGTTCCTAAATAAGACGCCAATATTTCACAAACGTATTCAACGTCTTAGAATAAAAATAAAACTTCATGTGAACAAGTATCCACCAACTACTTTTTGTTTTCAAGATACAGGGTGTTGAAGGTGAAGGACTGATGACGGCTTTTGTGAATTTTTTTGAAATCTCTAAAGGTGAATGAGATTTGTTACAAACACTGAACTTTTTACGGTCTGTCTAATTAACGAAAAATTAGTATCGATTCACCTTCATGCGTGAGTAATGCAGGGACTGGCTGGAAAAAAAAGGTTCACATTTTTTGAGTGTTGATCTTTAGTGATTAGCCACACTGTTACTTTATGTAATTTGAATCAATAATCTACCATATTATTTCTTGTACGTTATAAATTGGCGCCCAAGTTTCTAGGTACTCTTCTCACTCTCGACTTGCCAAGGATTGAAAAGTGGATAAATTCAAAAAATGTTCGTGAAATAGTGGGAAAAAAATATAGAAACGAGCTGTCTTGGAATAGACTTGTTGCTAAGAGACAGGCAAATATGTTAACGTTTAGTACACTTTGTCGACTAGTCAAGTCATTCGATTGTTTCTTCCTCAAAAAACCGCCTCTAACGCGAGCGTTACGAAGTGCGAGGCAAGAAACAAGGAACGGAGCGAATAACGAGTTGAACTGAGAAGGTAAATTCACATATTATTTGCACTAGTAGCGAATGAAACCGCGAGGCTAAAGCAGAGCTGAATTACTAACTGAAGAAGCCACGGCAAGAGCGGAAAATCCGCGGCGTTCTTTTCTCTTGCGGTCGATGTTCCCACGCATTCCATCAGGGCATGGACGTATCAGCATAGGATTGTCGAGTATACAGGGTGTACCAGAAGTAATGGGACATACGGTAACAGTAAATTCTTCACACACAAATATTGCGATAGACCTCAACTTGTCCAATCCTAAAGATGATATTGACAAAGATACAGGTTGTCAAAGTTGGATTTTAATTTTTGATTTCTATTGATAACTTTTGAAATAAGCAAACGTTGTGAAAGTCGATAGAAATGACCACTTTCAAGATATTTGCCCTGGAAGTTATCTCTGCAATGTTGTTACTAATGTAAAATTTTGAAAATTAACATAGGGGGCATCGAAAATGCCGTTGTCACGGTAATTTTGACAAGCGTCTCGATGCTCGATTTTTTTATGAAAAAATTTTCAAAAAAATTTTAATGGTGGCGCCTCCTACAAGTAAGAGCAAATCCTTGCTCAGATTTGAATTTTGCATGTAAAACAACCCCTTTATACGATATTTCTTCAAGATAACATGATTATTTCAAAAGTTATTTGAAAAAATCAAAATTCTACTTTGACACCCTGTATCTCTGTTAATATCAACTTACGGATTTCACAAGTTGATGTCTATTGCAATATTTTTGTATGAGGCATCTACTGTTACCGTATGTCTCATCACTTCTGGTCCACCCTGTATAATGTATTATACAGTGCGGCTCTAAATGGTTCCCCCCCTTTTTTTTTAATGTGTGCACCAAAAATTTTGAAACTTGGCATACTTCAATTGCTGTCGGAATACTACTTTTTGATGTTACTGACGTACTTCTAGTATTCAAGATGGCGGCTGGGCGCCATTTTGATTTTTTTTTAAATGGTCTTATTGGGTAGATTATTGTGTGAAAATTTCATAGGATTAAACGCACTCGTGCGGATATGACAGCCTGCCAAACTTTCAGTTTTTAAAAATGTCGTTTGCATTAAGTTTCAATTTTTTAACGAGCTGACTCATCAGATTCCGGAAAAATGATTGTGAACCTGAGCAAAACAGTACAGGTTAACATATAGGAATGCTGATACAAAGCGGATAAAGAATTTCAAGATGATAAAAACAAATTTGGAAAGCATTCATTAGCATTATAATACCAAAATCTAAATCAAGATGGAGATACAGTTTCCACACTACCTCGCCACATCACTAAAGTTTAACCAAATGTGAAAATCTTGAAACGATATGAGCCAGTTGTTTGATTATTGTGTTAATTAGGAAGTGTTACAAAAATGCCTAATTCGCGTCCCCTCGCAGAAAAAATTAAAGCAATTTTTATTTATGGCGGAAATCGTAATTTCCATGAGACGGAAAAAATCTTCAATGAGCGCTGCCCGCACCGTCCGATATGCAGGAAATATCTTCGCGGATTAGTGCGGAAATTTATCTAGATTGGTAGTGTTCAGAGCTTGAAGAATCAAGGGCGACCATCTACTTTGGAAGATAAACAGATTGCAATCATTGGTGAGATGGTGGTAAATCCTGAACAGTCGACTTCTCAGGTTGCAGACATCTGTGATACTTTGTCTGCTTCTGTAAAACGATTGCTGAAAACACAGAAATTTTATTCTTATAAATTTCAAATGGTGCTCCAGTTGACTGACGATGATCCTGACAGACGTGTGAAATTTTGCGAAATTATGATCGATAGAATAGGCCGAGAACCAAGATACGTTCGAAATATTTGTTTTAGTGACGAGTGTACTTTCTTTTTAAATTGCCGTGTACACAGGCAAAATGTACGTTATTGGAGTGACGTGAATCCGCATGTTTTTAGGAAAACCCACACGCAATATCTCGAAAAGGTCAACGTATGGGCTGGCATATTGGCGAACCATATTGTTGGTCCTGTTTTCATTCATGAAAATTTGAGAGGAGACCTGTATTTGAACTTGTAAGAAACTACAATAGAGCCTCTGATTGTACAAATACGTAAGAATAATTCCAACGAATTTGGCATGACACCAATTTTTCAACAGGATGGTGCGCCTCCTCATTTTAGCGGAAATGTATGGCAGTATTTGGACATAACTTATCCCAATCGTTGAATTGGTCGTCGGGGTCCTACCGAATGGCCTGCCAGGTCGCCCGATTTAACACCATTGGACTTTTTTTTTGGGGATATTTAAAACGGAAAGTATATGCTACACAGCCAGACTCTCTTTTAGATGTACAGCAAAGAATTACTGCTTTGTGTCAAAATATTAATGTCGATACTTTCGGAAAAGTCCGTCAGGAGTTCTCAGACAGACTATTTCATTGTTTGGGGGTCAACGGAGGACATTTTCAACATTTTTTACAATAAAAATTGAAGTATGCTTTCTTTGTTATTATTGCACGAATTTCTTTATCTTGTTAGTTTGACAGTCTGTCATATCCGCACGAATGCCTTTAATCCTATGAAATTTCCACACAATAATCTACTCGATAGGACCTTCCGAATGATGTGTCACACAACCCCCCTTTTCATTGAAAAAAATGTTTCAAAATGGCGCCCAGTCGCCATCTTGAATACTAAAAGTACGTCATTAACATCAAAAAGTAGTATTTCAACAGCAATTGAAGTAAGCCAAGTTTCAAAATTTTTGGTGCACACATTGAAAAAAACCATCACGTGATTGGGCACACTAGCACTGTTTTTATATTTGAATACGTATGCATTGTTGATACCCTATTGTAGTATCTATCTACTCGATAGGACCTTTCGAATGATGTGTCACACAACCCCCCTTTTCATTGAAAAAAATGTTTCAAAATGGCGCCCAGTCGCCATCTTGAATACTAAAAGTACGTCATCAACATCAAAAAGTAGTATTTCAACAGCAATTGAAGTAAGCCAAGTTTCAAAATTTTTGGTGCACACATTGAAAAAAACCATCACGTCATTGGGCACACTAGCACTGTTTTTATATTTGAATACGTATGCATTGTTGATACCATATTGTGGTATCGTAAAGACGTGGTTCACAACAGTTTACATATCTACGTTATTTCGTAATCTGTATAGTTTTTGCCCAAGTCAGTGAATAAACCAATCGATTGTCCAATCTCCAAACTTTGACTTTTTTATATTTAAAAATGTTTTTCTTTTCTCTCTGGAGTACGATCTGTTATCAACATTAGCTCGAAGATTGCAGTCTGTCTGCTAAAGCTACTGGCGTCCCTTTAAAATGAATAAACCTACACCAGTTCTCAACTCTGAACTAGGGCACAGCTTTGCACTACTTTGAGCTACTAACAGATCTATCATTTTGAAGTTGAGAGAATTCAATTCATTCTGTTCAAACAGTGTGCAAGCGTTATAAATACGATGTCACACATTCGTCTTGCTACTCGCCTCGTTGTTCGATTCGCTATTCGTGCGAATATGTAAATCAGCGCACCCACTAGATCGATTTGGCTCGACACTTAACGTCAGCATCGGGGGTTTCTGGAATGCATGTAATCGAATGGAGAAGCGCCCACTGCTTTCGATCGACTCCGACCCATTCGGCTCAGTCCTGCATCGGCAAGGATTCTCGGAGAGGCAAAAACCGCCGATTGTGTCGAATGCCTATAGTCGAAGGCATTCGGCATCGATTCAATATCGATAAACAGTCAGACGGGTTGAGAATATTATAATAACTGACGAAATTCATCCCTACTGCAAACATACTGCAGCTGCAATCATACTTTCTTCCTCAGAATCTGGCGAACTGCAAATTTTTGTTACAAAATGAAGTTTTTCACGTCTTTAAAAAAGAAAATACCACCTACTTCAATAGTCAGGTATCTTTTCAACACTGGTCGGTGCATTTTAAATAAAGTGTCGTCTAGCCAAGCCGGATCGAGAGGAAAACACGTATATCCTTTGATTTCAAGATGGTGAGCTCGATCTCGATTTTTCCGAAAACTTAGTGTTGACGAAAACTTAGTGTTGACCTATATGCAGATGCACACGATGCGTTTCACAAAAATCAGTTTTTAACAAGATTTTCGAATGCATTTTCTCACTTGCCTAGATACGTTTTCGTTTTTTTTTTCATAATATGCTTCAGCATGAAGTATCCACTTGAATCGCATCGGAGGTATCAATGGGTGGTCGATAGAGTCCGTACAAATAGTGGAGAAGCTAAAAACCCAACGTCTCAACATACTCCCGAGCTTTCGTGTGCGCAAAATTCGATAATAGGTACATGAATCTACTTCAAATAATTTTCTGGTATCGGTATCCGCATTCGTAACGTTACGTAATCGACAAGCAAAAAAGCTGTTGAAGCTTTATCGGTGAACGTGAACGCCTCTTATAACCTAAAAATGGTTTGTTTTCCTGGCCTCACTTAATTTGAAAGAGTTGAGAGTTTCTGTTCGCTTTTCAACTCTTATGAACCCGTATGTCTGTATGGGCTTTACTCAATGCACAAAAGCTGAATCTGATGCTTTATTTCAAACTTTTTATTTTTTGTCACTCTTAGCGCATGCGGAAGCTCGGGAGCACGTTGGACGTTGGCTCTGTAGCGACTTGTCCAAATAGTCAAGAGTACAGTGGCGTGAGAATAAACCATTTTCTGCCAAAGACCAAGAGCCGAATTTCTACCACAGCTCTTGTATCGATTGATGTTGTCACAGTATCATTGATTGCACGGATTCTAATACAGACGCACTTTCTTTAACTGCTATTTTTCACGGAAAATTGAAAGAGAAATTCGCATTTCCATTTTTAACAATATGTGTCTTTCTATTATTGATAATGACGATAATAATAGTAATAATACCTTCTTACCAAGGGTAAACTCTCAGCAGACCCCTCCAAATACCGACCTATTACATGCCTCCCCACCGTCTACAAGATAATGACATCCTGCATTAGAACAATCCTGAATGAGCACATAGAGGGGCAGAATCTGATAAGTAAAGAGCAAAAAGGATGTAGAAGAGGATTTGAAAGATGCAAGAAGCAACCCATAATCGATTCCTCCATCCTCAATGATGTGAAAAAAAAACAGAAGAAGTTATCCTGCTATTATGTGGACTACCAGAAAGCCCACGATAGCGTACCTTATTCAAGGTTGATGAAAGTCCTGGAGTATACCCAAATATGAAAAACTTCCTAAAACACCTGATCAAAACGTGGAGAACAGTGATACAACTAAGAACGAGAGAAAAACACATAACAAGCCCAGAGATCAAGATCAACCAAGGAATCTAGGAGATTCATCAAGCCCTCTATGGTTTTACATCACCTTGAATCCCCTTTCTAACATGATTAACAGGACCACAATAGGTTACATACTAAAGGACAACCAACAGGAACACTTCATCGCACATCAGCTTTACATGGACGATCTCAAACTGTATGCACCAAGCCACGACCAACTTGATGAGCTCACCAGGCTGGTTGAGATGTTCACCAAAGACATTAGTATGAATTTCTGACTGGACAAATGCAAGATTATTAACATAGAGAAAGGGAAGACCAGAGGAAGACGAAGGATAGAATTGGAAAGTGGAGAATTTATAGAAGCAGTGACAGACGAAGACATACGGGGTGACAATTTGAAAAGGAACAGCATTTGATTGTGTCCAAACCAACGATAGTATGAACATTTGGTGAGACACGTCAATTTAGATATCGAGGGGGTCATTTTTTCTGGAATCAACCCTCTCACGCCCAAGGTAGCTACCACTGAAATTTCAAATAGCAACCCCCACTTATTTTGTGATTTTTGAAATCTTCACGTTATTCTCCATACACTGCATCACTTTTTTTTTTCAAAGCTGGAGTTCCTAACCTCACAAAAATTTTCAAACGAACAGAATTAATTATTCCTTGAACTGATCATAGTATGAAAATTTGGTGAGACACGACAATTTAGATATCAAGGGAGACAACTTTTGAGGTATCTACCCCTACCCCTGAAATTGCAAATAGCAGCCTCCACCTATTCCACGATTTCTAAAATATTTATGCTATTTTCGATAACTTGCATCACTTTTTTTCAATTGGACTACATATCCTCACAATAGTTTCCAAACGGACAGCAATAATTATAATTTCTCAAACTGACGACGGTATGAAGATTTTGTGAAATATATCAATGCAGATATCAAAGAGGACAACTTTTGAGGTAGATATGATCTGTAGTTTTGTGGCGCATCCATGATTTACCTGGTTTTTTGGGTATTTCGCCACACCCTATCAAAAAACAATCAAACTAGTGTTAATATACCGGATCTTCTATATTACCTGAAATAAATTCTATTAGTAAACAATAAAAGCTAACAATATCAAACGTTTCAAAAGCGAATCTGCTTTCGTCGTCAGTGGAACCTAAAAAAGAAACAATTAATTCAAATTCAAAAATTATTCTACGTTTTTTTAGGATTTCGCAGTAAAAAATTGTGTTTTTTTGTGTTTTTGGCACAATAAAACAACAAAAAAACAACAACACACATTTTTGTGCCAAAAACACAAAAAAACACATTTTTTTACTGCGAAATCCTAAAACAACCTAGAATAAGATGGACACACCCCTGTATTTTCCTTATTTGAAGAATTCGGCATCCAAAATGCTGTAGTCATACACACTGATGACTCACACTTTTTATGATATTCAACTGAAATTTGAACCACAAAGTCCGCCTACTACGTCTTCGCAAAAAGAGCCCATTCTCGATATTTTGCTTCGCGTCAGAGATATCAAAAAAAGTAACTGGAAAATGTTGCTCTAGATTGTATTCCCACCACGGATTCCAAGTTTTATGAAAAAATTCCAAACTTTTTTTTTAATACTTTTGTTCACGAATTTATTTTTCCGTTTGACACAATATGATTCCTACAAAAACAGAGAATTTGACTCCTTTTCAATATAACGCTGTAATGAAATCTAAAAAACATTGATTTATTATAAGAAAAATATAAAAAAAATAGAATCTTCTATTGGTAATCCAGAAAAATGATCTAATTTAGAACATTTTTTTCCCATAGCTTTCTTGATATCTTTAACGCGAAGCAAAATATCAAGAATGGGCTCTTGCTGCGAAGACGTAGTAAGTGGGGTTTAAACATCAAATTTAGTTAAATATCCTAAATAGTGTAGCTCATCAGTCAGTTTGACTGTACAACATTTCAAACCCCGACATCTTGAAATAGAGAAAATACAGGGGTGTATTCATCTTTTCTGCGACACACTGAAATAAGCGAGATATTTTGGTTTTTGAAAAATGGTCATTTTTCTTTTTCACCCTATCTACATTACGCTATCAATTCAAAATACAACAAAGGTATTACACTTTTGGGCATACAAATACGCAACTTTTTTTTCATTCAACTGACGTCGTATCTCTTACCGTTTTCAATATCCCCATGTACATCATTTTATTCTGGACACACTGTCATTTTGTTTAATCCAGTGATGTGAGGAAAATCCCACTTTCATCTTTTTTTTTTATATTGAACTCAGTAGTTGAGATCCTTATGACACACCCTGTATCAATCTTCATCAAAATTGGAACATGAGTATTTTGAATGAAGCCGAATCGATGAGAACTATCCAACCATGAGTTTGTTTCTGGAGGTGGTCTACTCTTGAGTAGAAATATATTCAAATCCCGTTAAAAAGTACGCATATGAGGTATCATACTTCACACTCCGAAGAAAATGCGAGTCTGATGCCCATACATCCCCATATCAAAAATAAATGGTATCGTTTAAGAAACAGATGAGATATTGACTTGTAACCATCTTAAGTGAGACACTTTGTATATAAACATTTGCGAAAATACTCCGAAAGGTTATTCTAGCTCCTTAGAATGAGCTTAGAATCATTTGACTCACTACTAGATAGAATTAAAACAAGTATTGTTGATAAAATTGACAATTTTGTGGAGCCAATTCTACTGACAAGAAATTTTTATTTTCAAAATGTATCCTGACATAAAATGGGTCAACTTTGAATTTGTGGAACTAACATTTCTTCACTACTTCAATGAATTTTAAATATGTATCGCCTGCAAGCCTAGCAGCACCACGATGTCAAAAGCTTCAAGAAAATAATTTCTGGTGATGAAGGATGACGGAAAGTCAAGATGATAATAATTATTTAGAAAGAGTCTGACTTGTGTCATGTAAACATGGTGCCCTTAAAAATATAGATCATTTTGTATTCGTGTTGGACGTCATCAAATCAAAAAGAATACTTATCTCACAAATTGGATTTTTTTTAGAAAAAATTGTCTTCATGTTAATGTTTTATTACTTTTATGTTCGAGTGGTTTTGTGCAGTACAAATATACTACTTTACGGAAGTTAGGAATATTTCTCAAGAAATATGGAAACTGATGTACATAATAATAACTTTAACCCGGGAGGACTCGCCCTGTCAGGTTGAATCTAACATTTTCAGTTTCACTGTAGACTTTTTTTTATTCATTAACAAAATGATCCTTCCGAGAATTCTATAATATCGATGACGTATTCTATCCATATAGAAGACGACAAAAGATAAAAATGGAAGGGGAAAATCGTGCAATGTTAGTCCTAACCTAACGCGCGAGCATCAAGGTTGTTGTGTACTGTTAAGGCGGATTTCCACCAAACGGACTCGCTTGCGACTAGTTTCAGTTTCATAAAAAGAAACAAAAACTTGTAGTTTCGAAGACAAACTCGAAACTTGATTTCCACCAAACCATCAGAAAAACTAGTTTGTCGCGTGTTTTGTTTTGAAGTGTTTTCTGTCGTTACCACTACACGAACAACCATCATGCCTTCTCCAGACGATGTTTTTAGGATGACGTGCGATTTTTTTATAGGCGGCGCAGGCGGATTTATGCTCTAGACTACTCTAGAGGGTCCCCAAAACCTGCCTGTAAAAGATTTTTTCAAAAATCTCAAAAACAATAGAAAACCGTACACTGCATAAATACCAAAATAAAGAAGAAATCAATTAATATACCCTGGGTAGTGAAAACAAACCACAACACTTTAATAAAAAAGTATGATAAATTCACAAAGTCAACATACCAGAACAAAATAGTGAACTGTTGTCGCTGACCGTTTCCATATAGCGGACTCTGTTTACAAAAACACATACAAAACACGAAACCTTTTGATCTTTTCCGCATGGCGACGGGACTTTTTGTTGTTGACGAAAACACGAACTCGCGACACAAAGTCTTCAAAATGTTGCTTATTTTGACAACAAAAGTTGTGGTTTTGTCGAGATCGACATAGTTGCTGTTTTGTTGCGGTTTTGTCCGTTTGGTGGAAACCCCCCTTTAGGAAGAATCTAATGACGCGAGTAACCGCGTGATTAATTTAAAAACAATTAATAGATTAAAAATATATGAATATGAATAAATATATAGAAAAAATAAAATAATAATTAACATAAATGAATTGATTAAAAATAAAACAAAAAAAATGTAAAAAAAATCAATAAATGAATGATAAATGAAAATAATTAATAATTATGAAATAATAGTGATAAAATGAGCAATAAATAAATAAATCTTCCAAAAATACTTCATGAGAACAATAATGAAGGAACGAGTATATTCCTCCAAGCGTGTGTTAAAAGAAACCTATACACGAGAGCTCACGTTAGGAGGAACCTGTACACGCGAGCTCACGTTAGGAGGTTTCTATACGCGATAGTCATTGCGTGATTAGAATAGGTGCGAATCCTCCCGTGTTTATGGGCAGAAACAGAGAGCAGAACAGAGCCTCTATTTCCGGTTAACCCATGTTATGTCCATATATTCTCTTACTCTTTGACTATTTCTGAGAACCTAGTATTTATATGTGAAAAAGACAGACCCAATAAATTTGATTCCTTGCCTACTGTTATCAATGACGCATGTGTAAAGAGTGAAACCAATAGAAAACAATAGACTGTTCTGTTTTGTGTGTGTTTCATTTGGAGGAGAGGAAACTTGGTCCAGGAAGGAAACAGATGATCTTGTCCATGTCTGGGAAAAAATGAAGACACATCAGAAATAATCAAAGGTGCATATGAACAATATTTTCAATTTTTCCATGCTAGGTAAAATTAATATCAAAACTCAGCTGAATTCTGCATATCGGAAACAATTAATTGAACACAACAAACAAGTGGACAAAAATAGATATGTGTTAAATAAAATTATAAACTGCGTTCATTTTTGTGGAGCATTTGAATTAGCCCTTAGAGGCCATAATGAAAAGGAGACATCAGACAATGAAGGCATATTTCGAGAATTAATCAATTTCAGCTCCAGAATGATACAGAGCTCCTTAAATGTATGATGGATGTGTCTCATGAAGAAGTGACACAAGAAATAAACTACTTTCCATTTCTGGCTGTAATCGCTGACGAAACCACTGACGTTGCTTGTGAATTCCAACTCGTGATAGTTTTCAGATACTTACATGGTGGCAAGCCTGTTGAAAGATTCAGGAATTTTTACAATCTCAAATGCCACAATGCTGAGCCAATCTTCCAGTGCATACTTGAAGTTTTGGAACCTTTACTTGAAGATCACCAAAATAAACTAATTGTTCAGAGTTATGATGAAGCATCAGTAATGAGTGGATGTCTGAATGGAGTACAAACAAAAATAAAAGCAAAATATCATTTTGCTAACTATATTTACTGCTATGCGCATCAAGTAAATTTGATAAAGGCCAGTGTCACTTCCATGAACCAACAGACAAGATTATTTTCTACGAACTTGACTGGTTTGTGCTCTTTTTTTTCTGTTTCTTCCCAAAGAACTAAAATACTAGATGATGTTATTGAGAGAAGATTACCGCGCTCATCTCAAACACGATGGAATTTCCAATCAAGAGGCGTAAATACTGTTTACGAAAACAGGCAAGATTCAATTACTGTAATGGAAACTAAAGATACAACTTCAAGAGATATTACGTCACTCAATCAAGCAGGTGGATATAAGTCAAAATTGCAGGATAAAAACTTCATTTTTTGGTTGACAATTTTCCAAAAAATTATGCCTCATGTGGAAATGATTTTCAATCAACTACAAAAAGAATGTACGGATCCTGTCAAAATAAAACAAGATTTGATGAACTTTGAAAAAGCTATACAAAATATTAGGGATGATATTGACCACATTATTCAGGAAATCGAGATGGATATAAATACATCGCAAGGTGAAAGAGAACCAGCACCAAACAGATTGCGCACCTCTGAAGAAAATAGCAAAAAGCAGATGGCCTTAGAAATTTGTGATGCAGTTTTGATGCAGATGAAGTTGAGATTTAGTTTTACTGGACATCTAGTAGCTACAAATTCATTTGCCCAAGAACAATTCACAGTTTACAAAGAGTGTTTTCCAGAAAGTCACCTGGATGAAACGTGTAGAGAATTCACCTTTCTGAATAAAAGTAAACTCAAACGGAACTGCAAGTTTTATATCAAAGGGATGAATTAAACTCGATTTCAGGATCTGGAGCTGTGCCACTTTTACTGTTACTTAACGAGGACTGCTTAAAATGTGCACTTGAAGAGACAATACAATTATTAAGTGCTCTGGCCCCAATACCTATGACCACATCGGAAGCGGAAAAGTGTTTTTCAATGTTAAAACGATAAAAACTTTTCTAAGAAAAACAATGAAAGAGGAAAGACTGACTGTTCTAGGAATGTTATCTGCGGAAAAAAAATTGTTAATTCAATTGAAGACCTCAATAACAAAGTAGTGGACAAATTCGCGAATAAAAAAGAACGAAGAATGGACTTTATTCGCGTATTCTGATTAATTTAAATCTGTGACAACAAATGTTTTTGAGTGTGTGTTCCATTTTCTTTTTTTTTTGAGTGACTATTATTTTATGAAAACACAACAAACTTTCTTATTTATGTTTGGCGATTGTGAAAAGAGACTAAAATATTGACATCTCCACAGAATTTGGGTAAGTTTTTGATTTCCTTGGATTTCAAACTTTTAAATAATGTTTGGTATCGAAATGGAAGAGAGGTTGTAATTTCTATAATTTTTCCAAGGGACATGTTAGTTGCTCAAGGAATTTATCATATAGTCAAAATAGATATATTGCAGAAATAAGTTACAACTAAATAAGTACTGACACCATTAGCAGCGGTCGAGGCAGCGGTATTTAAACTTTTTCGAAAAACCCCATTTACTAGATTCTGACAGTGAACTTTTTCAACGTTGATTATTATCCTGATTATTATATATACATACATCATACTACATTCTGCATCTACATAATATAGGTAAGAAGCAAAATACCTAAATTATGAAGATTTCTTTTTTCGAAAAATCAGGAATAGAAATGTTTTCAAAATGGGGGAAAATTTATTAGAAAGTAGGGGAAATCCCAATCAAAATTTTTCGCCAGTGGTGCAATCATTGTGGTCCCACCACACTAAACTGCCACGAGCCGCCACTGCTAGCATGTGATCAATACGGAATCATCCTAATTCATTTTCAACCTTGAACATAGCATGCTTTGAAAACATAAGCCATAAGTTGACGTAAAAACAAGTCTGGGAAGAATAAGTTTTCTGAGAAGAGTTAGTTTTATCAAGTGAAAATGTCTTTAGGCGCGCTGCCACTTTCTTTGTGGGTATTGAATGAGACTGAGCCGTCACGCTTAGTTGTGTGACGCTCCTTCGGGTAAAGTCGGCTCGAGTCGAGTGAGTCATGACCGCATTCAAAACATTTTGAGAAAGCGGAACACGAGTGTTCGTTTGCATGTTGATTTGCAGTGTTCATACCATCATATATTTCTTTGTTTCTTTGGTCCTTTGGTTCTCTGGTGCTCTGGTTATATTTGCATAATTTTCTTGTTTTCTAAAGGATTTTGTTCAAATTAGGTAGGTATGCAGATTTCAATTTGGAATTTTATCAAGAGATTTAAAAAATATATACATAGTGATTAATCAACAAGAACAAATTCGAGACGACATGACATTCGACAATCATGAGTGGAAGGATCAAAGCTTTGATCCTCGACAATCGACATTGATGACAATTGAATGAAGTAGAATTGACAGATCAAGTTCAAGATGTCTGCATGCTGTTCCACAAAAATTGGATGTGCAGTGGTCGAACAACAAATTGTATAAGCACACCCGGTAGGTTTTTATTTTTTTTTTCAATTCAAGTATTTATTATTGACCACCATCGGCGTAACAACAAATTTTCAAGAAATTACCAACTGTCAAAACTAAATCTTTCTAAATTTGTTTCCACGACAACTATAGCGCAAATTTCCAAAGCATACTATGTTTACGGTTGAAAATAAATTAAAATGATTTTGTATTTCTCACTTGCAAGCAAAGCTATTTGGCGTTTTTCGAAAACGGTTAGTTTTATCGAAACAAACGTTTTTAACCATTTTATATGTCAGAATGTTAGGAGAGAGAAAAAAGTTGGGAAAAAAGCGATGGTCTGGAATTATTACCCGAATGTTTTGCTTATCATTTCCGGACTCCCTGTATATGAGAAGCTTCCAGCGACATAAGACTATAAAAGCCTATTTAATTTGAAAGATCAGTGCAGTATTATAGTTTTTCAAGTGAAGTTGAAATTCCTATACATAAAATGTCGAGTAAAATATTTAGTATGAGTTATCTATGTTTTTTAAGCCTTTGTAATGGACAATTCGCACACTTTTTGAAAATATGAAAAATATAAGGATTAGTTAGTACTGATGTGTGAAAAATCAACCTACGGCCTTTATTGATGTAGTAAATCACCGGTTAAAGAGTGCCAATCAACATCCACTACGTCGAATACCTTATCAATCTCCGTCTGGCGTATTGACTGAAATGTCTCTCTCTCGGGAGGGTAATTTGGCTCCGCTCCGTTTTCAATCATACAGTCTAATTTGCGTCTTCTTTTTTATTTATTTAGTATATTTTTGAGTATTTTGGAAAAAAAATCGCTGATGACTTTCAAATATTGTGTGAAATACGTATATACAATTTCAAGTCATGTAAAAATGTATGCAAATTGTCCATTATGTGACGTATACTTGCAACTTGTTGGCTCATCATTAGAGTACCCTTTTAGTACAGTAGTATTATTTCTAGTGGTCACAATGTTGCCACCGTATGTAGAATTCAACATTCAACAGTCACAAGAAACAACATGATTCCGCAACATGACAAGAATTAAAAATTCGACACTGAAGCCGGTGTATCTGCGTGAACACATTTTTTTTAGTATTCCTATGATGCAGTGATTTTTTAGAAGATAATATATGTTTTCTCTTACATCTACAGGGTCAGGAGAAATCACCAGAACGGACGATTACTTCAAAAGATAAACGAGTTAGAAAAAAATGTCTTTCACAAATGTTGTGAGGCTTTTGAAAATCTATATATCTGGAATATACAGGATTGAGGTTATGACAGATCAAAGTTGTTGGGGAACCCCCTGTATATTAGTGGATATTCCGACTTCTTCATTTTTGAGCAAAAAATGTGATAAACATAATGTTCCTGAACTCAGCCGTCTTCGAGGTATCGCGATTCCAAAATGACATTTTCACATCTTTGACATGCTATAAAACTCAAACGGTTCAAGATAGCGAAAACCGGTGTGCACTTTCTAGTCTTAACTTTTCAAGAGCTATCCAAGGACATTAAATTAATTCTTGTCAAAAATTGTGAAAACATGTCGAAAAAAAAAGACAGTCGGTTGTACCTTCTTTTCAATCTAGCTCTTGAAAAGTCAAGATAAGAAAGTGGAGACCACCTTTTTCTATTTTGTACCGTTCGGGTTTTATTATATATAATTGGACCGTTTGGGTGATTTTTCCCAACGCTGTATGTTTAGACAACCACAATATGCTACATCACATTTGGTTCTTGCAATAAAATATTTATTTTAGCACCTTTTGGAAGCATTGTAAAGGTGCGAATCCACAATGAGACTCATGAAATAAAAATGTCAAGAAAATCTCATTGTCGAAACAGGTCTGAGACACGTGATAATCTTATCAAACAATGTTTCATGGGAGTTTTATCTCATGAAAAAGTTTCATCGTGTAAACATCGTAGAGTTGATGCGAATCTCGCTTGAGACATTTATCTCACCTGCTGCACTTGAGATTAGTTGTGTCGTTAGAGACATACATATAATTATTTTCTAAGAACATGATTTGTAAAGTAACAAGCGTACTTTCACTTGGACGAGAAGTAAGATATACAGCATGTCGACGGATGCGGTTAACGAAAGGTGAAATGGACAAAAAATTGAGAAATACGAAAAAAAGTCATTCTTGATAAAAAAAAGTCTGCTTGCCAAAAAAAAAAGAAAAGCGATGAGAAAATAGATTTTTATTATACAGGTCTCAAAAATGCAAAAACATAAAATCAATAAAGAGCAAACAGTAATTTTTTGGCCTTATTACGTGAAATTATGAATAAAGAAGTTGCTCCAAATTCAGTCTTCACCCTGATTCCGAACCCCCCACTCTGCACATACAGACTCTAGTCCATCGTGCTCCAGAACCGCTTGAATTTTTTTTTTCTCATAAAGTTTTGCTTGAGAAATATTATTTTGAGCTGCTGATTTGATTTGCACTTTCACTTGAGATATAAATTGATTGTGGAAACAGCGCAGCAGAGACATCGTGTCTCATGAGAGAAAAATCTCATGTCAAGAGTGTCTCATAGAAATCTCTCATGTTCTCTGGTAACACGTGTGAGATTAATTTCTTGTGAAATAAAATCCCTTGTGAACACCTAGCTCAAAACTAGCTATATGTCGATTGGTATTAGGGTGTACTATACCTAAGTCTTCGCGTTTTTACAGAACACGCCTAATAATCGTTTCTTGTATGATTTGTTCTTTTTCAAATACAAATCCTAATGATATCTGATTATCTACACTGCTCGTCCAATAGCACATTTCTTGCGCATTTTTAATAAGCTTTAGCTTTGAAACAAAAAAACGAATTTTGTCGAGTGTTTTAGCGTTTTGAGGTCGACTTTCGTACATTGGAATGACTTTTGTAGATTTGGTGCAAGATGAGGTTCTCTCTGCAGTTTTTGAAATTTTCAAGATACCTAAAAAACAATTATTCCTCGCCAAATCAGTATAAAAGGGTGTAGCTAAGACTAGTACCTTGGGACGTATTTGTTATACTTTGGTATATTTCGGATAACTCTTCTGAAGCAAGAGATAATCATTTCTTATTTCAATTCGTATAGATATTATGATGTTTTTTTGAGATTTGCGGGTTTTAAGATATACGATACTTTTGACGTTGTATATTGTCAAAATCACATTTTTTTGGAGTAACGCACGAAATGGATTTCAGGATATAGATATTCTGCTTAAAAATTAACGCATCACTGACAGTTGACACATTCTCAAAGTAAATTTTCTCGCATAACTGATTTGGATTATTTATTTCTGAGATGGTTTTTTTGCAAATTTTCATTTGAATGAAGGCTATAAAAGGAGCCAGTCTGATGCTAAGATTTTATCGCATCCCAACCAAAAAACCCAAAATACCAAAAAACCAAAGAACGAAAGAGACATATAACCAAAGAATCTAAGACCCTTCCCCCTCGAATAAAATCCTTGTTCACAATGTTATGCTGTCATTAGGTCTGCCATCTGCAATGTACCAATACCAATGATAGAATGAATTATGAAGGAGAAGAGTGGTGGGGAGCAGTCAGAATGAGTTATGACAGAACAATTATTATGAAAAGGATCTTTCGTTGTCCCACTGCAGACTCAGTTAGGGCAATATGGATAAATAAATGCAAAAAAAATTACTATTTTGATAAAAGTTTTCTTCATTCTTATTGCTCAGTGAGATTAAATGATAAAATTTGGGTGTTTCTTTTGAAAAAACTGATTTTTGGCAGTTTTCTCAATTGCATTTATGATCCTACTTTCCGAACACCATGTATTGATACTTATTGTGATCTTCACCAAGTGGGTTATCATATTATTTATTTTATATAACAATGGATGCTTTCTAATATGAATAAAAAATACACTTTCAAATAAAAAATCAAATTCATTCCTTATACTTAGATAAAGGACATATGACATCAAGCTAACCTAGAACTTTACGTATAGAATTCAAAAATTTATTGATGCTATCAATTTGAACTTTGATGTGCCACGACTGTGTGACCGACCCGGTATATTGAAAATCATTACTGCCCCAAAGGTACATACTTGAAAACCCTATAGCTTTTATATTCAACTTTTTTTGATAATTTTCACTTATTTAACTCGATAACCGACCGTTCCAAAACATATCAGCCACCCGTATAATATGGGCTTATAATGTAATTGAAGCACTAATATCACACCCAGTGACGTCAAATGCACAAAGTTGACAAACACGTATTTTGGTAACGATCATATCTTACGTCTTATGCCTGGTTTATACAACATAAGCATAAACATAGTAGTAAGCACAGTCGTAAACATGAGCATAACTTATAAGGTGGTTTATAGAACTTCATAAGCATAAGCGTAAAAATTTGCTCGTCAATCAAAACTCATCCATGACATCAAATCAAAATTGACTTCAGGAGAGATCGAAATATTCACAAAAATGCACAAAACAGTGAACAATTCAAAAACCAAAACATCACGTTTATAACTATCGAGAAGCCAAGAAAATCATAAATACGTATATGAAGACAGACAATATTTGACTACCACCCTGAGACGGAAAAACTACGCCTGCGCTGTTCCAATCTCGACATAACTTTAGACTCACCATTTATCAAGGCCACTAGTTATGCTTATGCTTATGAACGTTTTGTGTGAAGCAGGCATTATCATGGTTTCGAGATAATGAAGATTGAAAGTTTGCGTCCCCGAAAGGCAAAAAATCCCTATCGGACCATCCCTCTCATCTACACTGCATGAATGTGCAGTACAGTATACGTCATTCCAAAATCATATATCTTCTTCCTCTTCTTTTCTGTAGGTCTGAAGAGTCCTCAGATCGACTGTTTGGTCTGGGCTGCCAGGGCCATACAACCAATTTCCGTGGTTCAGTCAGTGTGTTCTTGACTTAGTGTATCTACTTATTTTCTTACTAATCTATAACTTTCAATTTACTTATTAAACTTTTGTTGCTTTTAACAGCTGATTATCGTGTACAAAAGCGGGGGTTTGCAAAAGAGGAGTTGTGCAGGTTCTGGTTGCGGGCTGTTATTACTTAGGTCAAATATTACAGTTGGATATCACAAGCTTGCAAGAAGTTGCTAAGGAGACGAGCTGATTCATGCATAGAGTGCTGGAACAAAAATATGAAGATTTGTCTTCTGTTCAGGTTATGTTTGTTTATGAATCAAGGTTCTTTCGCGGGTTCCCCCATAGCTTCCACTCCATATCTTCCGTCCCGCTTCTCTCTCACAGGAATGTAAGTTGTAGGTCGTAGGTTGCTCGCCTTTTTTAACCAAGTCTCGTTCAGGCAGATTTCACTGGGATTTTGTTCATGACATAGAGAGATTAAATTATCCCTATTGGATCCCCAGCTTCTCATATTCCAATGTAAGATATCTGGTATGTACTGGAATTTGGATATAAAGTGGATTTTCCTTCTATTTGTTATCTTTTACCGGGTTCTTTAATCTCTCTAATCTGTGAGTCTACTGTGATTGACTGGAAAAGGATGGCGAACTCCTCTCCTGATCTTTACGTGTTGCCCACTGCGTTAGTACTGCGCACGCTGCTTCATCTTGTCCTCTCTTATATATTGACGCTCTCCTCGCTGTTTTGTTCTCCGCTGCCTTCTTTTGTGAACTCGAAAGTTTCCTTTTCCCCGTTCCTTTTTGGTGCAGTGTTTTTGAGCACTCCCAATGTGTTGTTGATGAGATCTTCATCTAACTTCATCCTGGAAGCAGATGGAAACAACCAGTTTTGGTGTTTCTCCCTGTGACTACAGTTTTCCGAGGTTATTTCTAAGGCCCTTTTCTTTGACTGAGTTCTCTAATAGGTTGTCTTATACTGGTGTGTTTGACTCTGCGTGTTTTCTCGTGTCTGTGTATTCCTATTCTGAAGTGTCAGGTTTAGTGCTGGGAATTCAGAACTATCTGTTGTCCTCAGGGCTTGCGCGAATGCTCTTGATCTCTTGTACGGGGCAGGCAATTTTCTGCCTGCCTCCATGAATGAGATGTTTTCGTGAGCAATCAGCTCATCAATTGCTTTTTGCCTTTCGAATTCATGACACCTTCTATCAGTATCGTGTCTATTTCCGCAATACAGGCATGTAATCTTGTTCCCACAATCTTCTTTGGGGTGGGGGTCTCCGCATCGGGAGCATCTGGCTTGCCCCAATCTAGGACAATTATAGCACTGTATAGTATTTTGAACATAAATTTCTACCGGGTAACTGACTTGAAATGACCGGACTTCCTTTGGAATTGTTTTGCCCGCAAAGGTAAGACAAAAAGTTTTGGTTGGTCGTAGTTCAGATTCTCCTTCTCTGTTCCTTATCCTTCTCGACATTCTTCTTCCCTTGATCATTGTGGTACGGCACTCGGCCTTGTTGATAAAATCTTCCAAATCTATGAAAAAGCCCTCGTCTCGTACTATTCTCTCCACTTACATCATTCTTTGAGCAATATAAGCCCTTAATTGATTTTTCCTTAGGTTAGTATTGTTGATAATGCTATCCGCCTTTTTTTGAGAGTCCAGATAGACGCACACTTGGTTGTATCCTGATTTTTTTAAGGTCCATAATGCCCTTTATTTCCATTCGATGAAGAATTTCACTAAGGTCGGAGTAGTGTTATCCCGACACATTCCTGTTCTCTGATTGGATGTTAGCTTAGATGGTTTCACGTCGTCGTTTGAATGATATTTTTTTTTCCAGAGCATTTCGTTGGTTTTTAACGCAGTTTTCTGCCTTTATCCTATCCATCTCTGTCCAAGTCCCACTTTCGTTTTCGATTAATTTCTAAATATATATAGTGCCCTATCTAGGAGGCGGGTATCCAGTGGCGAGAGCATGTGCAAATTATTCAAAATCTTTGTAGTTTCAGCATGTAACAGGCTTTTAAATGAACTATTCTCAATCCCAGGGTCCGGTGGTTTTGGAGAAGTCACTAACCCGTTCGTATCCATGCTTGTAGTCAATACGCAAATACAATACGTCCAAGCAAAAAATTAAGCGAAAAATCAAGCAGCAACCACTCTACAGCTGAAGTGGCAAGCAAAGTGATGAAGCCTGAATCATCGACTTACTTGATTTCTCTGTATCATTGACGATGACCAGCACTCTTCACCGACGAATTTCAACCAAAATCGGACTAATGTCAGTTATTAATCCAAGAAACCAGAACCTACGATCTATGCACTCCGACCCGCAGACGCTTACTCTTACAAAAATCAAAAATCATGTATCATTTTCTCTGATAATAAATCAAAATGGGACATTTGTCATAAGAGATTGACGGCGAACGACTTTGACATTTTGGACGTCCAGTCTAGTTAGGACCTACGTAATTTCTTTTTGAATGTGTGAAAAGTATGACGTAACCGCAAAATAGCATTGAACATACAGTATATGGCTGTGTTCGGTGACAAGGTATTCGCGCTATTTGATGGTCGTTCACGGACCAATTGTATAGCACTATAAAGCGCATCTATGACGTCATTGTTTCTGCAGCTACGTAGGTGAGCTTTTTGAAAGCTAGCTTTGTAAATTCGAATTGATCGAGTTTCTATATCCAATTTCTTTTGAAAATTTTTTGATGGAAAATCTTTTAAATTGTATGGTTTAAATACCAACTTTCGAGAAAAAAAAGGAATATAACTTCATTCAACCGTCATATCATCGTCCCAGATCAACAGTGGGATAGGTCGAAGATTTGGGATTTTGGGATTTCTTCAATGTTGACTTCCAGATAGATAGAACTATCAAGTATAACACTGAGATTTTTCAATTTTAAACATCTTGTCTCAGTTTTGTTATATATCTCAGTGTTGCAAAATCAAAAATAAACAACATTGTTTAGGGCAACACTGGTTAAAAGACACATCTCCATATTTATACGTATATGCAAATCCCACTGTTGCACTAGGTTAATTTGAATGCAACACTGGATTATGTAAAGTTCACATTCATTTTATACTAACATCCCATTATCTACTCCATGTCTAATAATGCAACAGTGAGACAAGTGAGCTTTTTTTGGAAAATAATAAAGTTAGTGGTTTTATCAATTCCAAATCCCCTAAATGTGAAAATATAGCACAAGACAAAATGAGCACCAAAATTTGATCAATATTATGAAGAAGTTATTCAGAATTGGAGTGGCGAAAAAATTTCCAACTCGATTTTCTCGAAACTCGAAATTTAGGCTTGTCTCACTGTTGGTCTGGGGCGACGATAAAAACATGTATACAGCTTTGAGTATACATGTATATACGACGGTTAAATAAAGTTATATTCACTTTCTTTTTTCGAAAGAAGGTATGGAAATCCACACTAATTATAATTATCCTTCTCACATTCTTACCATGAGCTGGCGCCAGCCAAACCATGTCACATCTTGGATAATTTAAATGGATTCCTATGTTATCAACATTTCATGTCAAGTTATTGATTATAACCATGAGATGGCGTCAGTGAAACCATACAACAATTTTCAAAGTTAGTTAAAATTATATATACTTCTAATCCAATTTTATCGGCTCTGATGACGAAATGTGTCATTTACCGGACCTTTTTGAGTCCGGTAGATTGTACATCAGAGTACAGTAAGAAATAAAATTATAAAAACAAATGTGTTCATCAGAAAAAGGAACTAACTCCTGAACGCGTGAAGTTATCGAGATGCGGTTTTCAGGTTTTTTAATAGAAATTTCTGTTTCTATCAAAATAATTATATCATTCTATTTGAAACTTCTTATTAATTGTCCTAAATGAGATTAAAGAAACATGAGTTTGATTGTTTTTCTCAACTCAACCAATCAGGCGGTAGCGAATGGTGAAAGGGTGAAGGTGAATAGGTAGGGGTGGCAAAAATCATATACGAATGAAAAATTACCTTTGTTTTTTGGTCATATGAACCTGAAACTTCATATTATAATTTATGTGTTTGCTTCTTTGTAATTATTGAAGCTGATGCATGGTGGTGGGTAGGAGGACGGTCTGAAACAAAACGCTCAGTTTTGAATCCACCGACGTTTCGGTCATCTAATTGTGCCCTTTATCAATGGTTAATCGGTGTAAGCGAATTATGAACGGGACGACACCGATAGGCTTTTTAATTTGGGACTGGATTTCGGCATTCATTACAGGGGGGTGTCTGAAGGATTTGACGTGAATAGGACGATCGTTGGTTGTTCGGATAAAGTGTTTTGTTTGGCTTGTAAAAGATAAATCGCAGTTTTCATGATACATGATGTCTTTGAACTCGTGACATAAGGGAAGAATTCTGGATTTTTCTAGGGGAGTTAAATGTTGAAGTCGAAGATCGGTAGCAGGGTTGAATTTCGTCGGGGTGTCATAAGAAGGGTCCATTATTTCGAATTGGTCTTGGGGAATGACTTTTAACCTTTGATGAAACTTTATATTGATCATTGGAGCAGGGTTTGGGATTTTACAAAAACCATTTTTTACTTGAACGATGCTATCTGGGATTATGTGATTTTGGATTTTGAAAGAAGGAAGAATGGCTATACCGTTTTCGTAATTTACTGGAACTATAATAGAATTTGTTTTTAAGTTTCGAATAGGCTTAGTCAAGGGTTTGTTATAAGCGAGAGAAAAGGGGATTTTGATGTTTTTTAATGTTAGAATTTTTTTCTCGTAATCAATCAGTGCATTTAATTTTTTCAGATCTCTACTACCTATGAGAGCATCAAAATCGTTATGCCAATTAAGCACACGCATCGAAAAATGTTCTTTTATGCCTAATTCTTCTAATAATGGAATTTTCAAATTATTATTTTCATTATATTTTTGTTTACATGCTACAACTTCAAAGGATTCGTAAAATATACAATCAGGGTACAATTCAGCTATTGATGGTGAAATGATGGAATCGGATGCTCCAGAGTCAATGAGAATAGTGATTTGTTTTTGGGGTAAATGGAAGTATGGGAGTTCTATCTGTTGTGCTAGATTGTTTAGGTCGATGGGTTTTCTGGAGGCGGTGGATGAAAATTTTCGGTTTGTTCAATGGAATGAATGTTTGTTTCGAGAGTTTCGGTAGGATTTTCGAAGATATTATCAGAGTACTGTTCTGGATAAGTTGGGTTGTCGTTAAAGGAATAGAACTGTTGGAGTTGGTGTTGCTGAAAATCGTACTCTTCTGAGGTATGATTTTGTTCATTTCCATTGAAAGAGGGCTCAGGATAAGTCTCAACATTGGTGAGCTCTTGAGAAACGAAGTTTCTAGGACCAGAGGGCTGGAATGCATTTTGAGGTCTAAAGTTATTTGTTCTTCTGGAAGGGCCAAATGTCGAAGTTGACATGGGAGTTGGCGGTTGAATTCGGGGAGGTCTATTTTGTGAGGCTGGAGCAAAAACATTTCTGGGCCGATTGGAATTAAAGTTGTTGGAAAAGTTTCTTTGAGGAGGCCGAGAGTGAACATTTACAGGTTGACTGATAAATCTTGGAGGCCCCGGAAAAGACATGGGTGGGATGGGCGGAAGAGTTTTCACTTGGTTTCCTGAAGTTTGGGGTAAATTTTGAGGGTCGGAAATGTTAAATGCTGAATTGTTCATGGTGTTATTGGAGATGTGAGTGAAATTTACCTGGGACTCTATCATATTATATGTGAGGACATGTGAAAATGCATCGTCAATTGTAATAGGATTCACTAACATTAGCATAGTTTTCAGCGTTTGTGGCGAATTAGCAGTTAAAATAAGTACGGCTGTTTTTTGAACCTGACTCATTAAAATTGCTTTCGAATTTTGATCGGCAACGTCGCACTGAATTTTTGCAAAAATTCGTTGAATAAAAGTTTTTAATCTTTCTACAAACTGCAAAATGTTTTCGTTCCTATCAATCTTGAAATATTGAAGTTGTTGAATCAATATTTGATACGTGATGGGATCTCCAAATTTTTGACGCAATGCTTCCTTAACAGAGGGCCAACTATTTAAGTCGGGCCGAGAAAGTAAGAATTCTCTGGCATTGTCGATAAGTTTTGATTTGATTGCGGCTATTATAATTTTCTTGAGATCTTCGTTCCCATCATCATTATATAACGAGAAAATCCGTCAATTGAAATTATAAAACTTTCTAAGTGATATTGAACACCAGAAAAAGTTGGAAGTAATGAAACGTGGAATCTAAAGTTTTCCATTTTTGAATTATTTGAATTTATTTCTAGATTTACTAAAGTATTTTCTGTAGATTCGGAAGTATTTGAATCCAAACTAATATCTAAACTTATGTTTTCAAATAATTGAATAATGTTATCTTCTTCAGAAGTATTGTCAGAACTTTCACTTCTTAAACCTAACGCAGCCCGGTTTCTAGTTAAAATTTGTTTCAACCTTTTTGACGAATAAGGAGAAGCCTCAGACATAAATAAATATAGAAATGGCAAAACTAGCAATTACTTACAGAACATTCAAGGTAAAACCCATAAAGCTTGCTCTGGAGAGGTACGCAACAAAGGACATCCTATAGAGGTGCGTCTAGAGTGTCTTTCTGGTCTGGAGGTGTCGCTAGGAGTTGAAGGGTCAGGAACTCTGGAACTCTGGAACTCAGGAACTCTTCTGGTCTCCTGTTCTTTTTCCTCTTTCAACTCACGGTGGAATACTTCTCGGTTGCTCAAGATGAACGTACGGCAGCTGGTCAGAAAGAATCGTTTGATTCTTCTGTATAGTGAAAAACTGCTCACTTGCTGGTAGTTCTGGAGATATTGGAGAAGTTTCCAAAGTTCGGAATAGCACGCAAAGATTTTGAAAAATCACTTCCACTCAACGAAAACCGATAAAGCGTGGAATCGCACTATCCTGTTCGCAGCGCCAATTATGAACGGGACGACACCGATAGGCTTTTTAAAAAAGTATTTATTTCAGAAACACAGACTTCACTTAAAACTATTGAACAATTACCATGAACAGCTATATGCTTTGACACATAATAAAAGTCGGCTAACTATGAATGGCACCTGCTTATATAAACTATAATAGCATATTCAGCACTATGTGAAATATACAATGGTTATACAGGGTTTGAGGATATGACTAGCGTCATTGTTTGACAGACCAGAAATCATACATTCACAGGGTGTCCCAAATTCGAAAAGCATCATTGGGATATTGGAAACGGTAAGAGATACGAAGGGGGTCAAATCATGGCAAAATTGTGAATTTTTATGTCTAACAAAATGTCGGTTGGAAAGTTTTGAAAATCCGAGTATTAACGAAAAAATCATCGTCATTTTGAATATTATTTTTTTCTGACCACATTTGGAGAGATATTGATAATCAAAAAATACTTTCTCATAACAATTGTTTCTCCTCTACAGGAGGCTGTTATCGAAATTTCAATCCGACGTTCGTCATTCCCTAGAATGACGAAAATTTGATGATCCTAATCATCAAATTAGATTTTTGAAATACGGACCTGAATTTTTCACAACCTTTTGAAAAGCATTTGTTATAAGAAACTCATTGATGTATCTCACAATAATCTTTGAAAACGATTTGATCTGAAAAAAACACATTTGCAGCTTCACGTCCATCTGCAAGCCGTCCCTGCATAAATTGACGAGACACTATTTGCATTTTAAAAGCAATTCAATCATAGATTTTTGTAATGCAAAAGGTTTTCCAAAAAAACGAACTTCATTAAATTAAAACTAGAGATGTTTTTGGAGAAACAAGAATTATCATCCGAACACCAAATTTATTCTGAAACAAACATGTTGTCCATAATTTGTTGAATTGATGTTCCTTGATAGAAGATGTAAAATAGAAAGATCCACTCCAAAAAAGTCCTAGTTCACTTTATTGCCTGACGCGTTTCGAGCTTATACCCATTTTAAAAGGCAATTCATATCTAGAATAGTCAAAACCAATTCGTCAACACAGAACAGAAAAAATATTGGATTTAAATAACTCACGTGAACTTCTAGAGAAATGGTCATAAGGGTGATCAATAACATGTTTTAAAATGAATAGAAACCGGAGCACTTTTTAAAATTCGTGAACAGTGTATTAAAATTCAAAACATCAACATCATCATCAAACATCATCATAATAATAAAGTCAATATCAAAAGGGTTAGTTGAATGTCGATAATCAAACATGCACCAAAGGAAACATATATTCGAAAACCAAGAGAATACAAAAATGAAACCTATTATGCATACGAACATCGCAGCTCAACTAACTATTCAGTGCATTCAAATGCACGTTTTTCCCCCTAATTCAATACTTTTTACAAATTTCAAATAATAAATGCTGACACAAGTGTTTTACATTAATCTGTCTCAAACATTCGTCAGCGTGCCGACATAATTTTCATGTTTTGCACCTGATTCAATGTTTCACAGATTTTTAATGAACAATGCCGACACAAGTGTTTTGCATCACGTAATCTGTCTCGAACATTCGTCAGCGTGCCGACGTAAAAACGTTTTGCACGTGATTTATTGTTTTATAGATTCAAGTAATATCCGTCAACGTGCCGACATATGCATGTCTTGCACCTGATGTATCAAATTTGAAAAAGAATGCCGACATATAGTTATATTTTGCACTAATTCTGTCTTGAACATTCTTTTGCGTGCCGACGTGAGAACGTTTCGCAACAGATTTAATGTTTTACAGATATAAGAAATGTCAGCTTGCCGACATGGTACTCATTTTTTGCACCTGATTTGACCAATGCCGACATAATATACGTAATCATGTTTTGATATCGCTAATGCGTGCCGACATAAAATGTATTTTTTGCACCGGATTTGACCAATGCTGACATATAATTTTGTTTTGCATTGTTCCGATATCTCAAGAGTCCGTCAGCGTGCCAACATGATAACTTATGTTTTGCACCTGATTTGACAGATTTTTAGGAACCAAAATGTTTGTATACTTTACCCATTCTTTTAACGTTAACCATGGCTTGATTTTGCCCACAGAAACAACTACAGGACACCTACGGTATCGATTGGATGGAGATCCGAGATCTCTTGGCAAAATTTTTTCGTGACGAGATCGAGAAAAATACTTAGAGTTTTCGGGATCGAGAAATTAACGTCGAGATTTCTTGATCTCGAAAAATTAGCATGATATTTTAGATAAATACAGAGAAGTGGTTCAGTTAGAGGCATGCAGCATCGTTCTGGGCTTAACTTGATGATAAAATTGTTATTTTTGGCGCCCATTTCATTTAGTATATTTTCATCAGATTTAAAAAATAAATAATGATAGCATCATAGGCCGCGCCCTCTAAGTGCTACACAAAAACTAATAAAAAATTATGATTTCTTACCTTTAAAAACCCCCTGTGCGGAAATTCAATTTTTTGCAAAAACTATTTGAAAAAATAATAGAAAATAAAATTTTAAAATCAACCCCGAGATAAAGCTGGCAATAGCAAACATTTTTATTGAAGTGAAAACATTAGCACACATTAGTTTGTGTCTTCGGCCGGGCTAATAACCTCCTGACGTTTTCGAACTTTTTTCCGAAAATTCGTATTTAAATTGGCAACAAATTAATTTGGCCAGTATTTCAATTTTATGGACAGTACTCTTTGGCATTATTTTATTTCCCTTGGTCAGTATGATAATAAATGGTCGGTTGAAATAATGAAGGGTCAGTAACATAAAGAAGTGGTCAGTAAAAATAATAAATGGTCAGTATAATAATAAATGGTCGGTTGAAATAATTAACGGTTAGTAATATAAAGAAATGGTCAGTAAAAATAATGAAGGGTCAGTAACATAAAGAAGTGGTCAGTAAAAATAATAAATGGTAGATATAAATAATCAAGAGTCAGTATCATAAAAAAACGATCAAATAAATTGGTAAATGCCTGGTGAAAATAATGGACAGTCCATAAAATTAATAAAGCGACAGTAAAATAATGAATGGTTGGTCATATATTTTATTTCGTATAAATACAAACATTTTTACAACGGAACGAAACACAACTTAGTGAAGAGAAAACACTCTGCCTTTATGTCTTGATGAAGTAGTCAGATAGGTTATTTTGAGAGGCGGATTTAGTTTGGGTTAGTTAGGGTTAGTTTGTGTTGGTAATAGAAATTGATGAAAAATATGCAGCGGCTCGTTGGTTAGCACTAGGTTAACATTACAATTATTATTATATATCATAATTGACGTGTTCTGTATTGGTATTATGTGTATCAAGTTTGTGTTATTTTGAGTTAGTTAAAATTATTACTGACTATCGCATACTATTATTTCTTACTGTTCATTTGTGGAATTATTACCAGCTAACTCATACTGACATTTCATAAATTTTCACTGACCATTAGAATCACAATAGTGAACATAGAAATACAGGCCAAATAGTACTTTTACTGCTCAAAAATTCCATTTTTACTTATCATTTTTAACAGAAATACTGAGTCTTCTACAATATTATACTGACTGCTTGTGATATTATACTGTACATAATGAATTAAATACTGTTCAGTTTATTACAACCCATTTAAATTTGATATTTGCATTTATTTTATTTTTCGATTTGCAAAAATATCTTACGTGATGATACATAAATGGATAAGAAAAATTGGAATCAGCGCATCAAAATTATATAATATAAAAATATTTAACAAATTAATATAAAACGTGTCGCAAAAATGGTGTAGACCTGTGTAATCAATCGACACAATATTTTTTTGTTGTGAATTCAACCGTATTTATTTGATGCAGGACTGCAGGTCCAGGTATACTCTGTTGTTGTTTTTTTTCAAATCCTGACATATTGTCCATTTTGTTGTTGAAGTCTTGGCACTACTGATAACAATAACGTGGGTACTTGCTTCAAAAATCAAATAATCTGAAAAAAAATTGCCTATATGATATTCTTTGTGGATCGCATCTTTTGTCGTCCTAGATGTTTTTCGGAGGGCATGACAGAATTCCATAGAATTTAGACATAATCCAATGTGAATTTCGGTAGTTTTTTAACTAGTCTAGACTCGAGCCTACCTTTTCCATTTCAAATTGCGAGTAGTCTAGATGACAATGTCAACCATTGGGGGTTAATTGTTGGCATTTTGACACTTGTCAGAGATTTTGAAAAAAACGAATTTTACATTCTTCAAAAACAAAAAATCAATTTTGAACTTTCATGAAATGCCTACATTATTTAGAATAAGAAGAAGGTTATTTCTTTTTCCAAATCGAGAAATTTTGAGAATCTCGAATCAAGATCAAGGAATCGCTTTTGAGGAAAACGTCGAGACGACAGATAATTAGTTTCTCGTCTCGACAATCGAGACGAGACGAGAAATTGCCGTCGAGACGAGAATTCTCGTCTTGATGAAACCCTGGTTCGGGTACTTTTAGGGCTGCATACCTGTCGTTTGGTAGCTTGACTGTGATACGATAGGGACCTCTGTACTCAGCCAACAGTTTTTTACTATCGCCTTTGGCCGGAAAACTGGTCTTCATGATAGTAATCACATCACCCACCTGAAACTCAAGTGGACGACCTCTTTTCTTATCGAAAGATACCTTCTGCTGTTACTGGTCTGCTGCAATTTGATTTGCAACTTCTTTTCTCAAAGAAAAGAGATTTACGTTCTCAAGTTCACTTTGTAATTCACTTAGCAGAATCGATTTGGAGGTGCTACGAGGCTTACAACCAGACAATACTTCTGAGGGTGTTTTTCCCAAAACTCGATGTTTGTGCTATTCAAACCTCTTTGATTAGTCTTAACATGCAGATCCCATTTTTCTTCTTCAAATCCACCATTCATTGCTGCCAAGGAAGTAAACATTTTTCGATTGGAACGTTCACACTGCCCGTTAGTGCGGGGGTGGCAACAGCGCTCAAGACATGTTTTATTCCAAATTCCACACAGAAGTTCTTGAATGTGTGGGATGTGAAAGATCTTTCCCGGTCACTAATCACCCTGGCTGGTACTCCAAATATATTGATAAGATCAGTAATTGCCCTAATCACGTATTTGCTCTTGGTGCTTCGTACCGGTTCAATTATGGTGAATTTAGTGAGACTATCCACTATGACCAATAGATGCGTATTATTTTTCTCTGATTTTCCGAAGGGCCCCAAATGATCTAATACATCCAGATCATTTGGGGCCCTTCGGAAAAGGAATGAAAAGGAATGCCCACCTTTTCAATAGAATGTGAAAATCCTGTTTTTTTTCCAGATGGTGTTTCATAGTGAGTACAGCTCAAACAGGCATCTTCATATTTCTTGATGAATCGGTGCATTCCCGTAAACCAACCCATTTTGGTCTTTCTTGCAGCTTCCGAAATAATTTTCCCTCCTTGAGTAGGTGATTTTCAAAACAGTTTTGATTATTGTTATTGTTGTCTGTGGATGTTAGAATTTTTTTGATCTGGTAAATCTCTGAACCTTGAAGCTGAACTGCTTCGAGCCATTCCATTTCGGTGATATTGATTTGATTGATCTCATACATTTCTTCTATGGGTACAGAATTTCGACCAAGTCAATCAACGTGGGACATCCCTGTAACTGGTGGGTATTCCACATCGAAGTCGTACTCTCGGAGCTCCATCCACCAGCGTCCTATTCGCCGAATAAGATCCCTCTTTACAGCCGTGCTTCTGATAGTGATGCAGTCGGTCACTAGCTTGAAGTGAATTTCTCGGCCCAGATAATCCACTGATGTTTGGAAGAAACTGCACTTCGATAGCTCCAGTTGTAAATTATGAGTTTTTAGCCGTTCAAAAACGTTCCGTAACTTGTCTAGTTCATCTCTTACTGATTTGCAAGGGATAATTATGTCATCCAGATAAATTGAAGCAGCCGGATCTTCTGCGAATGAATGCCGAATTATGAGGTCATGATCCATTTTCTTGTCCGCTAGGATATAAACGAGTGTATTCACAGGAAATTATGCAGTCGATTCCGGTGAACCTGAAGAGCTTTATGGTCTTGGGTACAGTCCGCTGCTTAGCTATAGATCGTCGTATAAGGGTGCATTCGCTTCCAAAATCAACGAAGGCGTTAATGCGTTGTTTATTTATTCTCGCTGTCTTATGGTAAATATTATACTCTCGCCTGGTCTTGATGAAGCTTATATTTCCACTTTTCAACTCATTTCTCTGTTTCATACGACATATTTCTTCTTTGTGTCCCAGGATTTCAATAGTAACAGCGAAGCGGAATTTTACTGCTGGCTCTATTTGCAATACAATCAGCACGTTTGTGACCATCTTGTCCACATGTATAACAACGAATATTTCTCTTCTTCACTCGCTTTGACTGATTATACCTATTAACTGTTCACTTCACCCCTTTGGTATTGTCAGTTCTAGGCCACCACAGTTTTTCACGTTTGGTCCATGAGGTTGTCAATAACACAACAAACTTTATCACACTTCTGAATTGAAGTCAATATTAAAAAGGGATATAACCAAATGTCAATATTCAAAGTCGCACCAAAGAAAACTAAACATTTATTCGAAAACCAAGAGAATACAAAAATGAAACCTTTTATGCGTACGAACATCGCAACTCAACTATTCAGTGCATTCAAATGCACGTTCTTTCACCTATTCACAAGAATTGGCGACCCTTTTCCTGAAAAGTGTATTTGTTTATTGTTATATTGTGAAATTATCGCAGGAGTGCCTTAATATGGATTTTTTTCAAGTTAAACGAACGGTTCTACAGGATGAGAGAAGGACTGCCAATGGGCTCTAGCCTGTAACCCCTATTGGCAGAAATATTCTCATACGAGAACAATGTACTTTTTAAATGCCAGGAACCTCTACTTGAACATGTACACTTTTGGCGAAGGTATGAAGATGACATTTTCGAAATATGGACTGGTTCTGAACAACAATTGAACGAGTTTTTCACATTCCTGAACACCATTCACGATTCCATCAAGTTCACTATGGAGTTGGAACAAAACAATCAAACATCAACCTCCTGGACCTCTCCATAACTAAGAATAATCAAGAATTACTCTATTCAATGTTCAGGAAACCGACCATGTTATTCCATCAAATTCCAACCATCACATAATGCATAGACTGGCAGCATTCCAACCTCTTAACTTTTTGAAGAAATAGAACACAATACATACAGTGCGGCTCTAAAAGGTCCCCCCCTTTTTTTTCTTAATGTGGGCACCAAAAATTTTGAAACTTGGCATACTTCAATTGCTGGCGAAATACTACTTTTTGATGTTACTGACGTACTTTTAGTATTCAAGATGGCGGCTGGGCGCCATTTTGAAAAATGTTTTTAAATAGAAAGGGGGGTGTGTGCATCCGTGCGGATATGACAGACTGTCAAACTAACAAGATAAAGAAATTCGTGAAATAAGAACAAAGAAAGCATACTTCAATTTTTATTGTAAAAAATGTTGAAAATGTCCTCCGTTGACCCCCAAACAATGAAATAATCTGTCTGAGAACTCCTGACGGACTTTTTCTAAAGTATCGACATTATTATTTTGACAAGAAGAAGTAATTCTTTGCTGTAAATCTAAAAGAGAGTCTGGCTGTGTTGCATACACTTTATGTTTTAAATATTTCCATAAAAAAAAGTCCAATGGTGTTAAATCGGGTGACCTGGCAGGCCATTCGGTAGGACCCCGACGACCAATCCAACGATTGGGGTTAGTTATGTCCAAATACTTACATTATTGCTGAAATGAGGAGGCGCACCATCCTGTTGAAAAATTGGTGTAATGCCAAATTCGTTGGAATTATTCTGACGTATTTGTACAATCAAAGGCTCTATTGTAGTTTTTAACAAGTTCAAATACAGGTCAAATTTTCATGAATGAAATCAGGACTCCAATATGCCAGTCCATACGTTAACCTTTGCGGAATATTGCGTGTGGGTTTCCCTAAAAACATGCGGATTCACGTCACTCAGTTAACGAACATTTTACCTGTGTACACGGCCATTTAAAAAGAAAGTCACTAAAACAAATATTTTAAACGTATCTCGGTTCTCGGCCTATTCTATCGGTCATAATTTCGCAAAATTCCACACGTCTGTCAGGATCATCTTCAGTCAACTGGTGCACCATTTGAAATTTATAAGGATAAAATTTCTGTTTTTTCAGCAATCGTTTCACAGAAGCAGACGAAGTATCACAGATGTCTGCAACCTGAGAAGTCGACTGTTCAGGATTTACCACCATCTCACCAATGATTGCAATTTGTTCATCTTTCGAAATAGATGGTCGCCCTTGATTCTTCAAGCTCTGAACACTACCAGTCTCGATAAATTTCCGCACTTATTCGCGAAGATATTTCCTATCGGATGGTCCGGGAAGCGCTCATTGAAGATTCTTTCCGTCTCATAGAAATTACGATTTCCGCCATAAATAAAAATTGCTTCAATTTTTTTTTGCGAGGGGACGCGAATTAGGCATTTTTGTAACACTTCCTAATAAGCACAATAATCAAACAACTGGCTCATATCGTTTCAAGATTTTCAAATTTGGTTGAACTTTAGTGCTGTGGCGAGGTAGTGTGGAAACTGTATCTCCATCTTAATCCAGATTTTAGTATTATAATGCTAATAAATGCTGTCCAATTTTTTTTTATCATCTTGAAATTCTTTATCCGCTTTGTATCAGCATTACTATTTGTTAACCTGTACTGCTTTGCTCAGGTTCCCCATCATTTTTCCGGAATCTGATGTGTCAGCTCGTAAAAAAATTGAAACTTGATGTAAACGACATTTTTAAAAACTAAAAGTTTGGCAGGCTGTCATATCCGCACTGATGCGTTTAATCCTATGAAATTTTCACACAATAATCTACCAGATAAGACCTTTTGAATGATGTGTCACACGACCCCCTTTCCATTTAAAAAAATGTTTCAAAATGGCGCCCAGCCGTCGTCTTGAATACTAAAAGTACGTCGGTCACTTCAAAAAGTTGTATTTCGACAGCAATTAAAGTATGCCAAGTTTCAAAATTTCTGGTGCACACATAAAAAAAAAGGGGAGGGGGACCTTTCAGAGCCGCATATATCAAATAGCCATCAATAATGGATAAACTAAACAGTTGATTGACAGACTGATTATTAAAAAAAATAGAAAACTCCAAAGCGGGTTGGTTCCTCAACAAGACCAATCCATATCTTCTTGGCAACCCCCAAAATTTTTTTCTTGGAGCCATTATGGACCCATTCAATTAAAAAAAGCCAACATATTAAACACTAGTTTCGAAAATGTCAAGATTGCCTTCAAGTTAACCTTCAACCTCAGGAACGCCTTGTCTTTTCTTGACGACAAAACCCCTGCTCTTTTGAAAAGTGGGGTTCATCATTTATCCTGTGATGACTGCCACTACACCTATGTGGAAAAAACAGCTCGAAGCTTCAGAACAAGAATCCAAAAGCATCTATCCACAGTTATATATTTATTTGAATTTTGCTAGTTCACGATTAAACATATATTTTTATTTATGTATTATGTACCATATGTGAAATTGAGGGTTTGCTTTTTTATATATATAATAGTTATTGTCTTTGAATAGATTCTAACATGCATGGATACATACTTGCGAGATTTCAAGATTGTTAAAACAAAAACAGCGGAAATCTTGAATCCTGCACAATATGTTGAGGAAATTGAGGGTTTCCGTGAAAATTTTTAATTTTTTTATTAAATGTGAGAAGTGTCAACAAGAATTTTGAGGAAGTGGCATGTCATTTGGAAGGATTTCGAAAAGATGGAGTGGAGTTTGACATCATTATTTTAACAGAAACATGAAATATAACGTGCATAGAATTGTTCAAAATTGTTGGATATATGGCTGTGTATAATAATGGACAGTACAATCAGAATGACGGCGGGCTGGTTTATATCAATAGTAATATAAAAATCAAATTGAATATAGCATTGATGAACTAGGTGCGATAAAATTTTCAACATTCTCCTGA
This sequence comes from Orchestes rusci, assembly GCA_958502075.1. NCBI lineage: Eukaryota > Metazoa > Arthropoda > Insecta > Coleoptera > Curculionidae > Orchestes > Orchestes rusci. The sequence continues at coordinate 37,965,855 of OY293303.1, read as the reverse complement.
ATAAAAAAAGTGTACAGTTGATAGCACTTCACAGACCGCATGATGTAAATCCTCTTCAGTTCGTAGAAGACCTTGATGAATATCTGAGAAACAAAATGTCTAATGATTGTGTTCAGTTCTTGGTTGGGGATATAAACATCGACATTCAAAGCAGTTCTACGGTGACCCACGAATATCTGAACAGATTAGGCGCACTAGGATATATCTTTCTCATCAATACGTATACTCCTATATAAAAAAAATCGAAATCATGCATAGACCACATATCTGTGAGGTATCCAAAAGATCCAGAAGCCTCAAGGATCAAGGTCTTGTCTACAAAGTTGATATAACCGATCATTTTCCAGTTATAGCCAGTTTGGGAAGTGCAAGCCAAGACAGGTACAAGCTGCATAGAAAAATAAAAGTGGAAAAAGTGGAACCAAGCAAGTTACTTAATCTTATAAAAAAGGAAACTCGGCAAGACCTTCATTCAAATACTGACGTGAGCGAGGCGTTTGAGCGATTCTCTGATAGGCTCCAACACTTTATCACAGCGTAAACAAAAATACACTATGCTAAAGAGCGGAGAATAGGAAGAGACAACGTGGATAACAAAAGGACTCATGAAAAGTGTGGAAGAGAAGCAACGATTATACACCGACTTCCAGCTCAGTCCAACAAACGTTTTCGTAAAAAGGGCTCACAAAAGTTACAAGAATAAACTAAAGAAGCTAATCGACACAACCAAGACAAATTTTTATCGAACAAAACTTGAAGAAGCAACAAAACCCAAAGCTCTGTGGAAAACCATCAAGGAGTTCACAAATTGTAAAACAGAAGACAAAGATGATATTATAGAAATCTCTGAAGATGGAAGGAAAATTCATGGAACGCGAAACATTCCACGTCATATGAATATATATTTTGCACAAGTAGGGACAAAACAGGCTAAAGATATTGAAAGCCAATCGAATTATAATGTGGAAAGAAAAGTCAACTACTCTACTTAATTTTTTGGACCTACAGATGAAAATGAAGTGATTGAGACCATTGACAGTCTTCCGCTGGAAAAAGCTTCTGGATATGACAATATCACATCGGAAGTATTGAAACAGATAAAGGAATATATCAAGAAACCATTGTGCTGGCTGATAAATGAAGTTTTTGTAGACGGAATATTCCCTGATTTCTTGAAAATTGGATTGGTGAAACCACTATTTGAAAAAGGCGACAGAAGCAATATGACGAACTATAGACCTATAACATTATTATTAACTTTGTCGAAGATTACAGAAAAAATTATAAAGAATAAAACAACAAGATGTATAGAAAAACATAAACTAATAACGAGCAAGCAGTTTGGATTTCAAAAGAACATATCAACGGAGGATGCTATACTTCACATATCGACTAGGATATATAGAAAAATTGATGAAGATAAACAAACCGTAGGTGTGTTCCTGGACCGAGCCTGGGCTTTTGATTTTGTGAACCTTGAAATAATGCTCAGTGTATTAGAGGAGAGATTTATAGCGTTGGCGCTATGGAGCTCCGTGAACGGCTTACTTGAGCGTATTGTCAAATGATACATGGCGGTTGATACACGCAATTTTTTAAATGTGGAGATAGTTACTCAAAATTTCTAATACCTTAGTACTATTACCCACTTAACCATTGCAAACGTATCGTCTCCGGTTTGACTAATTCTATAGCAAAGTAACTATTTATTTTATACCCATCCCACAAAACTGGACCAATTCGAAATGAACGCAATAACGGACATATCACAAAGCACTTGTCTACAAAAGCAAATCAATTTTTTCAATTTTTTCAAACAGAAACAAACTGATCACGGAGCACTTGCTGCACGAAATAGCGCTTACGCTATCTGCTGCCTCACCTCGATGAAAATAGCATTTTATAGCTTGAGTGATGACGTAGTCTGAAGAAACAATGACGTCACAGATGCACTATATGATGCTAAAGATTTGCTCCGTGAACGGCCCGTAGCACCAAATAGCGCAAATCGTGTTCTTTCCGAACACAGCCTTAGAAGGAATAGAAATAGCCAAAGAAGCTCTGAACTTTAATGTCAGTTCCTTGAACGATCCCATAGGCAACCTACATCTCGAGGCTGCACGGATTGCTCTGGAAGTTTAGGAAACCGTTCTTCAGTAGTCTAGTCAGCACCTGTTCCTGCTAAGTAGTTTGCTCTGTTTGGTGAATTTTAAAAAGTTCTCCGGTTCTCAATTTTTTATTTTTTTTTGTGATAAACATTTTTAAAAATGTTATTGACCACGCCTATGATCATTTCTGTAGAAGTTGAAGTGAGTTTTTTATATCGAATTTTTTTTCCCATTGTGTGTTCACGAATTGGTTTTGGCTTTTTTAGATATACATTTCCTTGCCTTTGATAATGAGTATAAGCCCAAAACGCGTCAGGCTATATAGTGAACTGGAACTTCTTTGGAGTGTTAGAAGATTTGATTAACCGACTAAAGAAGGCGAAACCTTTTTTATTCGGCTTGGATTACCCATACATTATTGTTGTAATACATATCGGTTACTAAGGATTCAAAAAAATCTTTCGTTTTTTTTGCATTAATTTCCTGTATAATTGGTGTGCGTTGTTATATAAATGGTATTTTCTGCCTTGGAAAAGCGAGACATGCTCAGAATTTATTATTCTAATTATAGGAATCCACGTCTATCTACTGATGGGTATTAAGAATCTTATTCCGAAAGGCCTCAGCCTAGTTACTGTATTTTTGGTGAACTGAATAGGCATTTATTCTTATCCGGATGTTTAAATGAACCAAGAGTCAAGTACGGAAATCGACTTGATCCAGATGAAGAACAGCTGATATCAAACGCAGTTGGTATCGGGGCAAATATGTAAATACAATATATATCAATATTCAATTTCTCAAGGTTAATAACAATCTTTCGGATTCTATCACTCATTCAAACCCTCTTGAATATATGTTAGTCAAAGTCTTAGAGCTGGAGACAACGAGAAAGTCTGGCATTTTGTGAATTTTAGAATAAAAAAATTAACGAGGATGGCAACTTTTTGAACAAAACAATTTGGACTGACGACTGCAGCTTTACTACAAGTGGAATGTGTAAAAGAGATATTGAACATTATTGGAGTAATGATAACTCAAGACAAAATCGAGAAGTTCGGATACAACATGTGCCACTAGACGTGGAAACTCTTAAACAAAACTTTGATTGGATCTCCCTTGTATCTCTTACCGTTTCCAATATCCCAATGATGCTGCTCGAATTTGAGACACCCTAAACAGGGTGATTAATTTCCCGGATGCCAGTTCTCATAAACTATTCATCACAGAAACCCAGGAAAAAAAGTCTGTAGAGGTTTTGCGAGGTGGAATAGGGGGAGAGATATGCTAGGGAATACCGTTGATAATTTTGTCCCGTTCGCACTATACCCTATCGTTTCTCTTGGGGTTGATGTCAGCTATGTCACAATTATTATCGTGAATCGAGCTTTTCCAGATGAAACCAAATTCGGTACGTTTGATTTTCCAGTACGCGACCTACGACGGGATTTTCTAGACTCCTTGGCTTTGAAATACGCAAAACTATTAAAGGGACTTTGCGCGATTGCCAAGCTTAACGACCCTAGTCCAGGTCGTTTTCCAAGTTATGACTTTGGCTCAATCACACTTTGCAAATGTGCAGTGGTCTAAGCCTCTGGAGCCGTTGCATCGGACAACAAGTGACACAATGGCCTCGAATTCAGCAGCGCTCCAACTTGGACCAAGAGCATTGTGAATTCCTCGAAGGTCAACAGCTGCTCACCCACAATCCTGCGCAGATTATTCTTAACGGATTTTACATTATTTTCTCCGAGTCCACCTTGATACGGACCATGAGGAGTATTGTACCACCACTCAACACCACCCATACGCAATTTCGATTGTACTCTTTCTTGATATTCGTTCGATGTCACCAATTCATTAATTTCCTCAACAAGATGGAGGAATTCGAACCATTGATTGGAGAAAATCAACTTGCATGGACTTCTTCTTGCAAGAAACCTCTTAAGAGCCTGGATTAAATGGAAAGTTGAAAAAAAAATTAAAGTGTATAGCTTTCACACTTATACAGAAAACAGACAAACGTAGCTTTTATGCATCCGCGCGCCTCGTTTTCTACCGAGTGTTATATTTATGGGACCAAAGTAATCTACCGCTGTATTCAAAAATACTTTAGTTTGTGACAGTTTATGCACAGTTAAGTCTGTCATTACTGGAGGTTGATTCGAAGGTTTTAACCTGGAGCACTTATCACTCTGTTTCGAATTAAGTTTCTGCCGCCAAGGATTCAATATTTTTGGCTCAATAAAGCTTCAAAGTAGAGATGATATGAAATACTACGAACGCGTACGGCGGAACAGGTATCAGCGAATGACAGTGTGTGACTGGTATCGATTTGAAAAATACTATGTTACCAAAATACTCGTCAGTTCAATTCGCACAGAGCTTACTTTGGATACGCTTGACATTGATCCTAAACCAGTTCCGATTGATATATCATGATAAACTTTGAAAGGAAAAACATTCCAAATGACACTAACGCGGCTATCGAAACTGGTGATACAAGGTATTGAAATAACAGGTATTTGGAACAGGTCTGGATTTGGATCTGTTACAGAGAGTAACTGTTATCAAAAAATGCTGATTTGTATCAACTCTACTTCAAAGAATATGCACCTGTATGAAAGTTCAGAACGTGATTAGAGTCTTTCAAATTTCCTACCAACGTTTCGCTATCAAAATGATTTGATGTTTATGACCGAAAGTAATACATGAGTTACCTAACCGACCTCCAACTCTCAATACACCTTCATGTAAGAATGCTTTGGAGAACACTTTTTATTGTCCGACAAAACTCGAAATTCTGCATTGAACTGTTTCATGTGGATCAATTTGAACCAACTCAGCCGAATTCGGAGTCGAGATGGCAGACGATACGGACGTCAATCTCGATTGGTCTCGTTGCTTTGAGTGTAAATTATTGTGAACAATTCTTCCACAGAAGATGTGAAAATGAAGATCTAAGAGGTTTTCACATGAAAAAGAATTGGAAATGTAAATCATGCGTCTCTGAGTTTGAGATTCTAAGCAAGGATCGATCAAGAAAAAGAAGACGTCAAGAAGAACTACTTTGCATTGACGAAAACACCATACAATCCATACATCAAAGCGGGCGTTAAAAACAGAGATCATCAACCTAAAAACCATCAAAAATGCACCCATTGTTCAGGCAAACCAAGATAGTCTGAAATCATCGCAAATGGATAATATGAATAAGTCATATGCCCAAGTGACTTCTTCAAATGTTCTAGTGATAGAACACAAAGAACAAAATGATCCGATTAAAGTAAAAACGGATTGAAGAAAAAAGTCAATCCAACAGATATGGGAATACGGATTTCAATTGGACGCAAAATAAAAACGGGTGAAATAATAATAAACTGCGATAAGGGTAAAGAAATTGTTGAGATTCAAAAGGAGATTCAACAAAAAATCGGCGATTAATACGATGTGAACAAGCCTGTGGTTCGTGAGAGAAGAATCAAATTAGTCTGTATCTGTGAAAGTGAGTATAATGAATCTTAGGAGAATATGATCACAAAAATCAAAAAGCAAAATAATTTGAGTCATGACGCCCATCTCAAAGTATTAAGAAAGACCCAAATTATTAATACAAGGTTCAATTTAATTCTTGAAGCTCACGAAAATTTCTACAAAACTGTGATGGATCATCAAAAACTAAATATTGGCTGGGGCAGGTGCAACGTCTATCCAGATTATGGAATGGTGTAGTGTAACAAGTGCTGCAAGTTTGGTCATGTTCAAAAAAATTGTAGTGAAGTTTTGGTATGCCCAATAAGTTCCGGAAATCACGAAAGAAAGCAGTGTTCATCTGATCTTAGCAAATGTGAGAGATTTGAAGCATAGCAATCAGAAGACGTGATAGTGCTGAATGAAGGTAACATGGTTCATTCGAATTGTCAGGGTTTAATCAATGATTTGGATGAAATTGAATTTTTAATCAATCAGCTTGAACCATCCATTCTTTGTCTTTCCGAAACACACATCACTGATCATTTTGAGGATAATCATATTGATATCAGTGGTTACAGAAGAGTGCATTGCATGAGTAATAATAGCAGAACTGTAGGTGTGTCTTCTTTTGTTAAAAACAAAATCAAGTTCAAAGTCAGAATTGATAGGAATGTACTCGATATGCTGCGGATACTGACAATAACACTTAATATAGGCAAAAATAACTTAAATCTGACAGTCTTATATCGTTCACCGTCTGGCTCTGATAAAAATTTCATGGGTGAATTTGATCCAGTATGAATGTGAGTTTATTGATTGATCTCAATTATGATTTTTTGAGGGTTAACTGTTTTTACACTGCTTAATTAAAAAGTTAATTGAGCTCTCATGGCCTTACTCAAATTGGTGATTAGCACACGCGCGTAACGAGTAGAAGCAGAAAATTGATAGACTATGCAATCACCAATGATAACTCCATAACTTGTAAAATTCTTTTAACGCCAAACATTTCTGATCACCAAGTTATCTTTTTAGCGGTTGGATCACCAAAAATGCAGAAAAACAAATCACAATAAAGTGAATTACAATAAACTAGAATATAACATGGGAATATTCTCAGATTACCTATTTCAAAGCGAATGGAACAACAACACCACTAGTACTGATTATCTATCAGACATTCTGATCGGATCATTCTCAACGTCCCTCGATTCTATGACAAAAAACCAAAGTCGAATCCCAAATACTAGATATGAGAACAATAAATGTATTACACCACAGATCATCTCTAAAATGAAAACAACAAACGAAAAATACAAAGCTGCGCCATTATCAAATGATCAAAACATATGGAATGAGTATAAAGTTATGATAAAGGAAATTGTAACAATGATAAGATCATCACAAAATCAATATATGCGTCAGGTAGCGGAACAAAACGCCTTTTTGAAATTCGAAAAGTTCCGTCTACTTCCAAAGGGATTCGAAAAAAACCGAAATTTCGTGAAAACGTTTTTATCTGTACCTGAGTTTGTTTAAAAAGATATTTCAAAATAAATTACACTTTGTCATTGCCACTTTTTCTCCTCTACAAGATGGTGGTATCAAAATGAAAATCTGACGTGTCGTCTTTGAGCTGCTATCATCAACTTTATTTTTTTAAATACGGACTTGGATTTTTCATTTTGTTTTTAGTTATCTTTTGACGTCCTTGACGCATTGAGGTGATTAGATAAAGGGGTGGAGTAATGGGTTGCCTTAGCAGCCTCAATATTTTCAATTATTATTTACCTATTATTGTTATTTTCAATATTTTGTATGGATGGCAATACTTTTGAACACTTGCGCAGAAGCTGATCAAGTCTTTTGTAGGTATTTTTTCTATTTTCCATGTCACTTGTACGTTCAATCAAATTTTATTAGATGTATCGTTATTGGATGTCATTTCGATTTTGGTTCAGTCAATTAGTTTTGTTAAGTTGTGCAGGTTTTCTCGTAAGAATAACGTGTCAAATAAAAATGGATTTATGAACCATACTATGAGTTGAAGAGTCAAGGGTTGTCTAACCAGTCTTCTCTGGTATTATTTTTAAGATGAGTATTTTATTCGAAGGTTGCGATACCCCTTTTGAAAAATGTCCGTATTTAAACATAATCATTCAACCGAACCTGTATCTTTTATAATAACTGAGATCTCCATGCATGCACTCGAATCTGTGGCACCCTGTATAAGAGGTCGTGCAATGACACGTCCGAGTCTGAAGCAGCGCTCGTATCCATAATCATTTGTGATTGTGATGAGCTATTACGCAAGATCAGTAGAGCAGTCGTTTTGCAGAAGCCGCATTCATATGCCTTGATCGACAAAGTCTTTCATTATCTTGTTAAACTCCAGCCGTGATTTTAGAAAGCGTGCTTATCTTTTTTCCATCGAAAATAAACGATCCATCGCGTTCTGTTCTGAATCTACCAGATTTGTCGCTGAATATCTGAATGCAAGTGCAACATCGAACCTGCTCCAGACTTTATCGCGCACAAGAGCCTGCATCCTCCGGATTCGCAAGAGTGCGGTTTGGACTTGCTCCAGTTCTTTTGACGCATTAAACACGAGAATAGTCCCGCTCCTATAATGCCATCAACGTCACTTGTCTCCGCAAAATTGGAATCCGCCAAAAAAATATATCTCTGAAGTCCGCTGAGCACTCTTGGGATTTAACTGAACAACTTGGTAATTTATTTGTTACTTTATCAATAACCGTTGCTGAGATATCAAAAGTGTAATCCGTTTCATATCTGGAACCAAATACCAAATTGGTCCTACCTTTAACCGTTTGAAGAGTTTGGCCTAATCCATGATGACTAGGTGCTGCTGATTTTCAAACCGTGTTTGCTAAAACACCGCAATATCAATAAGCTCACTAGACTACCACTATCCAAGATAAACCTTCCTGTCGCACTTTGGAGTCCGCTACTCAAAATGTTCACCACAACCGTAGGTAAGAGAACCGTGCTATGAGTCGCCCTTGCTGATGAAGTTAGTGCAAGGAATTTGAGCTCCTGTATCACCGCCCGCATCCGTTTGTTTATCATTTTGAACCGCTCCTCTAAAGTCTGGTTTACCTAGATGAAGCAGAATGTGATGTTTTTTTGAAAATTACTCGCACGTCCTTTCCGATGAACAATTTCGATTCCCGTGATTCGACGCTAAACAGTTGTAACACCAATGATTATTTTAGACTGTTTGATATCTCTTGATGTGTGTTATGACATGTCTGATCACAGAAAACACATCTTTACTTATCACCACGAACTTGACCCGAAAAAAATTCCTGAAGGTCGACCAGAACCTGATTGTTTCTTGGCTGTTTAATCAATTATTGTGTGATTGATGTCGATATACTTTTGCTATAATCGTACATTTAAATTAGCTACGTCCCACCAGACAGCCAAAAGTTTAAAAAACTTCAAACCAAGGACGCACTATTTTTGAAATATTTCAATGTTCAGGTAGTTAACCGGAAATCTGGCAGCAATGCACTCAGCAAATCATCGGTCGACCATGGTAGAAACAAAAAAGGTATGTTAGCCTCACATGAAAAAATTGTCTTTCATTGCGCAGTGACGTCATACGCTACAATTTTGTTTATAGTATCCATGGTAACATAGGAACGTTGCTTTTTATGATTAATAGCATATCAAATGAGTTGTTTCATAAGCAGTGGTTATTATCCCATTTATGAATACTATGGATGGATACTTATAAATACATAACCACAAAACAAACCTTGAAAAATAACCTCTTGTCTTCATTCCCTTTCAAGGCATTTCCCTGTTCCCCAACTTTCCCATCTCCGTTAAAGTTTGATATCAAGCAATCTAAAACCAGATCTAAGTGACCCGGTTACAAATTACGAACGTAGCAATAAGAGATAAGACGCATTATTCCTTGACATTTTCAAATCAATCAAATTTTGAATAAAAATAATTGGATTGACTTTGAGTAGAATCGTTCCTCATAATATGTCTGTAGATTGACATCTGACAAGACGCCCAATCAACGTTGCCAATTTGCAAATGATACTGTACACCTCCCAATTTAAATATAGGTGGATCACTAAAATATGTTTGATTTTGGGCAAAATATGTAGGAAAGTAGCCTCAAATCAAAGTGAGTAATGCAAGTACTGCTTTGTGATTTGTCGAAATTTTGACGTAAAGTATTGTTTCTAAAAGAAGGCCAACTGGATTCAAGTTTTTGAATGCACAATCAATTTTTTATACCTGACTGATGCAGGATCAAAGTTTTCTCAAATTTTAGGCGGTGTCTCTCCTTTAGACGATTAGTGTGGGTGGCTTTGAAAACGGCGTTATCATGATGATTTTGACAGTAGTTTCAATGCCTGATGTTTCTTTACAAAAAAAAAATTAAATGAAAAATTTTTAAAAACGAAAAGAAAACAGAAAAAATAAAAAGTCTTACATTAAATTTATCTTTTTTTTAGTAAGGAACATTGGAACAATTTATCAAAATAGCCATGATAACGCCGTTTTCAACACCACCTACATATGTCTTTTTTCGAAATTTGACATTTAAAAGAACATTGCATGGATTGATTTAATAAAATATCTCTAAAACGGTTGCTTCTTGCAACTCTTAACAATGGTATCGTTTTCATTTGAAAAAAAAATTATAATCAGTTTTCTTAGTCAAAACAAAGATACAAAGTTTGGCAAAAGAGTTATGACTATTTGAAACTGTAAAAATGTGGATGGCGTCACATACTTAATAGAGTCATAACAATATCAAATATGAATTTTTCTTGTCAAGAACACCCTGGATACTCCATAAATTATTATGGGATTTAGTTAAATAAACCAAAAATACAAATAAAACTTTTAGACCATGTATCTCGAAAACAAAGCGTTTTCGCAAACATGTTTTACAGCAAACTGACATTTTTTTCAGTGTAGAATGTACTGTTCAAATATTTCAACCTAATTTCGGGACACCCCATCGATCTGAATATAATTCTTCACCCACAAACTTTTACTGGATTTTGAAATTCTAAACATTGTGCACATCCTCTTTTTCTATGGGATAAAGTATATAATTTGATTCTACAATTTGAATCGTCGACCTGTTTATACATTCTACAAATTCTCCAACTAGCCGTTCTGCATGTGAATGATTGACGTGAATTGTCTAAAAATTTGGCTCGATCTTGATACTAAACAGGGTGTAAATAAATAAGGGCGAACAAATTCAGGGGGTGATTCTTGGGTTAATTTTAAGAAAAAAACTTCATATGGACATATATTTTAAAAATCTAAAAAAGCCTTTTGATGCATAGAAAATGCCGAGGAAAATGCATACCAAATGTCACAAAAGTATCTGCAGAGGTTTTATAGATATTATAAAAAAACATATGTTCTTCTTGAATCTCTACTACCCTGTATCTCAAAAGGACATACGTTCATATTGAGTTTTTTTCTTGAAATAAACCCAAGAGTCGCCCTCTAAACTTTTCTAACCTATTTATTTACACCTTGTATAGTGTTACAGCAGGTTGCAGAATACATTTATGGTAAGCGGCAGCATTCAAAAAGTACCCTATTAAAATGACATCTGTTCTTCCTCCGATATGAATTTCACCTCAAACCATAACTGTGCTTTCCTGGTAACTGTGCACTGTGCAAGACGTTCGACATTTGCAGGTAAATCTCCACATATCAAGTTGACGTGAAGTACGAAGAAAACCAAACCAAGACTTATCCGTAAAAAGTACTGGACGCCATTCTTTTTATCGCCACTAAATGTGTTCCGGTGCCCATTCTTATCAATTATTCTATAGCCTCTTGTTAACGAAGAAACCCGGACTTCGAGCGTGAAGATTGATCTCGTGCGATATATTTTGTGACGTACAAAAAGAAAACAAATTGTTGAATTATTTAATATTCAATACAAGTTCGCCATATAAGTTGGTGATAATAATAGTGGTATCAACTCAAAGTCCATCTTGGGATTATCCAAATCGTCTTATCACTGATCCGGATATTCCGTTTTCTCGAATTTGTGTGTTTTTCTTCGTCGAGCCCCCATAATTTGAATTTTGGAAGTTACAAATCAAAATATGTCACTGTCATTTTGCGGCCTCTTTGTCAATTCTAGTTACGTGGAAAGTTCTCGTGACTCCTTCAATTCTAGTTACCTCAATTTTTATCGAACCTTTTATCACGTTCAACAATATTAGACCATACGAACCAATCAGATGACTCAAAACCTTCGATGTCGAAATGGGTCGATGACGTTTGATTAGGTGGGGGAACTTGGTTCGCTACTGAAGGTTCTTCACTCAAGGTGAGCGTTTCGCAATGTTATTCTCCTATACCCGTCATGGACCCACTAAATGTTTTAATTCGGGAGAACAACACAACTTTGAGACGCGATCATGTTATGTACATGATGTACAATGATGTACTATTCCAATGAACTAACATGAATTAGCTAGATTCAAACTAGAGTTTTCCGGGCAATCAAAAATGACCTATTTTTGGATGTATCAAAACGGTCACATCAATCGCTGTTTTCTCGGCTATTTCTTCATTTTGCATCACCAAAATAACTTATTCGAGGCACATGGATTTGCTTATCAATATAACATTGCGAGTTTAATCAACAAACAATCCGTTCTTGAATGGGCCAACTTTTTGTGAAATATTTTGGGATTTTTCCAAGGTTTACAGTAGACAAAGAAAGAAGATGGGGCATATAGCATAGGATAACAGAGATGGAAAGGAATCATCTGTGGGTAGGTCAGGTAGGAACCACGATTTGGCATTTTTCTGGGGTTCAGCTTTTCACTCATAGATGCGGCGAGTGATGATGAAGAGAAAACTGTAATTTGAACATTATCGATTTGTGGGTTTCGGAAATTCGTATTCATAGATTCCTGTATTACCTATGTTTGTATTGTACGTTTTGTATTTACAGAACATGGGTTTGCCTGGGACCTGATTCTCGAGACAGATGAATGGGCGCCCATGAGAAATGATATTTTTTTTTGTGTGCTGTGATGGAATTACCTATAATAGTAGAAAACGTACCTGAGTGAGCCGTTTTATGAGACGACCATAGAAAAATAATATAGGTAGGTACAGGGTGTTCCATTATCTTTGATAACATTCAATAAGCTATAACTTGTTTGTTTTTGAATGTATCGAAACGGAACAAGTACCATATCGTATAGTTATCTCGTAAGTTGTTTTCTGTTTGAAAAATAAAACAAAAAACTGACATTTTTCCGAGATAATAACCCAACTGATATATTTTTAAATGAAATGCCCTTGTACCTATTTGTATTATTGGACATTTCTATTCTACCCAATATTCTATGTATATTTTATAAAGCCTAAGATATACTTATCTTCGACGGTTTGTGAGAAAATGGCGTCGAAACCTGTCACACAAAAATTTTGAAGTCTTATTGATCGCAAAGTGTGCCATGAACAATAAAAATTGATTAGATTTTACAAAATCGCCTTTGAAATACTTTGACAGATCACAGAGTTTGCTCATTACACGAGGTGTTATGTGATTACACGTTTTTATGATTGTCACTATTGTCTGTATGTGAACCATTCAATTTTTGCAAAATGTTTCGACGTCATTTTCTCCCAAACCGTTGAAGATAGGTATATGAGATGCTCTATAAAATATACTTAGAATTTTGTGTGGAATCGAAATATCCAATATTATACAGGGCATTCCATTTAAAAAAAAAACATAAGTCAGGTCAATATTTCAGATAATCGTAAGTCTTTTGTATTATTTTTTGTACAAAAAAAAACTTGCTAGAGAACAATACAATCTGATATTTGTTTCGTTTCGATACCTCCAAAAACAAAGAAGTTATAGCTGATTAAATTGTTATCAAAGATAATGGAACACTCTGTACCTAATCTGAATACTGATACAGGGTTTTCTTTAAAAAAAATCACCACCCGCGTCCAATGGCAGCAAGCACTGGGTGTTAGGGAGGTTGAACTAGCACCATCCAATTTTTAATATAAACTTCTCCCCAATAGATTTGTGAATTGTTTCGTCGAATTTCAAAAATCTGTCTAGTTTCGCACAACGTGGACGGTAACTTTTTAAATAAACACTCTGCCTATAAAAAAATATGAATTACTTTTCCATAAAAATGACTTAGTAGCTTTATATTTGACAGTTACCTATTCATATTCAGGACTACAAATCGATGGTTTCAGGTATTGACTTTTTTCCAAATTACTAAAGTACCTACCTATTTAATTTATAGGAATGAAAAAAGAATATTATTATTTACATTTTCCACGATTTGATAATAATATGACGATGAAATGCAAGTATCAAGAACTTCAATCCATCTGTCAGTTCACGTGTTCTGGCGATTTTTTCGATAAAAAAATGTCTAGTGTCTTTTTGTCACATTTGAAAAAAGGGTTGAAAAAACTTTTTCCTGTGTAACTTTTGATAAAATGGATGGCAATATTCAAAAATAGGCCAAAATGTATGCACTTCCTGAAAACTTCATCATACTTATAATTGAACAAAGGATAGTAAGCTTTGAAATTTTGGACTTTGCAAAAAATGTCCCATTTTTGAGGAAATCATGAAAAAGTAACTGATTCAGGATTCAAGTTTAATCAAATTTCAGGCTGTTTTACTTTATTTGCTCAGTCCTACTGTATGCATTATGTATTTTTATTCATACAGTTGTTCATTCACCCCACCCAGCACCACCCCTATTCGCTCCGTGTCCATAACTTTATAAAAAAACATTCAGTTTTCGCACTTTTTTCTCTCACAAATGTCTTTACAAATCATTATAAGTTTTATGAGTTTGCTTATTTTTACAGGAAATTGTTACTTTCGACTGCGCTATATGTCGCGTCACCCCGATTTATCATGCAAATAATGGCCCAACGCCCAACACTAAAATACCCATAATTATTGACGGATCAAAAAAACATTCATACGAATTTCTTTACAGGGTACAGGGTTATTCATTATATTTTGACACCCAACTACAGAGCTCTTTATTATAAATGATAGAAAAAAACTTTAAATAAAAAAGTTTTAGGTTTTTTCACGTGTAGTATCGTTGGGGAAAAAAAATCTTTGTAACATTGAAAAAATTGATTGAGTAATTTTTTTTTGAACCCTTTGAACTTGACAAAGTCTAATGAAAATTACATTGCGTTGAACTGGATTCTACAATATCTTGGCAACCCAGATTTTTAAAAAATATATGAATAATTATTGGTTATTTTTGCCTAGTTCAAAATTTTATAGCTAGACTATCTTTTGTTCAATAATTGTGCAATTTTCAGAAAGTATATAATTTTATAGTATATTTTGAACGGTGATGGCCATTTTTATCAAAAATTACACAGCAAAAAGTTTTTTTAGAAAAAAAGCAACATACAATCGCCAGGACACGTAAACTGATGAATTGCGATATTTATGTATTGTGCTCGTACATACATATGAAATATATATTCATAAATAGTGATATTATGTTACTTATCTAATGATTACTTTTTCAAAAACTCACATCAACGGAAAATACTCCAATGTTCGTAAAAATTAATTGTCTATAATGTTTATCCGAAGATCCAGAAAAACTTTGCAAAGTTCACAAAAAGCACAAACTCGCAACCACAAAAAAAATATCCGCATCCGAAAATAATATTCACAAGAATACACACCCAGAATAAACCAAGTATTAGCGGGGTACGATTTGCCCACAAAATAACATTTTGTGTATGTACCTGAAAAAATATATCTAATTATGGAATTTCCCCGTCGGCGTCGAGGTGGTGTCAGACATGTCAGGTTTATTTTCCCTCGAATAATCTACCTCTGACGCTTTCGCCAAATCATCAAATTACATTGCCGACACGTGACTGCGAAACGCCCACCTTAAGAGCCTACATCACCAGCTGATCAGTTGAAAATCGGATTTCGGGTCTAAGAAGCGCTTAACCTGACTGGTTATGAGCAATGGCAACATGGCACCGTTCGATGTAAAAGGGCCATATTATTATTCATGCTCTTGAGCACAGCTGATTACCTACAATGATAATAATCGTTATTATTTTGTAATCTATCTGTCAGGGTCGGATAAGATGATTTTCACACAAAAACAAAATCTTTTGGTTTTGTCATAATTTTTTTGTTCTACTATGACAAAATGCACAGAGTCGTGACAGGAAAACAGTTATTTCTAATAGTGACTATTATTGAAAAGGTAGTCCTGTTTTCTAGATATTATGTGAATGTTGATATTTTATAACCAACAGTTGTTTTGTACAGGATGTTTTATTATCTCTTATAATAATTTAGTCAACTGTAACTTTTTTGTCTTTGAAGGTATCGAAAACAACGAATACCAACCATATCGTATAGTTTTATCCAGTAAGTTTTTTTCTGTTTGACAAATAAAATAAAAAACCAAGGCTTTTCCAAGATATCAACCCAACTTATATTTCTTCATATAGATTGCTCTGTTTATCATTCAATATTTCGATTCTTCTCAAAAATCTCAGTATATTTTATAAAGCATATCATATTATACCTACCATCAACAGTTTGTAAGAAAATGACGTCGAAATTAACATTTTGCGAAAATTAAATAGTTCACATACCCCGGCAATCATATGTATATAGACTAGTGATAAACAAACTTTTTGATATCCAAATTATTTTTAAAGGCGATATTTCAAAATGTAAACAATTTTCATTGTTCATGGCACACTTTCTTATCAATATAAGAATACTTCTAATTTTTCTCTGTTGCATGTTTCGACGCCATTTTCTCACAAACCGTTGAAGATAGGATAGCTATATGTTATGCCGAATGATATGCTCTATAAAATATACTTAGAACTTTACAATATGGTATTTGTTTTGTTTCGATACCTTCAAAAACAAGAAAGTTACAGTTGATTAAATGGTTATCAAAGACAATGAAACACCCTGTACGTAATACACTGCTCCAAAAAACCAACGCAACACACAGTAGATTTTTAAAAAAGGAGCTATCAAGCTTAAAAAGAAAATAAAACAATGAAAAAGTACAAGGCTTCAAGGTTTTGACAATAAAACGATTCTATTTTTATTTCTAAATGATTCAATAACGGAAATTTTAAAAAAACTCTTTTCCTCATTGATTCAAATACTATTGGGTCTCTTAAAGATAATGCATTAGTTTTATTAGTTATTTCTAAATAATTCTACAGGGTCTTTTGCACTCTCAGAGCACAAATGTTCATGTACTAAGCATGCAGTAAAACGCGAATTTAATCATGCGTGAAAGTTTAAAATACTTCGTGGGATTTACAGCTAATAACAGCTTTTTCAAAATCAAAACATTATCATTATCAAAGTCTTATCCTTGTTTCAATTTCTTGTCCAGCTTCTCCTTTTTACAAGCTTTATATTAGCTTCACTTGTATGTTTGTACCGGAATCTTGAAATTCGATTTTTACCGATTTCAAATGCTCCCATAGATTGATTCGGAACTTTGCACATTTGTCAAGAAGACGAACAGGATATGTTGACAATCTTTTGTATCGATTTAAAAGTTTATATTCCGTAAGTCCTGAGAAAACTCGGATATCATTTTCAAAAATTCAAAATGTAAAGGAAACAATATTGATCGCATGAGCATTCATTATAATAATTATGAAGATTCCTACATACATGTTTTATTCATGTTTATATTATATTTCTACATAATTGTATTTAGAAACAAAAGACGTCCTTGAAATACCAAAATTCATTGTATTAATAAAACAGTGTAGTGAAAAATAGAAATAATATCATAATACTGGGTCATTTATTTTATTTTGACAGCTTGTAGAACTCGTCAAAAAAAGTTGATATGCCAAAAAATCAACTATATAAAAGTTGTATGATGAAAATGTTTGAATTTAAATAAATACATAATAATTTTATTGCCCACCGAATTTGATATTTCCAAATACGGCCATGTAAAAACTTGGCGTTATTTGTTTATTTTACTGATAATGAATATTTCTAATAATGAGTATTTATAAATTAAGCTATGACTCTTTTACTTTGAACCTTTTATAAAGCTATGTGATTTTTGGAATATCGACTACTTTTGACGAGTTCTACTGGCTGTTGAAATGAATGACTCAACTTTGAAAACACCCTGTATCTATTGATGTGTGCTTGATATTCTAACAATTTAAAATAAATGAAACCTCCGATTGTAAAATTTCACAAACATTATTAGTACAAAAATTGTTTAAAAAAAATTGAAAGCTATGGCAAAAACTTTATCACCCAAACGAAAGGGCATTGAAAAATCGATTTGTAAAAGATTGGTATCACCCACGTACCTACTAAATTCAAAAATCCGGAAGATATCCGGTACCTGAATATTGCGTGTTGCCAAACTGACTCCAGTTCGAGAAATCTTCTGATTTGCAATCCAAAGTTTGTAAAAATACGGGAATTCAAGATTTGAGAGAAAACTAGCAAATTGGTGAAAAAAAACATATACGGAAAAGTTGTGGGGTAAATAATAAGCAAGTAGGCAAAGTATATGAAATTAAATAATTTTGATGAAAATTTTTTCATTAGTTTTGAAAAAACTTTAATCTCATAAAAAATGACAACGTAATTTTTCATAATATTCCGAATATACAGGGTGTTTACGGTCTTGTGATTTTTTTTTTAATGTTCTCTTCTACACGTTAAAAGAATATGATTAACGCTAAAACGCCTTAGCAAAAGTCGAATAATAATAATAATAATAATAATTAATAATAATTATAATAATAATAATAATAATTCATGGATACGTCGAGCGAGACTTTGCGTTCAACAACAGGGCGATAACTTTGAACAACTGCTGTAATAAAGCAGTAATTTTGCAATTTAGTGTCATCATTTTTGAAAATAAAGACGTACAAAAAATTCATTATCTCTCTTATTATTCAACTTTTGCTAAGGCGTTTTAGCGTTAATCATATTCTTTTAACGTGTAGAAAAAAACATTGAAGAAAAAATCACAAGATCGTAAACACCCTGTAAATTCAAAATTTTGTTTCAATACGTTGCGTACTTTTTCTGCAATTCTTTGAAACAGATATTTTGCATCGAGCGGGTGATGTAGTCTCTTGACAGGCTATTTCAATTGTCGATACATCTCCGAAGAATGGTTGCCTGTTTGCAACACTTGAATGGCCATTGTGCGAACTTGAGAAGAATCTTCAATCATCCCTTTTGATATAATGGTTCTTTGTGATGCGTTAATGTATATTTCTGCAAAAAGGTGTATGGTGAATGAAGATTTTCGACATTTGAAACCCCAAAAGGCCACATTACAACTTTGGTGAGTTATCTTTCACGTTTAACCCCCTTCAATTATCATTTTCACCAGATCAAGTTCAATTATCTCTTGTTTATCACTTTCTCTAACTAAAATCTGAAAATTAACGTTCAATCACACAAAGGATGGTTTTTAGACCTGGTTTTGTCTCTTTTTAGGCCTGCGAATGCTGATGCTCACCCAGTCGGCAAGGTACATATTTAATGATGTCATCGTTGGCATCATGATGGGAAATTATTGTGGTGCATTATTTGTAAAATATTAACAACTGCAAACATGCATTGTTTTTCAGATGAAGAAAAGGTACTGGCATATTAGCCATAAAAAGGCAAATGTCCAATTTTCAAGATGCCTGTAAATCCAAGTTACATTTTCTTCATACAATAGCCAATGCCTTTTAATAGCCTTGCATACAGCAATGTTCAATCACATATTAGCTGCATGGTAATCTACAATTAGAGCTTTTTTTATCAAACAATGAGTAAATATGAAACGATTTAATCCATGAAATGTGATGGGTTGATACTTTTAGACTAAATCGCTGCCAATATTTTCTGTTTACGATTGACATTCGACAAATGCGCAGACGCAGATGCCAGTCTTCGTTCGTTTTAAAGTTTGATGACTTGTTTATTCGTGGGAACAAGAATAAGTACGGATTGAATTGAAACAGATTCATCCACAGGTGGTTATTCTTGCATTTGATAAGGTTCTTGAATATGTTGGGGAAAGAACACTTGATGCTACATATACATGCTACTAGAGAAGGGTTATGTCCGATTAACTCATCAGACACGACTTGGCTCAGTTATCAACATCTAAAGGTGTAATCAAAACTGGACAGTAGGCAAAGACGGAATAAAAAGCCTCCCTTTCATTATTGGTATGGTTCGACTTATTTGTGGTGAGAACTTCACGTTTCATATCTAACTATTTTTATAGATGCATCAATAACTGTATCATCTTCTAATATTTGATCAAAGTACTGTACTTATATCAACAATGGTATGGAGCATAGGTAGGCGTTTATTAAAAAACATCTGCCATTTAAGCACTTGAAAATGAAATCTCCATTTTTTTATTGCAGACTCAGTCAAGGCTGATCCACTTCCATTCAACAATTTCACGTTATCTTTAAAGGCCTCGCATAGGTGGGCGCACAAACAGAAAAACACAATGAATGGCATTGAGTTCTAGTTATTGTTATCCTAACCACATTTTCTCTATATTAGAACTGAATTGGTGGTGTTTTTTTATCACTCCTTGACATTTGATGGTGAAGTAGAGATTTGCCATCAATTATCTATCATGGCAAAATGCCTTGAGGCCGAGTGACGGCCGGAGTGCCAAGTTGATACTCCTCAGGTTATAACAGTACAGGGTGATTCATCTTCAGCGACAGGGTGCCAGTTCTCGTGAACTATTCATCGTAGAGGCTTGCCGCTAAAAATTTTATTACTTAAACGGTCAAGGAAAAAACGTGGAAAATATTTTCAAGTTTCTGAAATGGTCGCTAGGGGGCGTAACAACCAACACCAAGTAGAAAAATAGGATTTTATAGAATTGTGTCCAATATAGTTTACGAGAACTGGCACCCTGTCGCTGAAAATGAATCACCCGGTACATTGCCAATGAGAATCGCAGGCAATGCCTTTACTATGAAGTTACATTGCTGTAACAATAAATCCGCGGAAACCACGCTCTAACCTGAAACCTGGTCAAATCATGGGCCCCCTTTGAATGCGGCAGAAACGAACACCTCTGCTCAGCTCATGATTGAGGGAGAAAGATACACACATTTCTGACATCCACCAGGTACCCCCTTATCACATTTTACCAGGAAATTTTTGAAATAATTGCACAAATTCGGATCTTATAACACATCTTATTTATAATCAATATTCCCATTCATATGGTATTCAGCCTGACAATTTTTACAAGACTATATTGAGATATTTTCCATGCTAAGAATTCTCCCGTCCTCAAACATCTCCAGATCGATGTTTCCACCTATAATCGAGGACAGCACTGGATTCGCTCGGAAAATATTCGATATTCACAAACTTAGATAGATAGATAGCAGAGGGCTCTGGTTGAAGTAGAACTTTCAAGTACCAACAGATGGTGATTTTGTTTTTGAACTGCTTTGAAGATGTTAATTATAGCTTTTGGATTTGTATGGGAGAGTATTCTCAAGTGTGTCAGGTGAAAACAATTCACGTCACCGATTTGGTTTAAACTCTGGTAGATTGTTGTTATTGTTTATAGTAACCGATATTGAGAAGGATTTTTTTCTACAAACATTTTAAAACACCTACTTTAGGTAGGTATATGAGTTTGAAATTTTGCACTAGCTTTCTTAAAATTCTTGCCTATCTCACGTCACTCTTACGATCCGTATTCCCAATTAGTGACCATCAAACTATCGGAATTGGAATTGGGAATTTAACAAAAAAAGGTTAAAATTTTTACAATGATTGAGAATTACCATAAATAATGTTTTTCTTGCAAAATGTTTGCAACAAAATTTCA
Organism: Orchestes rusci; assembly: GCA_958502075.1. Taxonomy (NCBI): domain Eukaryota; kingdom Metazoa; phylum Arthropoda; class Insecta; order Coleoptera; family Curculionidae; genus Orchestes; species Orchestes rusci. The sequence continues at coordinate 37,944,335 of OY293303.1, read as the reverse complement.
ATAATTTCAAACCGCTCTGTATATCAATCCATTAATTGATTTCGCTCATTTTCTCAACATCTTGGTTTTAGAGGCAGGAGCGATTCCCAGAATCTAACTCGGACAATGTTTGTCATTTTACCTTACCGAAACCCAATCCGTAGACACAGTGAATAAATAAATAAATAAATAAATAAATATCGTCTTTATTGATGAGAATAAAAAGTGAGGAGAGGCGAGATTTAACCTAAGGTTACTCTTACACCTAACCTCTCATGAACAGGGCCATTCCGTATATATTGACCCATAAGCTTGCGGCGTTATGTATAGAGATATGAAAATTTTGTTAATATAAAAGTTTCAGATATTCATCTGAAACTTTCAAAAATCTCATCATTAAAAACAAAAGACTATCGGAATTTTAATATTTTTCCACAAGTAGAATTTTTTTCAATGGGACTCATATATTATGAAAGAGCTCATTTTCCTGATTTCAACAATATATAGTTTGACACCTTTCTGATGGATCGTTCAGGAGATATTCAAGTTTAAATATGTTTAAAAATTAAAGTTCGCATGCCTGTTGCTATGGAAAAATGATAGAATTGTGATTATATAGATTGAATCAATAGAAATGGAGGTCAAATAACTTTATGTATGAGTACCATGGCATTTATCTCTTATTTGTGATAACTTCATTTTAACAGCATGTGGTCAGCTACTATTCACTTCATCTTTGAAGATAATCATCTTTCTATGCAGATTAAATCTTATCCAATACACTCTGGGGCTGATGAAGTTGAAACACAATTTGACCCTGAATAACTTTTTTGTTTATGGATTTTGATGATTTTTGTATATGATAATTATGATATAAGTCGATATGTTCTGAAGAAAGCCAGAATTATATTGCAGTCTGCAAGCAGAAATTGGGACTGGATTTGGGGGTTAGATAAATTTGCGTTTTACGCCGTTTGTTTGCGGTTTGTTATGATGTTGATTTTCATTTCGCATTTATCATAAAGTTCCTTTGATCGTTCCGATGAGATGGATTTTGATGACGTGCACTGTTAAACTATTTCTTTGGCAGCCTATTGACATTTGGTGAATTGAATGTAAATAGATAGAAAATGATCTGTCGTGATTTACCTATAAGCCGCCAAATCAAAAACAAAACTTACATTATATACTCCGTATGCAATTGAGCTTTCGAATGGTGGCCAGTATGGGCCTTACGACGTTTTTGTGAGATTGGTGCATTTAAGCTCGTTGCAAAAACGAACTGCGCTATTTACAGACCAAATGGCATGTTTTTTAAGAAGGGCATTTGTGGGAAAGAGTTTCTTGAAACTCAGAATATTTCAAGGACTATATTTCACTACACTTTCATCAAGATTTATTGAGATTCCATCGCAACGTAGTGGTTTTTTGAAAAATTGTCAAATTTTTTACTATTTTGGAATTTTGAAATTTTTTTAAACTCCAATGATTAATAATTTTTTGAAAAATTATATTTAATTCAATTTTACTTGAAAATCTGAGAGGGCGTGACATTTTCGTGTACCCATAGTTTTTTTCAATAGCGTTAAATCAAGATTTCATCTTCCAAAGATAGAACCATGTCGACTTTTTTGAAATCAACCAAGCAAATCCCAAAATGTCAAAATTTTTACGAATTCTCAACAAACAACGTTGCTTTATGGAGTTTCAAGAAAGCCTTGATCATAGAGGAGTGAACTAGTTTTAAATTGCCGACAAGCACCATCATCATCATACCAATGAAAAAAAACATCGTTTCATAGATTATGATTCTAAAATATTGATATTTTTTAGACGCCTTTTGCCCTTCTTGAAAAAATCAGTTGGTCTGTTAAGTGGTTCATTACTGCAACCAGCTCATATGCAACATTTTGATAAAAATGTCATAGGTCCGATCCTGGCTGAAATTCGAAAGCGTCATTTTGGAGTTTCATCCAGAACATATTGACTAATATCATATACAAAAATCGATAAAATCCATTAATAAACAAAAAAGTTATCGAGGGTCAAATTATGTTTCAACAAAAGAATCTACAGTGAGCAAGCCGAACGTAAGACAGCTGACGTCACACGTGGTAGCCTCGTCGCAAGGGTCGTTTTCTAGCCTCGCCCATGGTAGAAAGAAGTCTGACATACCTTGTTGTCAGACACTCGGAGAAAAATTGTCTTGAATTGCGCAATGACGTCAAACGCTACAATTTTTGTTTAGAGTAACCATGGTGACAAGGGAACGTAGCTTTTCATGAGTGCTATCTAGCATAACAGATAAGTTGATCCATTTACTGTGATTATTATCTCGTTTATAAATACTTATATATAAATAATCAAAAAACATCCCTTGAAAATTAATTTCTTGTTACCATTCCTTTGTATATGGCATTCACTATAGGTTTGGAGACGAATTTAACTGACTAGGTCACTAGGTAACAAAATTACGAACGAAACAATCACAGATAAGACGCATTATTCCTTTAAATATTCAAAATTTAAATCAATAATATCAACGACGGACTTTATGTTGACTCATTCCAGAAACACCTATCATCCGTCACCTCGACACTTCAGTCAACGTTGCAAACTTGCAAATGATACTGTACACCTCGGAATTGAACGTTTTCAAAATAAAGGTTAAATACAAAATGTTGTTTGATTTTAGGCAAAATAGATAAAGCAAAAAATAGCCTTGAATCAAAGTACGAAATTAAAGAACCGCTTAGCGATATTTCTTGAAATTTTGTCTTAAGTTGTGGTTTCTAGAGGTAGTCCAATTGCGATAAATCGCCAATATGGCAACACTGTATCTTTGTTGCATTTGACGTCATAGTGCGATGCGCGTTGGCATACCTTGTTTCTTTCTACCATGGCCTCGCCAGAACGAATATTCTTTTTTCACTTTTTTTCAAGGAAAAAATACTTTTGAAGAGTTTTCATGATTGCTATGCGACTTTGTATCCTCAGAACCATTGATTTTTGTAAAATTAAAAAAATAGTTAACTTTCCTATTCTAAAATATTTGAATATGCCTCTATTTTTACGGGAATTGAAGAGAGGGTCCAAAAACTACACAGTGAGCTTTCATATCATATCGGGCCGTCAGATTTTGAGTCTTTTTCTATTGATACATAACGTTCGATGTTCGGTTTTTGTTTAAATCAAAAATAAATATGGTGAAATTGCAACGTCTAAATAGTGTAAGAAAATTAAATACTTTAGTGGAAAAAATGTATCAAGTTTTGAAATTCTTGTACCTGCGAGGTTACTTTGAGACCCACGTTTCCTTTATCTTCTAAACATTTTATATTTTTTTAAATTTTCTTTGTTATAAACTTGCAACAAAGCGAAAAATAGTGAAAATCCTTTAAAATAAGACAAAGACGTGGGTGTCAAAGCTGATCAAAGTAACGCCCCGCATGTCAAAGTAACCTCACTTGATGGTACTGGACTCTCAGAAGGAACCTCTCAAATACACATCCGAAGGAACTCTCAATAAACGAATTAAGTTTTTGTTTGAAGGAGAAAGAGTGATAAGTAGTGTAAGCAAATTAATCGCGTTTCTCATCAGATTTATTCGTAGCAGGGAAGAACTTTCAATGCAAATGAATAAGGCTGGAGCAAATTAACGGGACTCTGATGGCCAGCTTCAATTCTTCAACTTATAACTTACGGCGCGGCGGCGGTAAAAAAGGCTGTGGAAAGCGATGCAGCTGGGTGAAAGTTGGTTTGCGCTGCACAACAATGTGCTCCAATTTTCTTTAGCAGAGTTGTTGAAATTCCATCCAGGAGAACGAATCTGCAAAGGTTAATGATCAAATATGGTTAAAAGGCCCACAACAGGAAAAATCACTTCGAAAAAGCACACCGAGAGCTTTACCTCTCAAGAGTGGTGTGGAGTCGCGCTAAAAGTATAGAATGCATAAATATACAAAATTATCATATGATCGCGAACCATTACCATTACCATAAATATTCTATTCAATTTGTGCCTTGTTACATGTTAAACATATAGATTGTTATCATGTTTTGCTCACGCTATTACTTCAAAATTTCAAAACTTTATAGATGTTTTCTTGTATTCATCGTTTTCGCGACTAACTTGCTTACACTAAAATCATCTGAATTCAAGTAGAGTAGTATTGATACACGAGGCTAAGAGCTTTTCGGAAAATTATGTGTTCCATCAAAACAATGAAAATACTGGGGAACTATCAAGTGAGAGTTTGAGTAATCAAGATAGTCAATATATGTTACTTAATACAAATGGACCACTTAAGAAAGCAGGTTATAAAAAGAATGACTAATGTGAAAGTTCATCCAATAAATTGTCATCGATAAATCAAAACATATATTTCAAAAGAAGCGAGAAATCAACAACATTGGTATTTTGACAACAGTGCGAGAATCGGCGAGGCTAAAATCATGACAAAGTTGCGTATTTTTATACCTGCTCAATCAAATGCATTCTGAAATTTGGAAAACATATTTATATAATTGCTTTTTTTTTTTTTTAGGTTTATTTGAAGAAACTAAAACTTGAACATTGAAATTTACATCTTCCCAGACATTTTTTCTGCTCTACAAAATGACGTCATCAGATTTATGACGTTTCCAAGCAACGCTCATCAAGTTCGTTTTTTCAAATAGTCGAATCATTTTACTCTACGCTCAACAGTCTCTGATTTTAACTCTAATTCCTACGACATATCACACTTCTATTTAACGTTTCGAGCATACAAAGCAAAAGAGAAACGAAACGTCGCGTCCGATCAAAAATCTGTAGAGATGAAAACATGAAATGCAAATGCAAAGTCAAATGTATGCGGGAAAAACTAAAAAAAATACCTATTTTCCAACTGAGTTTTGGAAATTGCAAAAACGAGTTCATGAAATGGTTTTTTCTTGATCTTACTGAAAGAGATGGATCAAAATAGACCACTGATGAACATTGTACTTTTTGCTTCTCTGTAAGATGACGGAATCAGAATTTTGATTCGACGTTTTGTTTTTCCGCAATAACCTCTATCACCATGGAAAGTCGAAAAAATATTGAATGTCGTTGGGATTGGAATTGAAAAAAGCTCAAGCCTGAGATTTCTAATTTGAAAAACAAACTTGATGATGGTTACTTGAAGATAAAACGTCGGATTAAAATCAGATGCACTTTTGGTCCAGGAGGCAGTGATAATCTTCGGTACTTATTTACATGGATATGATCATTCTATTAGTTATTCTAGGCATTTGTATTTATGGGGCGGGGGTTTGGCGGGGGTTTCCGATGGGTTGCGGCGGAAGATGCGTCGGAACAGTTGTATGTTCTAACGTATTCTCCTTTTTTTTTTCAGTGATAAAAATACACTCCCCGACAATAAATTCCAGACAAGAATAATTTGAGTGAAATTGATTTCCCTATAACTTTTTCACTTGTTGTCCAATTTTAGTGAAATTTGTATCAAAGTGTAGCCCTATGTTTTGAGATATTACCTTTGATTATGGTTTTGAAAAAATACTGATTACTTGGTCATTATACATAGAGGAACAGATGCTGATTTTTCACCCTTAAGTTTCCAACACCGTGTGGAAAAATTGAGCTGCAAAATCTAGCTTCATCATTTTCTGTTGTGGAGTGCAATTTTTTCTCAACAAAATGTTTTTTTTGGTCATGTCAATATCTGCTTTTTTAGAGAAGATGTTTCAAGAAAATGCTAAAGTTTTTTGATATTTTATCAACAATGAGTAAAAACATTTTTATAGACTCGCATGAACAAAATGTTCTTAAATTAATAGCGCGTATTATCACATCGTATCCCTATGACTTCTGCCATGCGAATGGCATGCTTTTGATGCCTCTTGAGAAATATTAGTTATTTTTCAAGAAGGGCTTGTCGCAAATCAGGCAAGCTTTCCAGATGTCTATTGTGAACATGTCTTACTAGCAATCCTAGCATACCTATCCCATGAGTTTGATTACCCATTTTCAATAAGTACAAGATCTGTACGGCCATGTAGTGATATACCAGTCCACACCATGATACTACCGCCTCCAAAGAGTGTTCGAGGTGAACAATCTCTCCAGTATGGATCATTGGGTAAATTGAGACAATATGAAATTTTAGAACACTTGTTTATGCAAGTCTATAAGAATGTTTTCATTCATTGTTGATAAAATATTGGAAAACTGCAGCATTTTCTTCTTCAAACATCTGCATCTTTAAAAAAAAAAGCAGATATTGACATGATCAAAGAAACATTTTGTTGAGAAAAGGTCGCACTTCACATCACAATATAATGAAGCTAAATTTTGCCGCTCAATCTTTACACAGGGTTTGAAAACTTGAGAGTGAAAAAGTAGCTTCTGTTTCTCCTTGTATAAGATGGTTGCCAAACAAGGTAAATGAACGGTTAAGTAAAGGGCACAATTCTGATATAACATATCTATTCTTTTCTCAATTCTCTTTCTCAATTGATTTTTTCCCATTTCTTCAATTGTGATTTTTCAAAATCCAAATGGAAGAGCTAGGATACAGTTGTTCATAACACACCAGTCCTGTATTTAAACAAGAATAAGTATGTTCATCATCTGTATCTTGGAAACTGCGAAGCTTGAACTATGGCAATGCTGCGCATTTTGGTATTCAATAAGATGTCGTTTGAAAATTAAAAATATTCAATATTTCTACTTCTTCCGATATCTTCAAAAACCAAAAATGCCTAGAATGGTTTTTATTTTATTCTGGGTTTATCTGAAGCTGAAGCACCAGTATTTATCGAAAACCAAAATCAGGGGTAATATCTCAAGACATAGGGCTAAACTTCATGCAAGTCTATAAGACTGTTTTTGTTCGTTGGTGATAGAATATCGGAAAACTGCAGCATTTCACCTAAACATCTGTATCTTCTCTCAAAAAGCAGATATTGACATGAACAAAAAAACAATTTGTTGAGAAAAGATTGCACTTCATCACAGAACATTATGAAGATGAATTTTGCCGCTCAATTTTTCCACAGGGTGTAAAAAACTTGAGGGTAAAAAAGTAGCTCCAGTTCCTCCCTGTATGACCAAGCCATCAGTATTTTACCAAAACCAAAATCTAGGGAAAGATTTCGAGACATAGGGCTACACTTTGGTAAAAATTTCGCCAAAAACGGACAAAAATTAAAAAGTTACGGGGATATCAAATTGTATCAGATTATTCTTGTCCGGAATTCATTGTCGGGGAGTGTAGTTCTAGCAGTAAGAGGTGTACTGAAGTTGAGTAAAAAATTAGTCTGGCTTATCTGTTGGTATTGAAAATATGTATATCTGGCAAATGAAAATTGTTGAATTCACAAATTCTCAGCCACTCACTCACCAATCACACTTTCTACCATCTGCGATAAGCCAGACTGCTGTTTTCATAAACTTTGTGTTCTTCTTTAGTGAATGTTAAATATCTATGACTGGAAAAATGAGTGGGCTTGCATGGTTTCTCATTTTCTGAATCCATCCAGAAATTCTAGATATACCTACTCAAAGATTCTTGTTTTTGCCACTGATTTACTGTCACTCATGTCACAAAACAAATTCATTCAAATACAGCGACAGAAAAATAAGAACAAAAAAAATTCACTGTCTCCTGGACTATTAATTTGTAAAGGGAAAAAAGTGACTGAGAAAAATGTGGCGGTTCTTGTAAACATTGGCTGTCCACGTTTTTTGTACTTTCCGAAGGCGAATTTGGAAAATGTTCTCAACAGAACATTTTCCGAAAATCTCGATTTTTTGCGAGTTGTGGGTAATTGAAATGTACAATTTCTGTCGTTCTAACGTACTTCAGTTGCTTGAGTAATCACCAAGGAACTTATAATGAATAATTACTAGGCAGGACAAACTTATTTCAAAAATTTGATATACAATTGATCGGGAATTCTATATTGGCAATATGTCGATACACAGGGTCCTGCAATAGTGCGTCAGGCATCCATAGCTCGTATACCAATCAGGTAAGGAATTTCGTTCCTACGCAGACCTATACTACAATAGACAGTGAAATTCCGTCTTTGAGGGCTGCGCATCAAAAACTTGTGATAAGAGATGTTAACAATAAATGTTTGCAGAATGCAAAATCAATTACAGTGATGTTTAAATTGTTAACATTGATAAAATGCTTTGCCCGAGGTCTTTTGGGATTTATTCAGTAGATCCCGAACAAGCCGACAAAATATGGCCCCAATGTCTAGATTTTATGCGATATCAAGACATTGAACAGTTGAAGTTTTAAGACTCATAGGGAAAACCCAATGTTTCAAATTATTCTTGAAATTACTGAAAAGGAAGGTCGTACGGAAGATGCCTATATTTTATCAAATATTCAAAACAAAATTGACGACAGATGGTTTTGACACATTTGGCCAATCACGTTGACCGGTATATTCAAGAGAAGCTATCTCTAAATGTCACCAAGTAACGTGGTGACATCTATTTTCAAACCGCTCACCCAGAAGCCCGGGCAAAACCCAGTTTTGATTCAGATCCATCTCAAAATTGAAATCCAACTCTTAAGAAGAAAAGAACTGACAACAAGTGTAGATATCCTCAATCAAAAGAAAAAATACTAAATCCTCAACCAAAGTGATCTTCCTATTCAAAACGAGACAAATCTACCTACCTATTATTAACGATGAGACTCCAAAATAACATAACACAATCAAAAAAACATTCAACGAACCACCGTCGTCTGCTCTGATGACGTTGCTCAATAATGTAAATATACAATCTCTATCGCGGTTTTGCCAGTGGAATTTCTTATTACGCCAAACACAAAGGACTTAACACTCGAAAGAAATACTTTATCGCGAGGATCGGGGATATAAATCTGTTCCAGGGACTTTCAAATTTTGCGCATGCGAAAGTCCATGTTGATAGTAAATTTTATTGATATTCACTTGAATTAATTTATTCTTCTCCTTTCTGAGTTATACCGGTTTTGAGTAAACATTTCTTGATTGACAAAAAATGCGATTGAGGATGTTTCCCAGAAGATATTTTTGTGAACCAAGAAATTCGTAGGTACTGAAAAAGTTCGACTAAGGAATGAACAAGATAAATGGGTCCAAGTAAATAACAAGAGAGTTTTTAAATAACTTGTACTTCCGCATGCGTATAATTTCAAAGTCCCTGCAATCGATTGATATTTTTGACGCGTCGCGACGCTTAGCGCTTAGTGGGTGTGAAATTTTTTTAACCTCTAAAAATATTCACTTGACGCCATACACTGAACACTTTTTACCGCAATTATTGAGCTTTGTAAAAATCATCCGTAATCGCATTTTTTGTCAATCAAAGAATGTTTACTTTAAACTCTTATATCTCAGAAATTTCTCAGATAAATGGGTTCGAGTAAATGACAAAAAAGTTTATAAATGACATGTTCTTTTGTATGTGCGAAGTTTCAAAGTCCCTGCAATCCCCTCAGCTCTGACTAGGCGTCAAGTTTTTTCAACCTTGGAGAATATCTACTTGACTCGATACATTGACTTCTTTTTACAGAAATTGAGAATAGCTTTCTCGTAAAAATCATCCGTTATCGCATTCTTTGTTAATCATGAAATGTTTACTATAAGCCGTTATAACTCAGAGCTGAGTAAGATAAATGGGTTCGACTAAATAACAAAAAAGTTTATAGGCAACACGTACTTTTGCATGCTCGTAATTTCAAAGTCCCTGCAATCGATTAATATTTTTGACCCGTCGCGACGCTTCACACTTGGAAGGCGTCGAATTTTTTCAACTGTGAAAAATAACTACTTGACCCCATACAGTGACTACTTTTCACAGAAATCAAATATTTCTATTCGTTTCCAAGATATTGGCGTGCGGAGTTTCAAGTGAAAAACCCTGTATGTTTATAATGAGAAAATGTCTTTATTATTGGCTGGTAAATATGCAGGGGCTCCTCTTCAAACTCTGCAAATTCGGACTTACCAGGAAGATCATTTTCCTAATCAAGAGTTTTTCGAAGGCAGGCAATATAGGACAAAGATTGGAAACAACCTCTCTGGATCGCAATCACAACGGGCAGGAGTACCACAGGGATCCCTATTATCCCCTCTTTTGTACAATCTATACACCGCCGACACCCCCACTTCAAAAGATGCCAATATTTCCATGGATGTTGATGACACGTTGCTTTATGTCACTTCGATCAGCCCTAATGTCATCAAAAACAGACTACAACAATACTTGGATAAAATAATGTGCTTCTACAGTGCGGCTCTAAAAGGTCCCCCCCTTTTTTTTTAATGTGTTCACCAAAGATTTTGAAACTTGGCATATTTTAATTGCTGTCGAAATACTACTTTTTGATGTTACTGACGTACTTTTGGTATTCAAGATGGCGGCTGGGCGCCATGTTGAAACATTTTTTTAAATGGAACACGACCCCCCTGTGTGACACCTCATTTTGAAGATCCTGATGAGTACTTCATAACCCTCGAATATTGAGTCGATATCTTTGAGTACCACAAAATGGCAGTACATTTAATTACTACATTGATACATACACTTTTGAAAAAAATTGTCAATTCAATTCAAAAGATGCTGGAAATATTCTTGACATAAAGTTTGGGTTAGGAATAAATGACAAACATGTCAAAAAAGCATCTTTTGAATTGAACCTGACGAATGTTTTCAAAAAGTGTATGTATCAATGTAGTAATTTAATGTACCTCCATTTTGTAGTACTTGAAGATATCGACTCAATATTCTAGGAACTCCTCAGGATCTTCAAAATGAGGTGTCACACGACCCTCCCTTCCATTTAAAAAAATGTTTCAAAATGGCGCCCAGCCGCCATCTTGAATACTAAAAGTACGTCAGTAACATCAAAAAGTAGTATTTCGACAGCAATCATTGAAGTATGCCAAGTTTCAAAATTTTTAGTGCACACATTAAAAAAAAGAGGGGGGGGGGACCTTTTAGAGCCGCACTGTATAATATGTGGAAAATTGTTCCACACATGAATTATGTCCCGCCTCCCCCCCCATGCCTCCTCCTAATCCCGCCTTCTTTTTTCTTACATCCAATTTCTAAAATCTACATCAATTATCAATACTTTATTCACCTCTTCATCCTAGTTCCCCCCCTTGGAGTCTGACTCCATCCCCAATTCAAAACGCAAAATTCAAGCACCACTATCGCGAATTTTCTGGGAAAAAGTTCTTCTTAAAAGAACTATCCCCCTTCATCCTCAATACAACAATGGTAAATATGCCGTTGAGACTTCGTACTCAATTTTGAAGCAATCTGTATGTGTTTCGGTTTTCAAAGTATTGCTGTTCAACTATTCTAGCAATATGCGGTTGAAACAGAATTCATAAAGGCAGATTCATTGAATTCACCTGAAGTTGAAAAAGATGACGAGGTATTATAAATCCTACTACTGTTGTAGGCTGAGTACGAATGAAGAGAAGTGGGACCTGTGGAGTTGATCTTCAAAATGTGAGACAATTCATAGGAATCATGAGACTTATTCTAAAAGGAATTATGTTATCATTCGAAAATAACATCTCGAGGTTATTTTTTTAATTTGCAACGAACAGATTTCAGCCTTTATAAGCCCCAAACGAATCAATGAACATGATATTTGCATATATTATTATGTAGGACTGGTCTCCAAATTATTTTTCTAGCTACGAAAATATTTGTCACTGTGACGTAACAAACGATAGCAGTGGATATATGGGTGCTTGGAATGATTTGATTTTTTTCACATATTCATTACTTGAGAATGGTCTTCTGAGATAAAAGTACATTCAATAATCTTGGGATGTGTTTGAATAAAATATATACCCATGATCTTAGTACTTGTGGGCGATACGAAATTCTCAGTCTCTTCAAAACCAAAAATCTATTCCTGGATGCAACCGCCGGATTAGAATCACGAGTTAGTGGTCTTGCCTCTTTTGAAATCCAAATTGCTTGTAGTTGTGTAGCTAAGGTTGAATTTCGTCTGGAGTTGACGGGCAAGCTCAAGCGTTAGGGCTCATTACCCGGGATTCAATTTGGCACGTTGAGTCTTTTTGGTTGCGCATGAAAAGTGCTGTAATTGCTGAAAGGTACGTCTGACTAGAATAAGATACTTTGCTACACAGAGTTCTCAATAACATGCACCAGTCTCCTGGAATTTTGTTGTTTGGTTAAGCTTCAATATACGACAGTTTCAATAGTGATGGGATAAGATCAGTTTTCTGCTTAAGAATAAGAAGAAAAGATTTCTTTTTAATTTTGTTTTTTTTTGTAATTTAATTTGAATAAGAGTTGTTGTTCACATTATTCATTAGCATCAAGTGAAAACGGACACATACATATAGGTAAAATGAGGAAACAAAAATTGACATCGATCGTAACTTAGCAACTATCAACTCCACTCCACGGACGCGGTGATCTGTCTTCAACGTAGTTTCTAGTCAAAATCTCTATACATGGAAGGTTGTTTTCTGAAGTTCCTTTTTCTGTTGTTAATACGAAACAAAGTACTTTGTTTGTCTTCAAATACACCAAGTAAGACAAATACATAGTGAGTTGTCTATTTGTGATACGTTATCTGCTTATGTCTTTGCTACTTATGAAGCTTCATCTGGAAAGGTTTAACCCCCCTTTATCATGTTGGCTAGTTCAAAGCTTATTTCACCAATGTACTATAATATCAATAATGAGAATAATATATCTTCATTAAGCATCAGCTATAAAATTTTAGTGTATAAATTTTTTATAATATAATACAATATTATGAGCATGTATAAAATAATAAGTACCTATACTCAGGAGGCACACAAATTTTGATAATCTAAGTGGTATAATGTAAAAAGTAGAAATGTTTAAAATAACATATAAAAGTGAAAATATAAACAGTACATCAAACTCACAGTTCAAAATTGTAACAATACATGTTCCCTGAGCAGTCTTTTGAATACATTCAAGTTATCACAGTCTTTGATCTTCGGTGGCAAATTGTTAAATTCTTGCAGGCCCTTGTATGGGATGGAATTTCACATTTGACTAGTTTAACATTTGGTGTTCAGTATTAAATCACTCTTGTGTTTCGTATTATGATCATGTACATCCTCAAAGTACTTGACCTTTTCAGAAATATACGATGAAGCCAATTTTATCCTAATTTTGAACAAGAACAAATAATAAAATAATATAACAAATCCAAAACATCACGCATAAGTCAAATTGAAGTATATCTATCACATTTGAGTACGATTCTCATACCGCTGTGTTGAATTTTTTGCCGTTATTTTAAACTTAGGTAAGAGGAACAATAAAGATGAACAGAACTGCGAGTGAATAGTAGGGCTTCGCGAGACCACAAGACTAGTCTTGTTCTGGTCTTGGCCTGGGTGACAAGTCCAAGACCAAGATCAAGATCCAAAAATCTTTTCGAGACCAAGAGCAAGACCTGACGTTCAATACCAAGACCAAGACCAAGACTGTACCTTGACAGACTTGTCTTGGACTTGGTCTTGGAAAGAAAAATTGACCGAATAATAATTATATTTTATAAAAAAATGTCTGTATCTACTTTCAAGTACATCAATTCTTCAAGAATATATTATGCAATTTTCCAATTCACAGTGGGTATTATAGACAAGTGCTGCCAAATCGTTGAAGCGAGTATCCGTTAATTTTATCGCAATATTTCATTAGATTCCGTGAAAAATTAACAGCTTCCAATTTATAATCTGAATGTGTATTTTTCAATTCACAAAAAATAATCATAATATTTCATCTAATCAAACAATGGCGACGTTCAAAAACTTATCGTGGACATTGAGCACATATTATCCAAAAGTATCTCTTTCTCATTTTGAAAAGTTGAGAGAATGATAAAATTTGGTCAAAAGTCGCATACAGTGTAGCACAAAAAAGTTTAGCCAATTCAAATCGAAGTATGAGCTCGTATGTGGCGCCCTCTTCAAAATGCGAAACAATGGTGGGCAAATTTGAATTTCTCATCACGATAAACCCCCAAATAAAAGATTTTGACAAAATATCATGAGCGTGGCAAAAGTTATTGCAAAAAAACTGCAAATAAAATGTTACTATTTCCGAAAAAATATTATAGGAAGAGGTAGCATTAATTTTTTGTCCGGAATTCCACCTGAAGTTTTTGCTCATCATTTCCGGACACTTTGTATACTGTCGATATCACACTTCAAAAACATTGCTGAAGTTTATATAGATAAAGTCACGATGGTTTTATTTATTTATTTATCTGTATTTGTTCCTCAATGCATATACTGACTCGTGTTCATGTTGATTTTTATAACAGACCTAAATCTACTGACACTACGGGCATGGCATCTTCAATTGGGTATTAGGTATATCTCGCTCATTGAATGCAGAACCATCTTATGTCTCAAAATCGTAATTTAGCAAAAGAGAAGTGTTATGATTTGATTTCAAACTAAACGTAAGTTCAGGAAAACGAATGATCAGTGATGCAATCCAACTTGTACCAGTTCGATTCTTCTTCATTGTTTGATGATAACGTTTGATTTAAATGAATCACAGGGACTTGGGATACGATTCAAATGAATTAGATGGACTTGAGACACTTTGTTATCTATTTTAATGTAGTTTTCATGACAAACGTTGCTTTTCTGCCTTTTATGTCCATACGTTCATACCATAAATAAAGCGTATGGTCATAAATGGCGAAAAACCACAAAACGCTTTGGTTTCTCGCCTAGTATGTCATGACTCCTAGTAACTTGAGATAGTTCTGAACTCCTCATCTATTTCCACAACTTATGTGTATTTGAAATAGTACATCCAGAAATTATGATGGCGAACTAGCCCAACTCCATGGAGGATACCTCTGCACTGAACTTAGGATGGCAACGATATATAGATTATCATTATATTCATCGATATATCGATATGAAAAGTGGATTATATCGATAACTCACCCACGATAAATATCGATAAACATCGATATCTTGGAAAATATATCGAAGGAGATGAAAGTTAATAATCAAGCACAAAATACGCTGAATATCCAGAAAATCAGTACTAGCACTATCATCAGAATAATTCACTACTTGAATTAATGGATTGCGAAAGCGTTGTCCTCATTTCTAGCGCTTCATCCCATCGTCCCTATCTACAGTCTACACCAGACTCAAGGTCCGAGCGTAGGGGTACTCCATTACTCCATTGTCATTATTGTCAAATAAATGTCAACTCTGTCAAATGTACTAATACAGGCAGGATGAAACAGATGAAAGCCGTCGCTTGTCGCATTTATGTAAGGTTTGCATTCAATTTGTGTTCGAATTGGACCTTTCAAATTTCCGCTTGTTAAACGGGAATCATACGCTACAGTCTACATTGAATTTGTGTTCAAAGTCATGCGTACGCCAAATTCAATGTGGATCGTAGCATATGATTTCCGCTTGACGCGGAGCGGAAATTTGACAGTTCCCACTTTGACTTTGAATTGAATGACGTAAACCAGGCAGGATTTTTGATTTTATCACACTGCTTGATTTTAATACTATTTGTATTGTATCGCGTTTCATTTTTATGAAAATGATTATATAGTTATTTGGAATATGCGCGCCTTTTTTCCCACTCGTCGTCTGCACCAAAAATTAAGTTGTCATTTTATCCTTTTGGTGGAACTACGGAAATGGCAGCGTAACCACATGGACACGATACCATTTCACTATTCGTTAAAAATCAACAAAGAACTATCTTGTGGAAATAAAAGCGCGATCAGAAAATAATTTCGATATCAAGAAAACATAATAATATTGATTCTTTCACATATCGATATATTTGCACTGATATACAGGGTGGTGCAACCAAGATGGGGTGGACGATTGTGGGAAAATGGTGAGAAATTTGGATAATTTTTTTTTTGTATATTATAGTTGGTCAAAAAGGCTATGTTTTAAAAATAAAGTCATAGTACAGGGTGTCCCAAAAAGTTTATGACAAACCAATTTTGTATTTTTTTAAATGGAACTCCCTGTATATTAAGTGATATTTCAATTCTCCCTTTAATTTGGAACAAAAATTGTAATACAACTAATGTTCCTAAATTCAACCGTTATCGAGATATCGCGTTTTTAAAATGGCATTTTTTCAACTTTGACATGCTATAAAACTCAAACTATTCAAGTTAGAGAAAAATGGATTGCACAACTTTTCAAGAGCTATTCAAGGAGATTAAATTCATTCTTGTGAAAAAATGTCAAAATGTGCCAAAAAAAGTTGACAGTTGACGTTACCTTCTATCCAAATGACAGAAGAGCTCTTGAAAAGTTAAGATGGGAAAGTGCAAACCATTTTCCTCTAACTTGAATAGTTTGAGTTTTATAGCATGTCAAAGTTGCAAAAATGTCATTTTTAAAACGCGATATCTCGATAACGGTTGAATTTAATGACATTAGTTGTATCACAATTTTTGTTCAAAATTGAAGAAAGAATTGGAATATCAATCAATATACAGGGTGTTCCATTTAAAAAAATACAAGTTTGGTTTGCCATAGACTTTTTGGGACACCCTGTACTATGGCTATATTTTTAAAACATAGCCTTCTCGACTTACTATGATAAACAAAAAAAAAATTATCCAAATCGCTCACCATTTTCCCACAATCGTCCACCCCATCTTGGTTGCACCACCCTGTGTGTATATCAAATATCGATATTCAGGTTCGAGACGTGACAACAACGCAATACTGTTGATACGTATAAAATTTCGCTCTACCGGTTTGAGCGATTTTTGCGGTTAATAACGACTTTATATTTTTAATTTCTACACAGTGAGTAGTCTCAGAGGTCGGGCTATATTGGTGATCCTGTTCGTGATAATATATCACATTCCGGCGTTAATAACGAGTGAACGCGGTTTCCGATAAAGGAGAATTACCTAAAAACGGTGAATATTTGGAAAAAAAAACTGCCACAGGTTGCTCCAACTAGTGGAGGTACCAGCGCTGTCCAGTTCAACGATATAGGCTATTTCATAAAGTGGATGCAGTAAAACAAATTCATCATGGGGGATAAATGTCCGGATTGTAATATAACCTGCAGCAATACATTTGCTATTACATGTACTAAGTGCAGAAAATGGTACCATATTGGATGTATTAAGATGGCTAGGGCCACATTAACTCACTTCGAACGCGAGTTGAAAAACCCCAGTGGAGTCAGATGGAGGTGTGATGTTTGCAAGAACATTTCCAAAGATGGAGATAAAGAATATACAATCAAAGACGTGATGGAAAAACTGCTGATTATGCACCAGAGGTTATGTGATATGACCAAGAAATATGAAGAACAACTGATCGTCAACGATGAGCTTCGAAAAGAAATCGACTCTTTAAAATCAGAAATATTCGAAGACAAAAACATCAACGAGCAGAGAGACCTTGAGAACAACGTAATCATCAATGGAATACCACAACGTAGAAACGAAAACATTGACGAAATAGTGAATACCATATGCAGTGCCTCACAACTCAAGGTTTCAGTAAAAAAATCTTTTCGTGTCGGAAAATCTGATGGAAAAGCTGCACCAATAAAAGTTTCGTTCAAGAACAAGGAGGACAAACACCAGTTTATGTCAGCGAAAAAGGAAAAACGACTAACCTTAAGGGAATTAGGTTTTGGCGAAAATACATCCGAAATTTTCATAAATTACGATTTAACCAAACATAATCAATACCTTTTCATGTTGGCAAGAAAATACAAGAAAGACGGTAACTTCAAGTATCTCTGGTACGCGAATGGGAACATACAGTGTGTCCAGAATAAAATGATGTACGTGGGGATATCGGAAACTACAGGAGATACAGTATCGGTTAAATGGAAGAAAAGTTGCGTATTTGCGTGCCCAAGAATAATCTCACTTTGGTTTGTTTTGATTCGATACCGTAATGGAGATACAGGGTGAAAAAGAAAAATGGCCATTTTTTAAATAGCACAATATTTCGGTTATTATAAAAGATGAGGTATTGAAAATTTCTGGATCTGGGTAAGAAGATACGGTGATTTTGAAAATTGTGTCGAAAAAATTGTAGGCCCACTATGTTGCTTCCGGCCGAAGTCAACTTTTGTTTTTCTTATGGGCGCCATATTGGTTTTTCTAATTTCCAAAATCCTTATCAAAAATGCTTTCCAATAACATGACTTTCATAAAAAAAACAGACTTGACTTTGACTGGGCGCAACATAGGAGGCCTAAACTTTTTTTGATGCCGTTTTTAGAATCGTCGTATCCTCTTACCCATATCCTGAAAATTTAAAAGTTTTAGCTTTTATAATAAGCAAAATATTGTGGTTCTTTGAAAATGTGCCTTTGCTTTTTCACCCTGTATTTACATTACGGTATCGATTCCAAATAAGACAAAGGTGGAATATTTTTGGGCATACAAAGACGCTACTTTTCTCTTATTTAAGCAACGTCGTATCTCTTACCGTTTCCAATATCCCCATATAGTGCCATGTACATCATTTTATTCTGGACACACTGTATACATCAGAAAAGATGATGACAGTAAGGTACTCAAGATAAGCAAGGAAAAAGACCTAAAAAACTCACAGGATCTCTTAACGGGGAAAAGGACCTAAACATCATCTATTTGAATGCCCAAAGTGCCCGAAATAAATTTGATGAAATAAGCTGTCTCGTGCGACAAAAAAAATGTGATGTCCTGGTAATTGTAGAGACTTGGTGAAACGAGTCAGTTCGCAATAGAAGGCTACAATAGTATTCATTCCTGTAGGACTACAAGGGGAGGTGGCGCTTCAATGTACATAAGGAAGGGACTTGAATATTATGGTGAAATAGCAAGTGCCGATAAAGTTTATAATTATGTGAGTTTAGTTTTAGTAGAATCAAATGTGAAAATTGGCGGTCTTTACAGACCGTCATCTTATTTTGCCGGTGACTTTCTAATGGAATTGGATAGCGCCTGCCATAAATATGCCATCCCCACACTGAACCGATACGCACACGGTTCTCACTAAGGATAAGTGGTTATACATTTTCTATTTTTGCTTCATATCAATAATTATACCTATTTTATGTTGTTGAGTAACTTATAGAATCGTCAACAAAAAGGATTTCATTCTGGTTAAAAATTCACCCACATATACCTGTTGCGGCTATCCCTTCCGGAATGCCAAAAAACCAAAACGACAAGTGGCAAACTAGTGGACTGTATCAAATGCTTATTGGTTTATCACACTATTATATTGATTGAAATTTAACAAATATTCAAGAGAAAACGTTGCTCATTCGATGACTTTTTTCAAATGTTATGTTCATAGGTAGTGTTTGAATTGACGTCTGTTGTCTCATCATCACCTTGTTCACAAAATAGATTATCCACCACCTAACAGATCTGGGCTACCTTTCAGCGGCATCTTGACTTTTAAGTGGCCATCATCAGCACGAGAAACGGTTTCAATAAAGTGCTTCTCACAAGCGGCCTCTTTCACCGAATGTAGCTTCCGTGGTGAGCATTCCTCAATTTTGAAGGTATGCTCAAATCATTCATTCAGTGCGATCCTGAAATTGGGTAGCGGCGGCCCCGTAATTGACGGAACTATAAGGCAAGATACTTCCAACGAGAATTAATTGGTGCACGAATGTATCTTGACACTTATTTTTCCAGTAACGGTAGATCTGGTTTCATCCAAATCGCAAATCCTTATGTTTGTCTTTGTTGGAGGCCTCGATAATTTATCCGAAAATGACTTCGTCATAAAAGTACTCTCAGAGCCGGGATCTAGTAGGGCGCGTGCAGTAGAACTCTTATTATTTTTGTCCACAAGTCGTACTAAAGCAGTTGACAACAAGACTCTCTTCTTTTCTTGAGATGAAAAGGTACAATTTACATCATCTGCGCTTTCTGGTGGTGAAACGGCGGCGATCACCTCTTTGGCCTGGTCTCGAATAATATGCAATGAGGAGTTATGACGGGACTTGCTTACCTTGCATGGTCCTGCACGACAATCCTTCAACATATTGTGACCAGCCCTCAAACAATTCAAGCAAAGGCGCTTCTTCTTTGCTTCCTGAACTCTTTTATTCTCGGTTAAACCCATAAAATCCGGACAATCTTGTACAAAATGTGTTTTCTTACAATAATAACAAGATACATTGGCAACAACAAGAGACCTGATGTGTCCTTGTTTGTTTTGAGAATCAGGCCTAAATTTTTGCCCCGATCTTCTTTCCGGTTCGGCCTGCTCCACTGATTCCAATAGAGTTGCACGATCGCGAAGAAATCTGGTGATGTCAGACAATAAAGGCTTCCGAGTTTGACCTCTTCCAAGCACCTACTTTCTCAAAGAAACAGAATCTAGCTTTGACGAAATAAGATATATTAACGGAGTATCCTATTACGGTTAGAATTTTGCGAAATATTTGTGCCCTGTGAAACTACTAAGCCCGACGAACCTCTAGCTTGATCAACTCTGCCAGGCTCATTGGCGGAAAAAACTTTGACTCTAGCTGTTACATCATAATAAACATCACTGAATGCATCACGCTCTATATACTGATCCTTGATACTAGCAAGATCACAAATGTCCTCGGTCTCACTCTGGACCTGCTCAAATTCTTCAAAAACTTGCGAGAATCTCTCAAAATGTGTTTCTAAATCCAGAAATTCGATACGTTCAGACACAATTTTGCCAGGGTACTTACTCTCTAAATTAGCGACGAATTTTTCAAAATGCGTAATTTTTGCTCTACATGTACCGCGCTTTCGAATAAGGGCATTCATGATTCCGTTTACAGTAACGATCAAGGTATCTATATACGCAAGCAAAAACAGTCAAATATCTTCCGGAATTCGAAAATGCTATCAAATCAAATCAATAAACGATTTATGCCCGTACTAAACCTCGCTATCAATAAAAATCAAAACTGTCAACAACTCGGACGAACGGATGAAAGTAATGAGCCCACCTTTGATCGACGACAACGTTGATGGCGGCTCAGCTCAGCAAGATCAGACGAGTCTTCGTTTTTCAATCAATCCGGCTGTGAATGGACCAAAATGTTGCGGCTATCCCTCCGGAATGCCAATAAACCAAAACGACAAGTGGCTAACTAGTGGACTGTATCAAATGCTTATTGGTTTATCACACTATTATATTGATTGGGATTCAACAAATATTCAAGAGAAAACGTTGCTCATTCGATGACTTTTTTCAAAGGTAATGTTCATAGGTAGTGTTGACATTGACGTCTGTTGTCTCATCATCACCTTGTTCACAAAATAGATTATTCAATACCAGCTATTGATCCGATATGATTTGAAATTTATAAATACGATACACATCACTCATTTACGTATTTATTTATGTTAACGTGGACTGAAAGAGACTATTTATTTCGAGGAGGACAGTTTTGAAATTTTCAAACTATTTCCCAAAAAATAGTCGAAATTTAAGTTTTATGCTTCCCTCGTCCCTTGCGTAAAAATGAGAAATTATTATAATATTATGTATAGATAACTCCATATAATGTGAATCATCTATATTTCTGTTTTTCATATTGTCAAGCATAAAATAATTCTAAATATCTATATTGAATATTTCAATATTTCATTATTTTATGTTTGGAATAATAAGGTAACAAGATTACAGCATCATTTATCTACCTGAGTATGATTTGCTCAAAGACATGAATATCGTATACCTATAATGGGGAACTTGCAGCAAATTTTTTTATTGCTGAATTCGGAAGCTCATGAAAAATAAAGAGAGCCGTATTTTCTCTTTTGTCGTTAAACGAAAATTGACGGAGATATAACGCTTCGAAGTGTGCTAAAATTGCAATGTTATGACGTCATAACATTGTAATACCATGCTCAGTATATCTATATATACAGAACTTTAATCATGAATAACTAATGACAAGATCATTTTTGAACGAATTAAAAAATACGTATTAACTTTTTTTCGATTTTCTCCAGTTTAAAATAAAAAATAATTGATTTAATTTTTCATGCAAGCTCCCCATTATATCAGAAATAATATGATATTATTGATTCAATAATTTTGCTCATCATATTCACAAGAGTGTTTTTTATTTCACGGAACAGATACTAGTGACGGGAAACTATTTTCCTTGTAGACTGCAGATGGCACTGAAAACATGTCTTATAATATCAAATATTTATTTTGCATTATTCATTTAATTCGATTTTTCCTGATAAAACATCATGACAGGGTTACCGCATACATATTGTACATTGAAGACTTTAAATTTTGATTCGATTTGAAACGAAACGAAAACAAAGAGAAAGAAACAAAAATTTCGCTTCGCGTCATCTTTCTCTTTCAGATCTCAGCGACCAAAAGCCCAGAAATTTCTGCGTAGTTTATTGATCCATATCTCATTTTAAACAGAGGGCAAATCATTTGAATTTGATTATAGAAAATTTTTCTCTTGTAATTTTTTTCAATTCAAAACAACAAAATTGTGAAAAGTGAGGTTAGGAGTTGATGGATATTTGTTTGCAGCTTTTAGTGTGATGACTCCAGGAAACGATAAAATCACGGCTGAAATGATGAAGAATATGGGACAAAAAGGAACAGAAAAGCTACTAAGAATGCTCTATAAAGTATGGAGAAAAGAAAAGATACCAAAAGATTGGCAGTTAGCACTAATAGTACCAATATACAGAGTGACCCATTTGAAAGCCGGCCACCCTCATAACTTTTCAATTTATTGATCGATTTTAATGAATTTTTTTTAAATGTAGAGAGAAAAAAGGTTTATTTTGGGGCCATACGTCGCCCAGTTTTTTCCAAAACCAAGGCCTACTAGAGCATATTTAGAGGCAGAAAAATCCAGAAAACATATTAGCGATTTTTTTAGAGAAAATCTGACTACGCCACTGGATTTTTCATCCCCTGAAATGGGTCTGTACCAAATTTCATGAAAAAATATTAAAAATTGAAGATTAATTTTATTATGCACCAAGAAGTATTTCACCTCGAAACTCTTGCGACAGCAAGTCTATCATAATTTTTTTTTAAATATAAACATTTAAAAGATATTCTCATGTCAAAACATAATGAAAGCAGACAAACAAGACTGACAAAAAAAATAGAAAAAAAATCACACACAGAAATAATATTTTTGAATTGAATATTTTTTGATGAAATTTGGTACAGACCCATTCCAGGGGATGAAAAATCCAGTGGCGTAGTCAGATTTTCTCTAAAAAAATCGCTAATATGTTTTCTGGATTTTTCTGCCTCTAAATATGCTCTAGTAGGCCTTGGTTTTGGAAAAAACTGGGCGACGTATGGCCTCAAAATACACCTTTTCCCTCTCTACATTTCATAAAAAAATCATTAAAATCGATCAATAAATTGAAAAGTTATGAGGGTGACCCGCTTTCAAATGGGTCTCTCTGTATTAGACAGAAGACAGAAAGGATTGCAACAACCACAAAGGAATGACACTACTCAGTACAGGAATGAAAATTCTGGAACAAATGAAAGCAGAATAAGAACAATAGCTGACTACACAACAAGAGGCACAAAGTGTTTTCAGAAGAGCGAGGAGCATACAGGCCATGTATTCACGATAAACCAACTCAATCATAAGCAACAATAAACACCACGATACATTTACAACGGGAGACGGAACAAGACAAGGTGGATGTTCAAGACCAGTGCTGTTCATGAACGAAATAATAGAGAAATGCACAAATCAAGGCGAAAAATTGAATATCGGACATAAGAACCCACAAAGAGTAGACATATCTGACGGTGTATCCGCAAATGACTTGGCAATCATCACAAGAAATTAAAAAAACTTGAAAAAGAACCTTGATTTGTGGAACATAATCATAGAAAGACACGGATTGACAATAAATTAAAAATAAATCAAATTGATGACAATAGGACAAAAAAGAGAAGAATGGCAAAATTTTATACACGTGAAAAACAAAACAAAAATAGGATCAAATACAATAACAATAATTTGTTTGAATCAATGGTCATCAAAGTTTAGAAAAAGCAAGAGGGAGAAAGATCAATAGCACAGATGACCTTACAGTCTTAAGTCCAATATCTCATATAACATTGACCAGTGAGTGATTTTTTCACCTAATTGTTTTTGCGCCTTTCCTCTATATCTGGCATTATGTTTTTGCTCAATGGATGTTATGGCCGGTTTAGCGTAGGCATAAGCATAACTTATTGATCAAAGCGTTATTCTAGGGCACAAGTCATAACAGTTAAATGTATGAATACAAACCACAGTGTTTACTGAAAACATAAGTCGCAATGATTAAAGCATAAACATAATGCAGAAGCGTAAAAGTTCCCAACTTTGAACTTTTAAACTTTTATGCACTAATTTATGCATGATCAGGGACTGTCTGATGACATTGACAATCTGCTGCACGGACTGGTTTTTTTATTTTGTTATTTTTGTCATTTACAACGGTGAAATAGTGAAGTATTGAGGTGATTTTGAGTGAAATTATTCTAGTGGAGTGATGAGTTTTGAGGAGGGATTTTTTATTGAGACCATTGAACAGTTTCCATGCATTTGGAATCTGGGTCATGTAGATCATAAAAATAAAATCATGTTGGAGAATGATTGGACCAAAATATCAACGATTACCGCGGCTACTGGTAAGCGATAATTATGTTTGACAGTTGTTATGTATTAAATACCACATTCCATAAACACCCTAATCTCTTATGCCCTATGCATTAATGAAGTGACTTACGCCTTGATCATTAATATTATGCTTATGCGTTCACTAAACCATACATTAATCCGTATCTGTATTGGGTGGTGAGCATTTTGAACGTCAATAATAGATGTCGAATATCTCATAGCTCACTTGATCTGTAGAGTTCATCGCTAAGGTATGTGGATGGTTTTTTATATATTATTTTTATGAACTGATTTTGTATTATTTTTACATTTTTCAAATGGGTCCAATAGGTTCCACCCCATCCTAAAATACCATATTTTATTTGTGATCGCACTAGAGCATAGCAGATCTAAGTATTTGTCTCAATTTCCTTATAATAATGTCTGTGTGTTTGTTCCATATCAAAAACCGATCTATTTCCACACCAAGGTTTATGATGCCATTTGTTTCTTTGATTTTGATCATACTGTTGTCGTCTCCATCTACATCCTTATATAGCCATTAATGATATGTGTTCGGTTGTTGGAGATTCTGAAACTTTGCTGTTTGCAGATGATTTTAAAATATATAGGAGGATTGTTTCGGCTGAGAGTTGTGTACACTTGCAGGCACATCTGGATACTGTCGTGGATTGGAGCAGTTCAATGAAAGAAAGTGTGCTGCTATGTCTCTCACACTAAATCAGAACGTGGTTGAACATCCCTATAGTATTAACGAATCAATACTACAAAGATTAGAACACGAGAAATATTTGGGTGTTACAGTTGATAGGACTCTTGCATTTACAAACCATATTGTTAATATGGTAAATAGTTCGTATAAAGTGAAAGGTTCCATTATCAGATCCACTGGGGGATTTAATGTTGATTGTTGTCCAAGATTGTTTGATAGTCTGGTATTAGCTAGAATATGGTAGTATCATATGGTCTCCACAGTATGATGTTTGGATTGAGACTGTGGAGGGTGTCCAGTGTAAATTCCTGAAATACATGTTTTCTGAGCAATTTGGACACTATCCAAGGCAGGGCTATGACAACCATTTGCTATTGGAAAAATTTCAAAGATTTTTCCTAGAAAATCGGCGCATGAAAATATGTCTGGTGTACCTATATAAAATATTATCAAACAAAATTAACTTCCCAGAAATACTTGCAATGCTTCCATTTTTTGTGAATGTTGGAAATACACGACAAAGGAAAACTTTTAATTTAGAATTTCCTAGGACAAATTTATACAAAAACTCGCCCATCTACAAAATGTGTAATTATTTTAATATGTACTGTAGTGACATTGATCTGGATTTACTCAGTTTAAACGGTTTCACTAAAGTGATTGAGGATAAATTGTATGCTACGCAGACTCGGAGCTGATACTATGTACATGTACAGAAATGAGTTATGTAGAATCTAGGAAGTCGTTTTATAATATTATTGTCATTTGTATATTTGAGATATGTAGTTTAAGGTGTCTGTAATTGGCCTTTGGCTGTAAATACTGAATACATAAATAAATAAATAAAAATAAAAATAAAATACCAGGGCACTTCTATTATTACAGCTGAAAGCTACATATTTAGTCTTATCAAAGTTTATTATGAGGGACATGTGTTTAAACCATCTTCTGATTTTTTGTATTCCAGTTTCTGTATCTTGGTTGACTTGTTCCCATGAATCAATCAAGGACAGATCCCTGAGGTATTCCTTATTCTAATATTATTTCATTGCTGTCAACAGTTCAAATTCTCACGCGTTGTCTTCTTTCCATTCAATAACCCCTGAAGATGCTAAGTGCTATTACCTAACCTCAACTACCCTAGAATAACCCAGGTTCTTCAATACACTAAGGCTCGGTACTTTAACATTCAAGTAGTCGATTTTATTTCGTCAGAATAACCTTCAAATAGGTCCCGCCGTGGTAACGCTCCATATATTATCTGACGGATAGTTATTTGACAGAATAATTTTATTTATTTAGGTCCAGGAACACCACTTTTCTTCATCAGATTTTCTATATATCCTAGTCGATATGTGAAGTATAGCATCCTCAGTTGATAAGTTCTTTCGAAATCCAACAGCTTGCTCGATATCAGTTTATGTTTTTTCATAAATCTTGTTCTTTTTTTTAAATGTTTTCTGTAATCTTCGCAAAGTTGATATTAACGTAATGAGTCTATACTTTGTCGTTCGTCATAGTGCTTCTGTCACCCTTTTTAAAAAGTGGTTTCACCAATGCAATTTTCAAAGAATCAGGGAATATCCCAACAACAAGAATTTCATTATTCAGCCAGCACAATGGTTTCTTGATTTCTCTATCTGCTTCAATACCTCCGATGAGATATTGTCATATCCAGTAGCTTTTTCTAGCGGAAGACTGTCAATGTCTCAACCACTTCATTCTCATCTGTAGGTCCAAAGAATAAAGTGGAGTAGTTCACTTTTCTTTTTACATCATAATCCGATTGCCTTTTAATGCTTCTCTTCCACACTTTTCATGAGTCCTCTTGTTATCCACGGGTGTATCTTCCTATTCTCCGCTCTTTTAGCATAGTGTTTTTTTTTGGGCGCTTTGTAGTCTTGGAGCCTACCAGAAAATTGCTCAAACACCTCATGTCAGTATTTAAATTAAGGTCTTCTAAAGTTTCTTTTTTTATAAGTCTAAGTTATTTACTTGGATCCAAATTTTTCCACATTAACAACACATTTTTAAAGCAGCTTGGCCTGCACTTCCTAAACTGTCTATAACTGGTAAATGATCGGCTATATCAACTTTGTAGACAAAGGCCTTGATCCTTGAGGCTTCTGGATCTTTTGGATTCTTCACAAATATGTGGTCTATGCATGATTTCGTTTTTGTTTGTATACGGGTATACGTATTGATGAGGGAGATATATCCTAGTGCGCCTAATCTGTTCAGGTACTCATGGTTCACCGTAGAACTGCTTCGAATGTTGATGTGCATTTTCCCATCCAAGAACTGATCACCTTCATTAGACATTTTGTTGCTTAGGTTAATATTAATCAAGGTATTCTAGGAACTAAAAAGGATTGACATGCGGTGTGTAGAGTGCTATCAACTGTACACTTTTTGTATTCAGGAGAATGTCAACCATTCTTATTGCACCTTGTTCATCAATGCTATATTCAATTTGATTTCTATATTCAATATTGATATGAACCAGCACGCCGCCATTTTGATTGTACTGTCCATTATTATACACAGATATTCAGTGTGGTCACTTAAGTGTGCAACATAAGGGATTTTTTTCAATTAACTGCACAACCAAAATACAAATATTGCCGAAAGTTGGTGCATATTCAATAATCTTATTGGGTGCACTTAGAATGCAAGTCAAACGGCATACAAAGTAGGTCAAAAAATATGAAAATTGTACAAGAGTAAAGTACCCTTATCTCAGAAAACTCGGCAAAATGTTATGAAGAAAAGTGGTTTAGTATAAAATGTAATGCCTAAATACTAAATCATGGCCTCCCAAAAAAAATATAATTTTTTTAAACATCTGATTATTTCCCAAAAAAAAAATGTTCTTTTATATTAACCCTTAACAGTTTTATGACTTATTTAAAAACAAATCAATTTCGCATAACCAAGTTCAAATTTGAGCATATTTAGCAAATTCACCTGAATTTTATATTTTTTTGGAAATCACAAGCTTCATGTTTGTTGCAACGGTATTAAACACAACTTTAAAATATCGCAAACATTCATTTTCACAAGGTAAAACATTATTAATGATAATATGCATTTCAAAAACTCTCATTTGAAGTGAATGTTTTTCATTTTAAATGTTTTGTTTTTGTTAGTCGGGAAATAATAAAATGTTTAAAAAAATATATATTTTTTTTCTTAGGAGGCCATGATTTGGTATTTAGGCAAAACTTTCGATTCTAAATAACTTTTCTTCATAACATTTTGCCGAATTTTTCAAAATAAGGGTACTTCAATCATGTACAATTTTCATATTTTTTGGCCTACCCTGTATGCTGTTCGACTTGCAATCATTCTAAGTGCACCTAATATGATTATCGAACATGCATCAACATTTGGCAATATTTATATTTTGGTTCTGCAATTGAATGAAAAAATCCCATATGTTTTTTTTTTCTGTTAAAACAATGATCTCCATTCCATCTTTGCGAAATCCTTCCAGACGACATGCCACTTCCTCAAAATTTTTGTTGACACTTCTTACATTCAATTAAAAAAAAAATCACGAAAACCCTCCATTCCCTTAACATAGTCAGGATTCAAGATCTCCGTTGTTTTTGTTTCCACAATCTTGAATCCCGTAAGTTTGTATCCATGCTTGTTAAAATCTATTCACAGACAAAAAGTATTACAAAAAATGCAAACCCTCAATTTCAGACTACAGTAAAATGCAGCAGGGACGTCGCCAGTGATTGGTCAGATTGGATGACATAGATGTTGCCATGGAGATCGCCGAAGTAACAATATATTGAATTTGTGTCTAATATTGAGTTAGACAAAGAGTTTAGGTTAGATTAGAATAGTTTGGGATTGGTGAGCGACATCCTTATTGTTTTTACAAGGGCGGCTCCTTGGTCAATGACCTCCCAAACATATTTCAGAAAATAAATAGTTTTACCTTCTTCAATTATTTCACAATTATTATCAATTTAATTCAAAAATACACCTTCTTATATTATCTTGACCGTCCCTCGTAATTGTCATGATTGAATGCGCAGGCACAGTCAAAATTTAGAAAATACGGCTTTGGTCCGTCCAGTAGGAATATTATCTAATTATTATCTATGGTTTGGGCTGGTGTTCGCATGTGAGCTTAGCTGTATTTGTTTTGTCAAAAGGATTAGTTCAGTACGAACTGAACTGATCCAATCAGTTCACTTGAGATCATAAATACGAAAGATTCCAATAAAACACTTGACAGATAAAAGGGAAGTTAGGAGTTGGGTTATGCGTGCATTGTTTATGTTTACAACTTGAACCTTCAACCTTGTTGCACTCGCTTGAGCTTTTGTTTTTTGTTGTTAATTCATTTATTGAAGTTCTATCTTCAAAAAAATGTTCCTTCAAAACAATTCCCGTGAGTTTCGAAACGGTGTTTCAAACAAAATACACCAATGATGTGTTGGAGAGAGAAAACAGATTTATGATTGGTTTGTTATTGCATCTTCTATGAAGTCCTCCAGGTCCTTCATAATTTCATTTACTTACATTGATTTAATAGTCACAAACCAGTGGATTGGATTTAAAAAAAAAACAAAAATATTAGGTTAGGATTCTATATATCCAAATGATCTGATCCAACTGAACTAGCAAAATCGTTGGGTTACTTCGATCACTTTAGACTGAATCTCAGTTCACTTCGGTTCAGGATCATTTCCCAAACAAACACGGTTCACATCACTTCGATCGATTCGGATCAGTTAGATTATGCGAAACAAATACGGCTCTTGTGGCGTTGAGGCTTGGTAAAAAATGAACGGCTAGCGTGCATCATGCGTGCATAGCCAAATGTCAATGCCAAGTGCATAATTGAACCGGTCTTGCGTCACAAGCCACTGAGTTATATTCAATTTCACTTCGAATTTGAAGTGACAGATCTCCGCATGCCAAACAGGAATCATATATGCTACCAGCCACATTGAATTTGGCGTAATCATGACTTTGAACACAAATTCAATGTAGATGGTAGCATATGATTTCCGTTTCAACAATCCTTTCGACAAATGGGATACGCGAAATTGCAGATTTGCTAATTAGAAACCGCATCACCTATATTCAAGAACTCACGATATCTTTTTGTGAGGTTAGTTTGAAATAGTTTGCTTATATAGTCGATATAATAATATTTTTGATTTTTTTCAAGCGATTTTGAGTTGTGATTGTTATTGTGGTGAACTGTGTCAGTCAATCGAGTTTACTAAAAATGTCGGTAGTGGAGAAAATCAAACAACTAAAAAGGGCCAACGGACTTGACTATGCTAAGATTAGTGAATTCAAGAAAAGTGGTCGCCCTATCCCGGATCTTAGTATACGACAAACCAGTAAAGACAAAAATAGAGAAGTTCAAAGAAACTTCCGTAAAGGTATGTACGATTTAGCCGACTGGATTTGTGGTTGTGAAGTGTCGAACATGTTTTACGGTTTTGTTTGTCTTTTATTTTCGAGGGACTCGTCCGACTCGTTATGGTGCAAAACCGGTGTTAAAGACTTAAAACACTTGAAAGAGAAAATAATAAAACATGCTTGTTCTGGGGATCACATCAAATGCTCGGTAAAATATGCAACCGTTGAAAGTGTTGATATTCGCACTCAACTTGACACTGCTTATAGAAACTCCCTTCGAGATTTCAATGAAAATGTTTCAAAAAATCGCTATATTTTAAACAAAATTATAGATTGTGTTAAATTTTGTGGGGCATTTGAGCTGGCACTACGTGAATCTCCGGCGAATCGCTGGCCATACGAACTTAACACATGAGCGGCGAATAGAATGGAGCTTTCCCTATCGGAAAAAGGGGAAATTATTTACAAGGGAGGGGAAATTTCAAAAAAAAATTTGCCTGCGCCGCTCAACTTTTTGCCTAACCCCAGTTGCGAACCATGATTTTTGACCTCCCAATATAATTGACCACGAGCCGCCACTGGATGATAGATAGACTTAACACGTACCCTGCTGCATTCTACTCTTGTCTCTCAATTTCTCATGCATAATACATGTTTAATCGTGAAATTAGCAAAATTCAAATATAAGCCATATGAAGCAACAAATTATAACTTTATTTATTTTCAAGATGAGGCAAGTTCATCTAAAAAATTAATAAAGCCTTGTGCGATTTTCACTATCTTCTTCCTTGGATTGCTCAATGTTCTGCATCCGTTTGAGGTTTGGCTCATAGACAAATATGAATCTACCTTAATGTTGTTAATTTTCTGTTTGTTTTTGATTTCCGTTTGGTCGAATTTTCTTGTCAGTTTGATCTGCCGTCTGCTGACTCTCATAGTTTTTGATTTGATTGAAGGTGTATTCCCGTCCATCAGTATACAGAATTTTATTTTTTATATATGCCTCGTAGTTGTTTTTCTTATCAATTCCGAGATAGAATATTCAGAGGATATGAAAACTTTGGTATCTTTAGGAAGTCGAGATTTTTTCAGGATCTTTGTCTTTAGTTTATGAGCTTCACGAGGGGCGTACACTTTTGGAGCTCTTTTTTCCAATTCTGTGGATGTCACGGAGATCAGTGAAGCGACAGTCAATTTTTAAAACTGTATTGATGTTATTCAGGAAGGTTGGAACGTCTTATATGTCCGTATCTTTTTTTGTTATGCCGTAGACAACGAAACGCTTTTTGATTGGGTGCTATAATTTCAATAAGGGTTGGAAGGCGAAGCTTTCAAAGTCTGAGCGCCACCCCCTGGATTTATGTGGTAGAGGGCCCACAGCGCCTTTCGGGTAGCCTTTAAACCGTGGAGAAAATTATTCCAGGGTGCATCTGCAATGAGAGTGTCCTGTTATGCTGTTGAGGGTGTTTATGGTCATCACTATTAAAAAAGCAGGTTGGAATAGATAGTATATTCCGCATATAATGTTGGACGATTTTCCTTGCCAGTATTATTATAATTAGTAAAGGCAGATTTTTTCAAAAAAGACAGATTTATTTCGCATCAGAAGATGAAACAAATTTCCCTGAATGCCAGAAAATAAATCAACTAAAATGAATAACACTGAAATATAATATAATTGAAAGAAAAGGTGTGTGACGGTTTTTACGGAAAATTGAATTAACCCCAAAGATATGTTCAGAAAATTAAAGACCGAGCAGTTTTATGTCCGGAAGAAAAGTGAAGTATTAAAAAGGAAGCTTAGAAA
Source organism: Orchestes rusci (assembly GCA_958502075.1). Lineage (NCBI taxonomy): Eukaryota > Metazoa > Arthropoda > Insecta > Coleoptera > Curculionidae > Orchestes > Orchestes rusci. The sequence continues at coordinate 37,911,743 of OY293303.1, read as the reverse complement.
ATGATTATCGAAATGTGTCGCATTGAAAATGGAAGAAAATTACTACGGGGTCGAAAATTGAAGAAAATGTGTGACGTATAACAAAATAAATGAAAATTAACTACGGGCGTGGAAATTGAAGAAAATGTGTGACGTGGAAAATGGAGGAAATTAGATCGTGCGTGAAAGTGTAGGAAATATCGGACGTGTGACAAAATGGTGAGAATATGTACTTGCGTGCGAGTTTGATATAATAGTGAAATATGCTAAAGCGTGCAATAAACTGATAACCTCGACAAGGCGCATGTAACGCTGATAACTCCAAAAGCACCATAAGCAAGCATGCCCAGATTTTGTCAAGCATTAGTTCAATTAGTTTCACTGTCTGTGGACCGGTCAGGACCCTTTCTTGATTACCCCTGATGTTTGAACAAAGAAAAGTGAAGAATAAGCAGAACCCCAATTGAATCGACGTCAAAACTCACCCTGTTAGTTTTAGAATGAATTACTACGGATAAGAAATACTTGGGAACATTGGAAAGTATAATAGGAAAAATCCTACCTTGGAAAAACTGCACGTGCTCACAAAAACCGGTTCGAAGATTTGGTCTGTTCGAGTCGAAATTCGCACGACTGCACCTTATTAAAACTCGAGCGCTAACTGCCTGAGTCGCAATTTTTCAAACACCCGAAAGTCGTCGTTTCTCCCGGCAGTACCGAAATTCAGTAAAAGCCCGCAGCGAATATTTTGAGTTGAGAGACGGTGAGCGCGGTACTTGAAATATTTTAGAAAAGAAAAGATCTGAACATTCGATGGATAATCAATTTAGAGACTAAAACACGGAAAAATGAAGTAAGTTCGTTACAACAACAATGATGTATTTTTTTGTTCTACTTTTAATCGCGGTGATTTTCTTCTGCACCTCTTCGTTTTCATCACGCAAAATCTGATTTTCCAGTGAGAATTTAGTCAGTTCCTTCGTTTTTCACCTTGGTTATCTCCTCTTTCAATTCCTGAGCAATTCTTCTTCTGTCTTGCTGAATTTCTTCAGTTTTTGTAACAAGTCAAAATATTAAAGTGTATAAGTTGTCGTTCGTAACCGTCTTTCCAGTTACGAATTGAACTATACTACTCGATGATCAAAATATAATAAATAATATAGAGTTTTCCAGAGTCAAAAACAAAAATATTTAAAATAATGTATCGACCTGTGTTTACCTACGGCTGCGAAATATCGGTACTAACAGAACGACAGTAAAGTAAAATCCAAGCAGTAGAAATGGAATACCTGAGAAGAGTAAAGGAAGTAATCAAGAGGGAAAGAGAAAGGAACACGAAAATACGAGAAGACTTACAAGTTCATTCAATATTACAATGCATAGAAGAAGGACAACTGGGTTGGTGGAGCCACCTGCACAGAATGGAAGAGACAAGGGCAGTAAAAAGAACATGGGAAGCGAAAATGGCAAAAAACACGAAGAAAGGAAGACCGCGAAAAACATGGGACACAGTTGTAGGACAAATAATGAAGAAACAACGACAAACTTGGAAATATGCAAGTCAAATTTCAAAAGACAGAAACAAATGAGAAAAAAATGTGAAAAAACTGTAAAACCTACACCATTCTATGGTTAAAGGGTTTTAGATTATACATGGTGATTCAGGAGAAAATCTCAATACTTCGGGTACGTATTCAGGGCCCAAATTTAGTAGGTAGGACATCATCATTACACACGTGAATGTAATAAACATGATATTTTCTAAACCAGTGATGACTGTAAATGTGTATTCAAGTAGGTACCTACTTCACTAGGTTTTGACTTTTCACGGGAGAAATGTACAATGCAATCTTGACCAATTCGCTTTATTCACTTACCTGCTCCAGTTACAGAGGTTTTTTCATCTTCGCCTTTTTTCTTCGCGATGACGATCATAAGTCAGTCACCTTTTTTTCCACTGGCCAGTTAAAATATTTATCTTGGATGATATTTTTCCTCATGCATCATTCTTCTAAATTTTGTTTTAATGCATCTCATAAAAGTTTTTTTTTCGAAAATTCTCAATCGTTCAATCATGGTCTCTTGAGTCCATTTCACTAATAATCAAATCGTAAATGAGACACTAAAAACAAACTACTCACTGCACTGCAATAAAGCTATGAACCTATCAACTGACGCTAGAAAATTTAACTTCCAATCTGTCCGTCCCCGATTCTCCATCTTGCTACCAACAACTATGCAGCGATCGATATTGCCAAAAGAACCACGACTGATCAAACGCCATGATGTTTACTTTGTTGTGCGACAGTGTCTAGGACGGGTATCGCAACGGCGCTCGCAACGGGGTTTGCGGCGAGGTTTGCGACGAGGCTCGCGACGGCTTTCCGTTCGCTGTTATGTTGCAAGTGGGGACGCACCATAAGATGCAGACGGCTTTTTTTACCAGGATCAGTGTGTTGAAAGATTTTCAAATGCATTTTTCTCGAAAACGATTCGTCCGAGCGAGGTACTTTTCTGCGTAGAAAAAAAAAATTGTCAGAATTTCTAGGCGAATCTACTAAAAAACAGCATTAAAAAAATTTGGGGCATATTTTTCTTGAACTCGTCCATGTATCTGCCACTCATGAAGATCATAAAGTACCAAGTTTTCATTTATTGATATAATATAATATAAAGTGTGAAAAGTTTAGCAACTGTACCAAATTTTATTCAATTATATTGACAGGTTTCGAAAATATTTACAAGAAACTATCATCAGGTCTTCACCTTCAACACCCTGTATTTCGAAAACGAAGGCCTTGCGGACACATATTTATATGAACATTTATGCTTATTTTTGAGCCCTGAATACGTACCGGAATTATTGAAATTTCTTTCTGAAACATCCTGTATAATACAGGGTGTAGATAAATGAGTGAGAACAAATTCAGAAATAATTTTAAGAAAAACACTTTATATGAACGTACATATCTCTTAAAATTCCTATCTTTAAAATAATCAACACATAATACATTCAAACCGGCAGTGGCTTTAATTTTTTGATGGAATACGTTACGACCAAATTTACTTAGAAATAAATGAGAATGACAAAAAAAAATAGTTTACAGAGAAAACAGTGGCGTACTATATCTTTCTTCAAAAATATTAATTTTGAACCTCTCACGAACGCTACTGGTAAAATTGAAAAATAATTGGTGAACGTCAGAAAATGCCTTTTGATGCATAAAGAATGCATACAAAATATCAGTTGAATATCTACAGGGGTTTTATAGACATTATAAAAAAACATATGTTTTTCTCAAATCTTCAATCAAAAGTTGGGACTTCTAGGACATATTATGTTCATAAAAAGTTTTTTTCTTAAAATGAACCCAATAATCACTTCTCGGATTTCGCACATTCTTACACCCTGTTCATACGTCGCGTTGCCTCAATATGCTACATAGAGTGTATTCTACAGTGTGACCCATTTGTTCTCGTGTAACCCTGGAAAAAAGTTGATCAATTGGCCGATTTGGCTCAAGTTTTTTTTCATTGTAGAGCTTTACAAACTGTATCTTCTCATCAGAAATGACCTCGCTCATACAAAATCCAAATCCTACTCTGCCAGTTCCCAGGTGCAAGATACACCAGATTAGCGATTGAAAAAAAATATATGCACGCCACTGGATTTGGAATCCCTCAAAACGAGCCTTCACCAAATATCACCAAAAAAATATTTTTCAATTCATTTTTTTTTACTCGTGCCTGTGATAAAATCACTTTAAAGCAACTACCAAAATGTGATATTCAAGAGGTCACAAAAATCAGTTTTTTGTCAAGATCTTGCTTTATATGGTCTCAATCCTATTTGAATCCATTATAAAAATTGCAATCCCGCAGTTGACCCTCTTATTTGGCTCAAATGACTGGAGTAAAAAGAAATGAAAAGTGTATAAAATGGTGGTTTGATGGAGATTACCATGATTTTGTTGTTTTTCATGACCAACTGTGAAGGGTTGGAAACAAATGAATTTTTGTTTCCAACGAAATAGGTAGTTACCACTTGATACTTTCTGGTAAGAGTTGGTGTGGGCCCGTTTTGAGGGATGCCGTTTTGAGGAATGCTCTTGGATTTTGACGAAAAAGTTTGTCAAACTCGACAATTTAAAAAAAAAACTCGAGCCAAATCAATCAATTGATAAACTTTTTTTCAGGGTGTTTCAAAAACAAATGGGTCACACTATATATTTTTATTTATATCAGTTATTCTGTCGGTACGTGCCTGGTTTGTTTATAATGGGACATGTTGCAAATAGCTCCGATACAAAACTCAATTCCAGGAGCTATAGAGTTCTAGAAGTAACACAATTATACACGCAAATTAGACAGTGACAAGCGTGAGCCGTTAGAAAATCAATAGAAAGGTACAAAGCAATAAGTATTGAGATAAAACGTTAATCCCGTATTGCACTGAGAGTGAGGTTGACGGGTTACTGTCACTATCGCGGTGTGACGGTGTTGCCGGTTTGGAGGTGGAGGACTTCACGAACAACAGAGACGGATAGAGGGAAAAATGGACTGCGACGATCATTTAACAGATGATGGAAAACAAATAAGAGAAGGTGATAAAACTGAGAACTCTAATAAAAGCACGATGTGTATGAGGACCCCTGATCAAGTTGCTAAAAGAAAAGAGAGACTGGAGACGGTTATCAAAATGCTACAAAACTTAAAAACGGAGATGCAAGAACTAAGAAAAGAACAAAGAGACTTCAAAGAAGAAATACTGACTCCAAGAACAGAGAATGAAAACATTATAAAAAAATCAAGCAATAGAGAAATCAGGAACATAAATCAAAAATTGGATGCAATGGAAAATGAAAAAAAAAAAACTGTAATCAAGAGGACAAAAATAGCAGGAAAACCAGTAGATGAACAAAAAACCAAGGATCAAAATTCATTATGAAGAAATTAGAAGTTAGAGTGGACATTTAAAACGTATACAAAATTGGGGAAAAAACGGGGCTTGTTGAGCTCAACAATAAAAATGACAAGTCGACAATCATGAAAAACAAACAGAAGCTGAGAAAACTTGAGTACCCTATACATATAAATGATGACATGACGAAAGAGGAGGAAATTATACAATACAAATTCAGGAAATTAGAAAAAGAAAGAGGACAAAATGTGAAAATTGGCTTACAAAAAATTATCATAAACAATGAAGAATGGAAATGGAACAACGAACAACAAAACTACAACTAAAAACGTGAAAAACAATAAAACAAGACAAAATGGTAAAACGACATAGGATTCTTGAATGGACATTGATAAGGAAAACCGAAAAAAAAAGTTGAACAAAAATAAGAAGGAGGAAGTTGAAAATCGGAGGATTGGAACATGGAACATAAGAACAATTCAAGGGAAACAGAAAAAACACGAGACAGAATTTGAAAGAGTTAATCTTGACAAACTGAAATTATTAGGAACAAAAAAGAAAGGCAATGGAGATATTATAAGGCAAAATAAACATGTACTCATATACAGCGGTGTACTCAAAGAGGAGCGTGCAAGAGCAGGAGTCGGATGTATAATTCATAAAAATATGTAGAAAGATCTACGGAAATGGACGGCTGTTTCTGAAAGAATTTTGGTAGTTGAAGTCAAGAATGAAAATGGTAACACAAGAACCATAGTGGCAGTATATGGACCAAACGAAGATGAAGCAACAAGAAAAAAAGAACTATTCCGAAAAAAGTTGACAAAAACTATGGAAACACTGAAGGGATAGATCTATCTAAGGGGTGACTTCAAGAGCAGGGTAGGAAAAAAAGATGAAAATTACGCAACAGTGATTGGCCAATATGGAGAAGACACAAGATACAAAAATGGCAAACGGTTGCTGGACTTTTGTGTGATGCATGACCTAGTCATACCAAATACATTTTGCCAACAAATACACAGGAGAAGTCATATCCAGAAAAGAAAGATCAATAATTGACTATGAAGTTGTAGAGCAGAACAACAAACCAAATATAATAAACACAATAGTGACCCCACCAGAAATCGGAAGCGACTACTTTTTGGTAAAAACAAAGATCACAAAAAGACAAGAATACCATAAAAGAATAGAGAAAAATCATACAAACCTTAAACCAAAACATTAAAAAATCAAAGCCTACAAGCTGACAGAAAGAGGTGGCAGACAAATATGCAAGAAATTTGCAAAACATGTGAGAGATTAAGAGTGCCTATATAACTACAAATTACTCGGGAGATGAGGATTAATCTCAAACAAATTTTTATGGAAACAGCTACTGAGACATGTGGAATCAGCAGAATACTTACTTAACAAAAACAAACGTCATGGTGAAACAATGAAATCAAAAAACCGATAAAGAAAAAGAAGAAGCCGGGAAGAACTACCTCAAAGTGGAAACGACAGACAAATATAAAATATATACAGAGCAAAGGGATAAGGTGAAAAAGATGGTGAATCAAGAGAAAAAGAAGAAATAGGAGGAATTTGGACAGAAAATTGAAAATGTGGCGAAGGAAAATCAAAAGCTGTTCTACACTATAGTGAAATCATGCAGAGGCCAATCAGAAGGGCAAAAAACATTCAACATAAAAAGTGAGAACTAGAAAATTTTAACAGATGAACAAGAAACCATGCAGAGATGAGTAGAATACTTTTGTGTTTTAATTAAAGATTTAAATTCCAAATGATTCCTAGAGGCAAACAAAAAACAGAAGCAACAGAAGAGTTAGATGAGAAAACAATGAGTACAACTTGGGAGACACAAGAGGAACACATAACATTTGAGGAGCTTGAAAAGGCAATAAGGGAACTTGTTACGTCCAGAAATTTCACGGATCAATTTCGTGAATTTGTAAATACTTATACCCTAGATATGACTGTTAATTTTTTTGCTAATGAGACATTCAAGTTTGTCCTTTCAATTAGTTTTCTTGGTACCGTCATTCAATGGGGTTAGGTTTGTTCAAAATTTAAACAATAGTGAAGTTGGCGACAATATCTTTAGTACAACGTTGCTAAATTGTCGGTCGATGATCTCTAGGAGGCAATTGGTACTAGTTATGGGTTTGTCATTTTTTCATGTGGTTCGAGATCACATGTTCACGAATCATTTTTTTTATGGGTTATGGTCTGAGTGTTATGGTCTGAGTGGTTACACCTTTCCCGATCCAAGAACCTTTTTCTGATTTATTAGTCTTTCTCTGGCACCATTTTTCATTTCTGGTGTTATTGCAAGTATATTCACCATAAGCGATTTGCCGATTTCCATTGGAATTGAAGCATTTTTGAAAAATATCGTAATCCTAGCACGAAGGAAGCTAAACTTAGAGGCCCTTCTCCATCTCTGGTTAGTCTCAATATTCCATTACAACCTGTAGACCAATGAAAACCCTGAATTTTATTCTTGGCCTTTTATCTTATCTTATCTTATCTCTTCTCTTTTCCTTGTCGTGTTTCAAGATCTTCTTGAGACCTCCCTCTCGAGAATAACCCTAAGAAAAAAGCCTAGATCTTCCCCTCTTACCTGAAGAGCATAGACGTTAGAATACTTTTTAACTCAGACCGGTATCTAACCTTCTACCAGGCTGAATTGCGGTAGTGGCTTGGGGACTGCTTTGATCCACCCCAGTCTAAACAAACCCCTGTCCTGAATCTGGAAGGCCCATAAAACACCCAGGAGGAACCGAGTTGTACCAAGACATTCTCATCGCATCATTCACCCCTACCTCAACCAATCACTGACTCTTAAGACTGGTGAGTCTGTATCAAACCAATATTACTTTCAACTCATCATGGACATGAATACTTCTAAATTACTTACTTCATATCATAGATCCTTTTCATCAAGATTTAAACATAGAATTTCATCCATTCACATAATCATATTATCACATTTCGCGTAGCTTCGTTCGTGTAAACACCGATGTACAGGGTGATTCATTTTCAGCGACAGGGTGCCAGTTCTCGTAAAGTATTCATCGTAGAGGCGTGCGGCAAAAAAATTTTTCACTAAAACGGCCAAGAGAAAAGCCTGCAAAATATTTTCAAGTTTCTGAAATGGTCGCTAGGGGGCGTAACAACCAACACCAAGTAGGAAAATATGATTTTTATGGAATTTTTTCCAATGAAAATATATCGATGAGCTCATTTTCGGATTTACTACACTTTTTGTCATGAAAGTTTTTTCTATCATGATGAAGTGATGAGGGAAGTTCAATTGTTTTATTAAACAAACGGAGATTTCTCCCGTTTCGCTTGACCGATTTTAACGAACTTGGACTCATATGAAAGAGAATAGTCTGCGCTATAAAATGCTCATTTGCTTTTTAATTTGTAACAGTCGCCGTCGCCGCTAGATGGCGTTAACTGAAATGGTAGCATATTTTTGAGTTTTTTACAAAAAAATCAAATATAATGGTATATCCATTTTCATATATTTTAATAGGGGATACATTTTCCCATAAAAAAAAAATTAGAAAAAAAAACAAAAAAAAATCATGATTTTTTTTGTTTTTTTTTTATAGAAAAATGTATCCCCTTTTAAAATAAATAAAAATGAATATACCATTACATTTGATTTTTTTGGAAAAAACTCTAAAACATGCTATCATTCTAGTTAACGCCATCTAGCGGCGACGGCGAAGGGCAAAAATTCAAAAGCAAAAACGTTTTTTGAAGTGCAGATCTTGCTCTTTCATATAATAAATAATAATAATAATAATAATAATAAATCGTTTATTAATCTCATCAGTACAGTACAAAAAAAAAAAGGTGATAAACTGCCAAGCAATTTTGAGATTAAAAGGCCTAAATTTCAGCTCGTCGGATTTCTGGTGAAACCCGACAGCTGTTGAAGCCTACGTTCTCCAAATATGTACTTATTATCTAAACATTTTGATAACTAAATCTACAATAATTAATTTAAGCAAGAGAACAATTCAGCTACTATCTTAATCTATGAGGAGAAAAATTAGAGACAAAAACTTAAAAAAAAATCGGTACAATCCTAGTATAGGGTTCGGTAAAGAGTAACCAAAGGAGATGATGGGAGGGGACGGTTATTTCAATAGCTCATTTTTTAAATTTCTTCGGAACGTGGTGAAACTCTGTGCAAAGTCATCTGTAATGTATTTGTTCATCAATTTCGCTGATCTATATGAGAATGATCTTTTAAATATTTCCTTACGGTGCCGTGGAATGGTCAAGCGAAATTTTTGTCTGATGCAGATGTGATGAACGTCGGCTCTGAAACTTAACTTTCTGAACAGATAAAGAGGTGTTTTGTACTTAATTACTTTAAATGTAAAACAAGCACTATGAAACTCTCGTCGATCATGCATATTCATCCAGCCTATCTCCTTTAATTTATGTGAAATTCTCTTATTCTTTCTTATTCCAAAGATGAAGCGCAGACATGAATTCTGAAGCTTTTGTATTCTTCTGACATCCAATGAATCAAGACATGGCCCGTACACGTTGTCGCAAAAACTAAATAGAGACAGAATAAGGGAGTCACACAGCATTATTTTTGTCTTTTGGTTGAGAAAATCTCTATTGGAAAATAGAAGCTTCAACGTTGCATAAGCTTGCTTAAGTTTTGAGGTGATATGTTGCTGGAAACGAAGTTTGTTGTCAAGTATTAGGCCTAAGCTTTTTGTACTTTCTTGGAATTTTATGTTCTCTCCATCTATACTCAAATTCAGATTATCTGATATAAATGCTTTGCTATTTCTGTTGCAAAACAATAGCCCAACCTCGTTCAAATCGGTCGAGCGAAACGAGAGAAATCTCCGTTTGTTTAATAAAACAATTGAGCTTCCCCCACCACTTGATTATGATAGATAGACAAAAACGTTTCAGACAAAAAGTGTAGGTGATAGTCAGTAAATCCGAAAATGAGCTCATCGATATATTTTCATTGGACAAAATTCCATAAAAATAATATTTTTCTACTTGGTGTTGGTTGTTACGCCCCCTAGCGACCATTTCAGAAACCTGAAAATATTTTCCAGGTTTTTCTCTTGGCCGTTTTAGTAATAAATTTTTTTGCTGGAAGTCTCTACGATGAATAGTTCACGAGAACTGGCACCCTGTCGCTGAAAATGAATCACCCTGTACAGGGTGTCCCAACGATAGAGTAAAGTAGGTTTTATCATATAGAATATGAAAAATATCAATATCAGTATGCGTCATAGGTTAGGGGTGTAAATAGCGCACATTCTGAAAATATTTGGAAACATACAGGGTGCGTCACAAAAGTATGGCACGAAAAAGTATGATTTTTTTAAATGGAACCCCCTGTATATTAATTGATATTTCAATTCTTTTTTCAATTTGGAACAAAAATTGTGATACAACTAATGTTCCTAAATTCAACCGTTATCGAGATATCGCGTTTTGAAAATGGCATTTTTGCAACTTTGACATGCTATAAAACTCAAACTATTCAAGTTAGAGGAAAATGGTTTGCACATTCCCATCTTAACTTTTCAAGAGCTATTCAAGGAGATTAAATCCATTATTGTGAAAAAATGTCAAAATGTGCCGAAAAAAGTTGACAGTTGACGTTACCTTTTATTCAAATGACAGAAGAGCTCTTGAAAAGTTAAGATAGGAAAGTGCAAACCATTTTCTCCTAACTTGAATAGTTTGAGTTTTATAGCATGTCAAAGTTGCAAAAATGCCATTTTTAAAACGCGATATCTCGATAACGGTTGAATTTAGGAACATTAGTTGTATCACAATTTTTGTTCCAAATTGAAAAAAGAATTGAAATATCAATTAATATACAGGGGGTTCCATTTAAAAAAGTCATACTTTTTCGTGCCATACTTTTGTGACGCACCCTGTATGTTTCCAAATATTTTCAGAATGTGCGCTATTTACACTCCTAACCTGTGACGCATATTGATATTGATATTTTTCATATCCTATATGATAAAACCTACTTTACTCTATCGTTGGGACACCCTGTATGTACATACCCGGTATAACGAGTAATACGTCGGCGTCGTATGTAAAACTGAGCTGAACTATTTGTTACTACTTGTCGTGAATTGGAATAAAACGTTCATATTTAATTTTGAATAAATACACATGGCCAATAATTATACTAAAAACTAGATCACGAATGAAATATTTTAAGCAGACAGGTGCATTCAGGGAAATAGTGTGGAATTTTGCACTTAGTGGTTCCCTTGGTTTATTTTGATTTTCCGTTTGCCGGTTGTCGGCTCAAGGGTTGATTATTAAAGCAGGTGGCGCTGAGAAGGTATAAATAACCATTTTTGAGAGTGATTTGACCCACACCACTCTACGACTGAAGCTATTCCATAACTTTCCCTCTGCAGTTTCTTTGGCCACTCTCGACTTGCATTTTTTTTCACGTGACAAACTCAAAAATGGTAAATCACCAGGAACCGGTACTCAGGAAGAGTAATGGGAGTGACAAAGATAGACAAGATCAAGAACAACGACATCAGGGAGAAAATGGATATAGAATCAATCCTAGAATTCATAGAAAGAGAAAATTGAGTTGGTGTGAACACAAAGAATGGGGAGCGATATGCAGGTGGAACAAATCTGGAAAGCAGGAGCGGGAGGTCGAAAGATGAGAGCAAGACCAAAAAAAAAATTAAACCAGACTGTAGGGGATGCACTGAAAAAAAGAGAAAAATCATGGAATGAGGCCAAAGCATTGACCAGAAATAATGGCAGCGCGCCATCTTGGAATGTTTGTTTAAATAAGAATTGGGGTCATGTGACACTTCATTTTGAAGGTCCTGTTAAGTACTTTATAACCCTAGAATATCGAATCGATGTCTTCAAGTACCACAAAATGGCGGTACATCTAATAACTACATTAATGCATACACTTATGACTAAATAACTTCTTAATACATTAAGATCAGTTCAAAAGATTTTGGAGATGAGTGCCTTGAACTTCTTGGCATAAAAACAGCCTTTCCGAAATTTCACGTCGAACATTTCCAAACACTGTAACATCGATATTTCTACAAATATGTGTTATTCTTAGTCGAACATCCATTATTGAAGCAGGTTCTGTTTCATACACTTTTTGCTTCGAATAGCCTCTTAAAAAAAATCTGATGGTGTTAGATCTGGCGAGCGCGCTGACCATTCTATAGGACCTTGATGACCAATCCAATTACCCGGAAAATTATTGTCCAAATAGTTCCCAACTTGTCTGGAGTGATGTGGTGGAGCTCCATCTTGTTGGAATATAATATCAATATCGAATTCATCAGGATTGGCTTCGACGATTTCCGAAATCAAAAGGCAATAGTATTTTCTAGCATTTCCAAATAAAGTCCTACCGTTAAATTTTGTTCTATGAAAAGTGGTCCTACAACATGATCTTCTAATATTCCTGCCCAAACATTAAATTTTGTTCTGGTAATTGTGTATAAGTTTCCCGAAAGACTTAACGGTTGGTGTCACTCCCGCACCGACAATTTTGTCTATGAACATTTCGGTTCAGAAAAATGTACATTCATCACTGAATCAAACATTTTGGAGATAGTTTGGGTGTCTTGCTATATTTTCTGTCATCGTTTCACAAAATTCTATTATTTGGTCTGCATTATCTTCGGTTAACAAATGAACCATTTGAATTTCATAAGGGTGGTGGTTATTTTTTTTTAATAGCCCCCATACAGTGGAAGGTCCAACTTCACAGACATTTGCAACCGCGGAAATACGTTGTCGGGGATCCACTATCATCTCACCAATTATTTGAATTTGCTTTTCCTCCGGTTCTGTTGGATGACCTGAAGGTTTTTTATTGTATAGATTCCTAGTAGTTTCAAATTGAAATAAAAGCTCTCTCGAATATTTTTTACGAATTGGTCGATTCGGGAAACGATTGTTGAAAATCCTTTCGGTTTCGTGTAACTTCCGCGTCGCACCATAAATTTAAATCGCTCCGTGTTTTTCTTCTAGTGGACGAGAGTTGACAATTTTTAAGCAGAGATTGGGTATCAAACAAAATAAGATTATTTTGAATTTTTAACAAATTGATTGTCAGTGTTTCACAATTTTTTGACATTTTTGACATCTAGCCATAACCGAAACTTTATGTCAAGAATATTTCGAGCATCTCTCGAATTGAACTTGACGAATTTTTTTAAAAGTGTATGTATCAATGTTGTAATTAAATGTACCGTAATTTTGTAGTACCTGAAGATGTCGACTCAATATTTTAGGGTTAAAGAGTACTCACTAGGACCTTGGCAATGAGGTATCACATGACCCCTATTCCTATAAAAAAAAAAACATTCCAAGTTGGCGCCCACCCTTCGTCTTGCATTTTTCATATGTCAATTTAATGTCGAAACATAGTAAACATGCTTGTATTTCATCACCTAGAATCTGAAGTCTCTAAGTTGAGCCGTTCAAAACATAAAAGAAGGGGGGACAATTAAGAAAAGCACTGTACCTATAATCGGTGTGTCCAAGATAAGCATGTCTATCATAGGGATCTTGGAAACACAATCTCTGAAACAAAACGTTGTACGGAAAATCTCTTAACGCTGTTTTGTGGAGCTCAAAGAGTGGCTATGGGAAAGTGTCCTTTATTTTTCCATATCTCTTTAAACGTCAGAAAAAAATTAAAACGAAACGTCAAATTTCGCTTTTTTAGGCATATCTCCGGAACTACTCAGAATTTTGAATCTTTCTAAACGGCTTGAAAATGTGCAACTTTTCTCTAATTTGACCATATTCGTATCTCTTATGGTTTCCAAGATCCCCATGATGGGCATCCTTATCTTTGACACATTGTTTATTCTGTTGAAATTTAAGTGAAGTGTGTTATACCCCATTAAAAACAAACGCAAACGGGTATCCTGTCTCAATATGACAAAAAAGCCTATTCGATAGAAAAACACTCCGCCAGTTTTGATGTTCCTTCCATTCCACATTTGCAAGTATTATATGTTTCTGTAGAGAACTTCTACAAACAACACAAGAAAATTCGTTATATTATTATGCCCAGTTTCCAAAACGATATGATCATTCATTTATTTAGCTTCGGCACAAAAACAGATAAGGCCTAAGACCTCATGCTTAGATTATCATACAGGGGAAGTGTAGACAAGACCATATGCATAACAAATTATTACTTGAGAAGTAATTCCCTTGAAGTTGTTGATTACCCACAAAAACCGAGCTGTTGGAAAACTATTATGTTTTTGCCCAATAGAATAAATTTTATTTTATTTAAACTAAAAAAATTAAATATTGTCATCAAGCGAAAATCACTTTTTGAAATTGTTGTTTTCTTGATCTAGTCAAGTCCAGAGGCTTTCAACAAATGTTCTTGAATCTCACCTTCATGGATCAATCTTGCTTTTACAAAACAGAAATCTAGTCTTACGAAAATGTAACGCTCATTGTCTTGCGTCAATAATGCAAATGTTTTGAATATTTTTCTAAAAAAATCTCGCTATTGATGTGATGCTCGAATCATCATCAAGAAACATTCCAGGAGATTACTGCCCGTTCGATACGAAATCTTTCATATTTCATAATTAAAAAAGCTTGACATTTTTTAATAGAAATTGATTGCCAAGTTCATTTTAAACGTGAAATACGGGGTGTTTCATTTGCAAGATTCAAAATTCAGTCAATTTCATTTGCAAAAATATTATCGTTTTTGCACAAATGTATATATCCGATCGCACATACATCGTTCACAGGCTCATGCACCAATGTCATGCAAATATCCGACAAAACTAAATTTAGAGGCAGGTTTGGACGCTCACGCAATTTGCCAAGCTGATTTGTGCATGCAAATCTCCGCAAATAGAACTGTGTTGAACGATTTCGTTTACAAGCTCATAGAACTGTGCCAATCTAATGCAAATATCTGGCAGAAATGATTTTTTTCCAGTCGATTTATTGGTTTGAGTAAGCTTCATGCACCTATCCACACTCATTTTCTCAACTTAACGATTTTCTTGCGCAAATCAACTTGCACAAGCCAATTTGTGCAAATTGCATCAGCGTCTCAACCAACCTTTATCCAAACCAAACTTTGATTTGCGCAGACTTTACACGCAGCGACTTACCAGCGCAAATGGGCCTACACAAGCAAACATATTATGTTTTTTTTCACAAATATTGTTTGTGGTAAAATCAGTAATGTGATGAACTGGTGGAAAAATAGGGCTTGAGCTCAAAAGCAGTCAATCAGCATAAGGAAGGAATGAAATTGACCACCACTAGTGAGGCTTGCTTTTTTAGTAGTTTGGTTGCTTGCAAGTAACGACAAATTTTTGGAAACACTGCCTTGTGAGTGAATATGCATAACTTTTTTATTTTTAAACATTTTATTTTGGTTTTACTGAATTTGTTGGACAAAAACTCGTTGATGGAAAGAAACGTTGCGTTTCGCAAATAGCCATAATATGAGTGACTAGCTTTCAGGGTGACGTGCAGTCTTACATAAAGACAAACAACCATATTTCATTAAGCTCTTGCACGCGCCAATCATCTCAATTTCTTGTAATGCATCAAAAGATTAATATAAAACTTTTCCAGATACTCTTGTTTCAAGATAAAAATCGTTCAAGGTCAAACCCAACAGATCCTCTATTTTTTTGTACAATTCTTGCCAGAGCTCTGATCTAAAAAATCAGATGAAGCTCTGACCAGTCAGAGTAGCCTCATATTGGTAATACAATAAGGAAGCCCACAAAAAAAAATTCAAACGTGTTAAACAGTCATCAATCTCATTATAACATCTGTAAAGTTTGAAAAAAAAGCGAATAATTCGTCCAGTATACAGGGCGGTGAATATTAATATTATTTTAAACGGTCGACACGCTACCTGATTCTGTTTCTAAAAAGCTGATTCACATGATTCGACGAATGTGGATTAATATAATCGATTTTGGCATGCTTCTGGTACCTCTTTTGGTTGGTCAGAATAAACCGACTGGTTCATTTTTGGTATCTATTTGGTACATGTGACGTCACCATTCAATCAATCAATAGAGTTGACTCATCAAATAGGTCAATATGACATTTTACAGAGGTAAGAATAAATTAGGCAGGAGTGTATTCAATAATCTACTCCAACACCCCTCCTACCGAACTGCTTGGGTAGAGTCCAATAGCTCTTGAAAGTATTAACTGACGATTTCCATTTGAGGATTTTGTCAGAACGTCCGCTAACATGTCATCGCTTATCTTGTATGCTATCTGAATGTCTCCACTCTTCACCACATCTCTAATGAAATGTTCCTTTATCGAATTATGTTTTGAGTTCGAGTTTACAATCGGATTAGAAGCCAAACTTTGTGCGGCTTGATTGTCATTATTAATCAAAATTGTTTCGTGATGGCATTCCATGTCATTTATGAGATTTTTGAAGTGTATTGCTTCCTTTGATGCTTCTGTAAGTGACATATATTCAGCTTCAGCTGTTGATAATGCAACCGTTCTTTGTTTTCTTGAATTCCAACTGACTGCTGCATATGCAAAAATAAAACAATGATCAGTATAGGATCTTCTGTCTATTTTACATCCTCCCCAATCTGAATCAGCATATCCGGTAATGTTCTGTCGGGTGCTTTCAAATTTTAATTGGTAATTTTTTGTGCCTTGTGAATATCTGAGCACGCAGCGGTCCAATGTTCCAAATTGTAGCAATTATTAAATTGGCTTAATTAACTGCAAATGGAATATCTTGGCGAGTTGCTGTCGATAAGTACATCAGTGCTCCAATTAGGCTTTGGTAGGGAACATTTGCCAAATTATCTGGATTTCCTTTTTCCATTTTCAAGTTTTCTTGCTTGGGACTTTTTGTAGTTTTGCAAGTTGACATACCAAATTTGTCAAACAGGTCATTGATGTATTTTTGTTGATTGATTGTAACAATGCCATTGTTTTCTTGCTCGAATTCTATTCCTAGACAATAATTTAAAACCCCCAAATCTCTCATATCAATGCTTGTCATTATTTTCTTCTTGATATTTTTCAAAATATATTTGTTAGATGTCGCTATGATTAAATCATCTACATATACTGCAATCATGGCCTTTCCTCCTCCTTTGTGATATATGTGAATACATGGGTCTGCTTGTGGCGGCTTGAAACCAAATTCATCTAGCTTTGTGTCTAGCTTTTTGAACCATTGTCTTCCGGCTTGTCTTAATCCGTAAAGAGCTTTCTTTAATTGACATACCTTCTCTTTTGAGTTTTTCCTTAGATTTTCTAACATTTTCGTAGTTTTTATGAATGAATCCTTGTCATCTTTGATAGCTTCTTCCAAAACAATTTCTTGAAGGTAATTTTCAAGTTTGTTTGGAATTTTCATGTAAATTTCTTCTTCTATTTCTCCATTTGAAAATGCTGTGACTATGTCTAACTGATTTAATTGAAGTTTTTCTTCAGCTGCTAGTCCTAGAAGTAATCTAATGGAGCTCAGTTTCGCAACAGGTGCAAAAGTTTCTGTGAAGTCAATTCCTGGACATTAGCTGGAACCTTTGGCTACCAATGTTGCTTTTCTTTTTTCTAAAATTCCATCTGCATTGAATTTTTCTCTCAATATTATTTTATTTTTCACTATATTTTTATTTGGATTCTTTTCAGTTATTATCCATGTCTCATTTTTAATATGTGCTTTTATTTTATTTTTTATAGCTTCTTTCCATTTATCATCTTGGTCTTCTTCAGCATCTTTTTCACAAATGTAGTATGAAATATAGTCTTCTTTCCATTTTGGTTCTTGTCTGTTTCTTCTTGGTCTATCTTCAGATTCTTTTATTTTCATTTGTTCTGGATAGGTTTCTTGTATATCTGATAATCGTTCTGGGTTTTCTATTTCCTCTTGTCTTTCTTCTTTTCCATCTTCATGCATAGATCGACTAATGTTCACATCATATTCTGAATTTTGTATTTGCCTTGAATTTTCCCCTTCTTCATTTTTTTGTATTCAGTCCGTAACTAAAAATATCGTAATTATTGTTGTCTATCTCGTAAAACTTACTTGATTTATTGTCTAGTATTTTGACATCTCTTGAGACCACAATTTGTCTTTGATACGGCATCCATATTCTATATCCCTTAGACGTTTCTGAATATCCCATGAAAATACCTTTTTTTCTTATCCAGTACCAATGCTTTTGATCCAAATTTATGAAGATGTTTTACTGATGGTATTCGATGAACCCATTTTTCAAATGGTGTGTTGCCATCTGATGCTCTTGAAGGCGATCTGTTGACCAAATAATTAGCTGTATTGATAGCTTCGGCCCAGAATACCAATGATGTTTTAGCTTCAATCATCAGACATCGTGCTTTGTCAAGTGAGGATCTATTTTTCCTTGCAGCTACACCATTCTGTTGTGGTGTGTATGTACAGGATAGTCTTCTTTTAATTCCACTTTTTCTCAGAAAATTTTCGAATTCTGTATTGCAATATTCGGATTTTTCGTTATCGCTTTGAAAGTATTTTATTCTTGTACCATGCTTATTTTCTACATCATTTTTGTACGTTTTGAAGTGCTCTTAAACTTCATTCTTTTGTTGAAGAAAATAGATGGGGCAGTAATTGGAGTATTCATCAGTGAATGTTACAAAATATCGAGATTCACCATGTGATTTTGTCTGGATTGATCCCCATACATCCGAGTGAATTATTTCCAGTATATTTTCCGCTTGGTGTTCCCTTGGGGGAAAATGGCAATCTTGTCATTTTTCCTTTGATACATACTTCACAGTCATCAAGTTTTGCTGATGTGCTAAAATCGAAATCATTTACTTTATTTTGTTGCATTGCAGCTTTAAGATCTGTTTCATTTATATGTCCTAGTTTTTTATGCCATGACATCATTTCAGCTGAATAGAAAGAACTTTCTTCACCGTATTTTGATCGGTTCTTACTTTGTTCAAAGTATAAATTGTATTTTCTTTCTGCTTTTAATATTTGATGTACTCGTTTATCTTTAATGACTGCATCCTTTTTCTTAAATACTGCTGTGTACCCTCTATCAGTAATTTTGCTGACAGACATTAGATTCGTTGATAGGTTTGGTACAAATAGTGTATTTGGTAGATCTAAATGGAGATTATCTTCATCTTGAATATTTAGTGTTACTTTTCCTTTTCCTTTCATTGGCGCTGTTTGATTTTCCGATGGTAATTTTAGGCATTCTGGTTCATAATTTTCGTGTATTTCTGTGAGATTTTCTTTAATGAAACAAAGATGTGATGTACATCCCCCATCAAGACAAGAACTATCTTCACTTTCTTTTTTATTTCCAGTAGCTAGATAGATTTCTTCTGTTTTGAAAGATTTTGGAATATTTTGATTTTTTCTTTCACATTCTTCAGTTTTATGATTGTAATTACCACATTCATGATATTTTATCTTGTTTTCCTTTTTGTATGTCCTATTTTCGGGATTTTTATTTTCTTCTCCATAATTGTTGAATTTTCCATGTAAATATCTTTTATTGTTTCTTCCAAAAAACGCTCCTTCTTCAGGATTGATATACGGATCTATTTTATCTCTTGCTTCGTTTTCTTCTGCGATTTTTATTTTCAAATTTTCTGGTGTGGGTAGTTCATCTCTCGAATCTATGGCTATCCTGAAGAAATTATGGAGGAAGAGAGTATAACATCATTATACTGAGTAGATCGTCGTTTATTTTAATTTCCATTTCTGCCAATTCATCTACTGTATCAATGAATTTATTTGGGTGTTGCTTTTATAAATTTTACTCAAAGTTTCCCTAATATGCTTGGATGTTGAACAGTTTTTGATTTGTCTTAGTTCATTGAGTGATATTATTAGAATTAATTCTGATTTTGCATTAAGATCATCAATATTCCACTTATTTTTGGATTGCTAAGTTGCTGAATCATCAGGTTTTATTGCCTTACCTGATACATAATTCCATAAACCAGCTCTAGTCAATATTGCTTGAGCTCGAAGCTTCCACGTATCATAGTTATCTATTTTCAATGGTTCTATTCTATAATTTGCTGTTACTTGGATCATTTTCTCTTCTAGGATTTTCCAGATATTTCCGGTTGATTTTTCAAGTTGTCAATCGTTTTTTTTTAATCTTCAATAGTTGCAGAAACGTTTGTTCTTTTATAGCAAACTATATCCTGGGCCCATAACCTATAGTTAATATTCGGAGAGATTAATTTCATAATACGTTATTCACATTATCTTGATGTATATTTCAATATGACATTTTACAAAGTTAAGAATAAATTAAGCAGGAGTGTATTCAATAATCTACTCCAACAATATTACAATGATTACATAATACCTATCACGTGCTAGAATATAAGTGTTAAATAGCATTCACATTAATTTTTTTTTATGTTTTGTATAATGGTAATGGATACAAAGCAAAGATGTTTTTTTATGATAATTACGAAGCATTATTTATAAGTATGCTGTTTCATTTGGTATAAATGGCTGTCTCAAATCGGGGTTTATTTTTCATGGTCCAAGTTCTACTCTAAATAGGGTGAAGGTCATATTCGGGAATTGATGTCACGATTGGGTTTTATCATTCTCATATCTGCAGGGTGAAGGGATACAATATTATATTGATAATTAGTAATTTATTTCAGAAAATGATCATTTATTCATACTGCCTGCTGATAAGTTCATGGATTTAGATTCTTTCCTCCTGAAGCAACCATAATCTTGATCGATATCCAAATAGGTAAGACAATTTCACAATATTTATATCGAGAGGTAGATCATTAGGCACATTTGGACTGATGTACGTGAAAAATCTTTGGGCCAATGAGGTTTTCGTCTTAGGAAGGCAACCAGTTAGAGTTTTATATCAAGTACCGTGTTCGTGCACAAGAGATAGATAGAGTGTGTTCAGATATGGGATTGGAAAACAGTTCTTTGATTCTTGGAACCTGCGTATTAGACCTCTCAACTTATTGGTAATATAGTTGGTATGTTGTTCCATTTGAGGTGGGGGTCAAGCATGACACCGAGATATTTTATTTTGAGCTTTGATTTTATAAAAAAACTGGTTTTGTTCATCTGAATGCTAAGTACTGTATAATCTGGGAGGGAGTCGGAATAGCAACCGTATGGCATAAAATATGTTTTGCGAAAACTAGTGATGAGAAGATGATTTTTAAACCATAGGAAGATTTTCGGGACGTCGTTTTCTACTATTTATTTCTGCTTTTGCCAACTTTAGTCTTCATACAGGGTGTCTCTAAAAGGTCTGTACAAAATCCTACCACATGTTGCTGAGGTCAAAATAGGCCGATTTAACGCAACTCACCTCAGATCGAAACGTCACCATTAAATGGAAATATCTCGAAAACGGCTTACTTGAGGGAACTTTGACAAGAGTACCTTATTTACTTGAAACCCTCTGGAGAAACTTCTTATCCAATGAAAGATTGAAAAAAAAATAACTGAGAAAATAGTTATGGACATTTTAAGCCACAAAATGTAAAGTATAGGGTGCCCTCTATCGGCCACAGTAAAACGAACTACATAATTGATTTTCACACATAACAAAACCCTTGCATACCAATTTTCAAAGCGATATGTCAAGAACTGTACAAAATAATGACAAAATTCAATTGTTAATTTTAAACTTAATTACCCCGTATCTCGGAAATGGTGTCATTTTGGTCAAAGATGAGTTGCGTTAAATCGGCTTATTTTGACCTCAGCAACATGTGGTAGGATTTTGTACAGACCTTTTAGAGACACCCTGTATATTATCGCCGAGTCATCAGCAAAACATATGAGTTCACCAAGAGACTGTATGTTGAACAAATTGTTTATATAAACAATAAATGGTACTGAACTCGAAACGGTCTCTTGTGGAACACCGCATTCAACGTTGGCTTCCGTACTTGAACTTTTTTCTATCCTAACACTTTGAGTTTGAACGGAAAGGTTGGTACAGAACCGTAATAAATGTCTAGAGTTACATCCATGTGAGTAGTGCCCTCCTTATACCGGTTTCGTCCCGAAATTGGACTCATCAGTAAGGCAGCCCGCACCACTCACACCGATGCAACTCTAGCCACTACCCTAATCTGGGTAAATGTGCAGTGGTTGTTTTTAGACAACCACTGCCATCTATTGGCTCACAAGTCTGTGAACGCGAACAGATGTGAGGTATGTTCGAGCTGTACCTCTCGATCATGGAATAAAGTGACATTGTTTTACGGTTATCCGATGTTAAACGGAAAGGTTGGTACAGAACCGTGATAAATGTCTAGAGTTACATCCATGTGAGTAGTGCCCTCCTTATACCGGTTTCGTCCCGAAATTGGACTCATCAGTAAGGCAGCTCGCACCACTCACACCGATGCAACTCTAGCCACTACCCTAATCTGGGTAAATGTGCAGTGGTTGTTTTTAGACAACCACTGCCATCTATTGGCTCACAAGTCTGTGAACGCGAATAGATGTGAGGTATGTTCGAGCTGTACCTCTCGATCATGGAATAAAGTGACATTGTTTTACGGTTATCCGATGTTAAACGGAAAGGTTGGTACAGAACCGTAATAAATGTCTAGAGTTACATCCATGTGAGTAGTGCCCTCCTTATACCGGTTTCGTCCCGAAATTGGACTCATCAGTAAGGCAGATCGCACCACTCACACCGATGCAACTCTAGCCACTACCCTAATCTGGGTAAATGTGCAGTGGTTGTTTTTAGACAACCACTGCCATCTATTGGCTCACAAGTCTGTGAACGCGAATAGATGTGAGGTATGTTCGAGCTGTACCTCTCGATCATGGAATAAAGTGACATTGTTTTACGGGTATCCGATGTTAAACGGAAAGGTTGGTACAGAACCGTCATAAATGTCTAGAGTTACATCCATGTGAGTAGTGCCCTCCTTATACCGGTTTCGTCCCGAAATTGGACTAATCAGTAAGGCAGCTCGCACCACTCACACCGATGCAACTCTAGCCACTACCCTAATCTGGGTAAATGTGCAGTGGTTGTTTTTAGACAACCACTGCCATCTATTGGCTCACAAGTCTGTGAACGCGCATAGATGTGAGGTATGTTCGAGCTGTACCTCTCGATCATGGAATAAAGTGACATTGTTTTACGGTTATCCGATGTTCAACGGAAAGGTTGGTACAGAACCGTAATAAATGTCTAGAGTTACATCCATGTGAGTAGTGCCCTCCTTATACCGGTTTCGTCCCGAAATTGGACTCATCAGTAAGGCAGCTCGCACCACTCACACCGATGCAACTCTAGCCACTACCCTAATCTGGGTAAATGTGCAGTGGTTGTTTTTAGACAACCACTGCCATCTATTGGCTCACAAGTCTGTGAACGCGAATAGATGTGAGGTATGTTCGAGCTGTACCTCTCGATCATGGAATAAAGTGACATTGTTTTACGGTTATCCGATGTTAAACGGAAAGGTTGGTACAGAACCGTAATAAATGTCTAGAGTCACATCCATGTGAGTAGTGCCCTCCTTATACCGGTTCCGTCCCGAAATTGAACTCATCAGTAAGGCAGCTCGCACCACTCACACCGATGCAACTCTAGCCACTACCCTAATCTGGGTAAATGTGCAGTGGTTGTTTTTAGACAACCACTGCCATCTATTGGCTCACAAGTCTGTGAACGCGAATAGATGTGAGGTATGTTCGAGCTGTACCTCTCGATCATGGAATAAAGTGACATTGTTTTACGGTTATCCGATGTTAAACGGAAAGGTTGGTACAGAACCGTGATAAATGTCTAGAGTTACATCCATGTGAGTAGTGCCCTCCTTATACCGGTTTCGTCCCGAAATTGGACTCATCAGTAAGGCAGCTCGCACCACTCACACCGATGCAACTCTAGCCACTACCCTAATCTGGGTAAATGTGCAGTGGTTGTTTTTAGACAACCACTGCCATCTATTGGCTCACAAGTCTGTGAACGCGAATAGATGTGAGGTATGTTCGAGCTGTACCTCTCGATCATGGAATAAAGTGACATTGTTTTACGGTTATCCGATGTTAAACGGAAAGGTTGGTACAGAACCGTAATAAATGTCTAGAGTTACATCCATGTGAGTAGTGCCCTCCTTATACCGGTTTCGTCCCGAAATTGGACTCATCAGTAAGGCAGATCGCACCACTCACACCGATGCAACTCTAGCCACTACCCTAATCTGGGTAAATGTGCAGTGGTTGTTTTTAGACAACCACTGCCATCTATTGGCTCACAAGTCTGTAAACGCGAATAGATGTGAGGTATGTTCGAGCTGTACCTCTCGATCATGGAATAAAGTGACATTGTTTTACGGGTATGCGATGTTAAACGGAAAGGTTGGTACAGAACCGTCATAAATGTCTAGAGTTACATCCATGTGAGTAGTGCCCTCCTTATACCGGTTTCGTCCCGAAATTGGACTAATCAGTAAGGCAGCTCGCACCACTCACACCGATGCAACTCTAGCCACTACCCTAATCTGGGTAAATGTGCAGTGGTTGTTTTTAGACAACCACTGCCATCTATTGGCTCACAAGTCTGTGAACGCGCATAGATGTGAGGTATGTTCGAGCTGTACCTCTCGATCATGGAATAAAGTGACATTGTTTTACGGTTATCCGATGTTCAACGGAAAGGTTGGTACAGAACCGTAATAAATGTCTAGAGTTACATCCATGTGAGTAGTGCCCTCCTTATACCGGTTTCGTCCCGAAATTGGACTCATCAGTAAGGCAGCTCGCACCACTCACACCGATGCAACTCTAGCCACTACCCTAATCTGGGTAAATGTGCAGTGGTTGTTTTTAGACAACCACTGCCATCTATTGGCTCACAAGTCTGTGAACGCGAATAGATGTGAGGTATGTTCGAGCTGTACCTCTCGATCATGGAATAAAGTGACATTGTTTTACGGTTATCCGATGTTAAACGGAAAGGTTGGTACAGAACCGTAATAAATGTCTAGAGTCACATCCATGTGAGTAGTGCCCTCCTTATACCGGTTCCGTCCCGAAATTGAACTCATCAGTAAGGCAGCTCGCACCACTCACACCGATGCAACTCTAGCCACTACCCTGATCTGGGTATCTAAACCGGTATAAGGAGGGCACTACTCACATGGATGTAACTCTAGACATTTATTACGGTTCTGTACCAACCTTTCCGTTTAACATCGGATAACCGTAAAACAATGTCACTTTACTTTGAGTTTGGTCAGTCAAATAGCTTCCAAACAGATCAAGCGCTATACTTCTTATTACAGCATTCTCAAGAATTTCCATTAATTTTGTTTCGTCGACCATGTCGCACGCCTTGGCCAAATCAACAAAAACGCAATGGACTTTCTCTCCATGCTTAAATTATGTTTTTTGTGAGTTTGATCAGCGCATCTTCAATCAAGAAGGGTATCCCGAAAACCAAACTGGTTTCCCGATAAGACCTCTTATTTTTTTAGGAAATCAACAAGTCTTTTTTTTTTATTTTGTCCAAAATCTTACCAAAGGCATCAAGCAAAGAAATAGGCTTATATTTTGACGGTGATGCCTTGTTCCCGGATTTGTATACTGGCTTAATGATTGCTTTTTTCTGGCTTTTGGGGAATTTGGTAATGGTAATTGTAAAGGTGGGGGGCAGAGCCCGGCGAGTAGGCCTAGTGGCCTTTTTCGCTATACTCGCTTGGCCAACCCAACTTCTCAAACCAGCCCGTTCTTGTCGTGAATAGGAGTTGTTCCTAGGACCTTCCTTCTCAAGCGACCCCACCTGTCGCAAACTCCCAGCAGGTGAAAAATCTACCTGTTGAAAATCTGTTGAATAAGTTACAAATGTTTGTATCATAATGAAGAAGATCTCTTGTGCTAAAATACATAGAAACAACTATAGAGATTGTGAATCGGGCTCATAAAGGGGTCTTACCATTGTCGAGATACAGCCGCTCTGTACCCTTATAATACACTGCTCAAAAAAAATTAAAGAAATACTTCTTTGAATCTCTGTAACTTTCCGATGAACCAAATAATACAGTATGTCCACAGAAAAAGTAGGTACCCTATAGGTAACTCACCTTTAAGGACAATTCAAGTTTTATGAGGTAAGTAAGATATGAAACTAGGCAACCCAATATCTATTTTTCAAAAAAACGTTAACAAAAACGGTATCTCAATGGTCAAAAAATACGAAAAATCTACAAATTCCGCCCTCTTGTAAGAGTCGTTTAATCCGTTGAATCCAAAAAATGAATATTGTATTAACTAAATTGAACCTTTCTGAGATCATTTCTGACAATCTCCATTTGATATAATTAAACAGAAATCAGTAATACCTTCCACAGAATCTCATGTAATTCACAATGAATTGCCACCGTCTTCGAACAAAATCTATACCCACCTCTTTTGAGCCATGATGTTTACTTAGTTTGTCTGTCTGTTTTCATCACGTCTTCCCGCGGGCTGACGTGATAAAAACTCATTTTGCTAGCAGTGCTGTTTGGAGGGGATGAAAACCCTTAAAGCATTCGCGGATTCTACAGGGTGTTTCCTAAAGATTGGTAAAAAATTCGTTGTGTGATTCCTGGGGTATTTTCATGAAAAAAAGTTCCTATAAACATTTGCCGAAAAATGCTTCCTAAGGGAGCTACGCCCCTTTAAATAGGGCACCCCGAAGACGGTTTTTCCTCAATATTTCCGAAACCTGACATACAAAAATCATGAAATTTGGTACATCATACAAACTTTTAATGCTGAATGAGAATTTGAGCTCAGAATTTCAAAATTTTAATCAGGGGCGTACCATACTGGCGGGGTTAAAGGTTAAATTCTTTTAACTTTAAAATTCTTTTAACCTTTAACCCCGCCAGTATGGTACGCCCCTGATTAAAATTTTGAAATTCTGAGCTCAAATTCTCATTCAGCATTAAAAGTTTGTATGATGTACCAAATTTCATGATTTTTGTATGTAAGGTTTCGGAAATATTGAGGAAAAACCGTCTTCGGGGTGCCCTATTTAAAGGGGCGTAGCTCCCTTAGGAAGCATTTTTCGGCAAATGTTTATAGGAACTTTTTTTCATGAAAATACCCCAGGAATCACACAACGAATTTTTTACCAATCTTTAGGAAACACCCTGTATAGTTGTCTTGCATGGTTCGCTAACATACAGCGATGCTTTTATCGCAGTTGCTTGAATAAAACCAGAGTTCTTGTTATTTTGTTCGAAGTTTGAGAAAAAATGGTCCATCACCCTGATTCCTGGAAACCATTATCAGCCTATTGATGCATTCCATGCATGGTTTTATCTCTCAATTGCGGATTGTTTGCGTTGGTATTGATGTTATTGCTAATTGTAATAGCCATAGATCCTGTAGTTATGGTACGAATTGTGGTAGCCCTAGAAGATGGCCGCGGTCAACGCGAAAATGCGAGAAACTTTGGTGTGAGTCTCTCCAGCGTGCAACAAGTATCGCAACGAGAACGAGAGACTGGTCTACTCACCCAAAGACCTGGCTCAGGACGAGAAAGAAGAACAACAGCTAGAGACGATCGCTTTTTCGTCACTTAAGCATTGAGGAACCGAACGGTTACGGCAGTGTATCTTCGAAATCATTTGCAAGGAGATAAAAAATATGAGCATCAGTGAGTGGACAGTTAGAAGACGACATCATGCTGCTGGATCATCATCTCGAACTAGGCTTCTGGACCGCAGCTTAGACTAGAGCACTTCGTTTGGACAATAGACGATTGGAGTCAGGTATCGTTGTCCGATGAATCGCGATTTTGTCTTACTGGCTTAGGTAGACGTGTTAGAGCGTGGAATCGATAAGGCGAAATATGCGCTGAAGCATGTATCGCTGAACGACTTCCATTTGGTGGAGGTTCAGTTATGGCATGGGGAGGCATCGTTTCATGCTCGCACGGAGTTGGCATTGATCCAGAATGGGACTTTAAATGCATATTGTAGGTATCTCACCGACATTCTGGAAGATCATTTTATACCGTTCATGGGTTTTCGTGGACAACACGGAACATCTTTGCATCATCATGCACGTCCAAACAGTGCTTGGTCGGTTACTGCCTATCTTGATGAGGTTCAAATTAGGCTATTTGTGTGGCCTGCCAGACTCAAACCACATCGAGCATATTCGGTATTCAAATTCAAATTCATATTTAAATTCATTTATTCATTAATGTACAGAAGGAAGTCTAACACGAGTCAAACATTAGATTAGATACAAGAACTCGAATGCCAGAAACTCCTCAAAAGTGAAAAAGGCATTTTTTATTAAAATCTTCTTCACTCTTGATATAAAAACCTTCACTGGAAGCGACCTCAGAGTTTCTGGCAGCTCATTAAAAAACATTACACCCCAGTACCCCGGGCCACTTTGACGTCTCTTCAGCCCCCAGCAGGTTGAAACAAGCCTCTGTTTGTATCTTGTATCGTAGGCGTGCATGTCCTCATGGGCCCTGAAACTTCTTTTCCTCTTCTGAGCATAGTTTTGAGAGATATAGAGGGAAGTCACAGTTAAAATGCCCAGTGAGCCAAAAACACGTCAACAATCGTCCCTAAATCCCAGATCTGCAAGAACTCTGATTGCCTCACGCTGAAGACCAAGGACCCTGGATATCTCTGCAAAATGTCCCCAAGCCAAGATTGAATAGGTAGAGCATGAGTAGAAAATGGAAAAATTAGCCGTTCATAGGTCACTTGCCAACACATTCTCGGCCAAATTTCTGAGCACAAATAGACTCCCTGCTCAAGATGTAAATGTTTTCCCTTCATAGAAGATGCAGGTCCGAGTGTACCCCCAAAAACCTGACACTGGTCATATCACCATTCTCATCCTGAGTATCCCTGAGATAAAAGACCATTTTATTGGTTTTTCCTCATTGAGTAGCAATTTATTGGTGGAAAACCACTCCTTCACCCTCTCCTGCGCAGACACGGATCCTTCAAGTGAACCCACAAGTTTGCCAGCCGCAAAAGATACTGTGGTATCATCAGCAAACAGTGTGCACTTCGCAGGTGTGTCAATTGTTGCGAGGTCATTTATATAAATCAGGAACAGAATTGGACCCAAGACCGGCCCCTGGAGGACTCCAATATTGATAACACTCTCTCTTGACAGAACCCCAGAAACATTCACAAGTTGCGTTCTGTCTTCTAGATAAGATTCTATGAGCTTGGTACTGGGAGGACAAGTTATATTTTGTAAGCTTTCGCAAGAGCAGCTCATGGTCCACGCCGTCAAAAGCTTCACAGGATAGCATATTGTTCTGTTGTCTTGTTTCTTCTTAAGTCAAATTGTGATAAACTGAAGTGATTATGGCTCTCAAAATAATCAGCAACTTGCACCGCCATGGCCACCTCTATTATTTTCGAGATAACTGGAAGTAAGGAGATAGGTCTATAATAGTTCTCTGCTTCATCAATGTTCCCCTTTTTGAAAATTGGAGTGACTTTAGCTTTCTCAAGAACATCTGGTAATCTATTTTCTTTAGAGCAAAAGTTTATTAATTTTGTGAGGGGAACAATAATAATATTTTAAATTGTCTTGATCAAGTTGGTGATTAATCCATAGATGTCGATGCTGTTTTTATTATCCAGGTTGTCTATTAGATCCCTCGTTTGGTAAAAGGTTAGTTAGAAAAGGAAATAGTATGCAAGGCATTAATGAAGTTGATATTATTGGTAAAGTCTACGCCAGAGTCAGGGATGTCCTAGGTTAGATTCTTTGCAATTTTTAAAAAATATTTATTGAAGCTGTCTGGTGTGATGCTATAAGATTCAGCTGACTTTTTTTGACAATACTTCTGAATCTGTTTATGATGTCCCACATTGTTCGCACAGGATTATTGGAGTTCAATATTATATTGTCATTTGCCCTCTTTTTAGCCGTACTTAATTTTATTTTATAACGTAGTTCAAATGCCTTTAGGACTTCCCTATTGACATACTTCTAGAAATAGGACATGCTCTCGCATCGCCCTTGATTCGCTGGTAAACCATGTGTGTCTCAAGAATATCCATGAAAAAAGTGAATTTCTGTTCAATGTCAGTATCTGGTGAGGTGACAAAACCCCCGTCAATTTTCGAAATTTTCTCATAAAACAAACGCTTACTCATTTGTGTTTTTGATCTTATTGTCATAGCAGTCCCAACAAATATTTTAGTCATTTTCGAGATCTCAAACCTTACAATTTGGCCTCTATGGTCTGAGATCCCAACATCAACGACCTTAGCGGACCGTAGTGGCACACCAGGATCCAAGAAGACCTTGTCAAAGCAGCTTTTGCCTCTTGTGGGATGATCTTTAGTTTTCATAAGGTTGAAGCTCTCGAAAATATCCTGCAGTTTAGAGGTATATGCATCACCACTCAAGAAATTCACAATAAAATCTCCTGAAATGAGAAATTGGTCATCTGGATTCAACGAATTCAAGAACCCCTCAATCAATTCCAAAAAGGTGTCAAATGGACCAGAAGGACTGCGATAAACCACCAAAGTAGCCAACCCACTTCTAGACCATTACCCAAAATTGCCGAGAGATGGCGCCGCGATCATGAAATTTGCATTTGTAGGTTTTGACTAAGCAACCTTTCTCACCATGTTGACGTTCGGGGTTAGCAATGTATTATTTTAGTCTCGTATACTATGGGGTGTACAAAAAAAATGTGTATAATTTTGAAAGCGGCGTTTATTGTTTGAATTTGGTTGGAAAAGTGTGATGGAGAAGAAGTTAGCTTTGCCTGCAGATCAGATGTGAATTCGTTGTTTTTGTCACTGTTTATAATTAGATTGATGGAAATATAGATTAGATAGCATATTAGAATTGTTGAAAATGATTGACCTGTACCGGAAATGATGGAATTTTTTCCAGTTATCACATCCACTCTGCCCTGCTTATAGCGAACAAGAGGCTTGATTATATGGTAATCATCATTCGATTTCACCATATTATGTGAAGACTTGTGCGGACTTGATGAACACGCAAATTCCCATAATAACAATTGTAGAGTACCTATATTAAAATAAAAAGGTATTAGTTCGAAGTCCCAATCATGGATAATAATTGTTGTTCATGCATAGAAATTATCATATTTTGTTCTCCATTTAAATGTGAATGGAGAAAAACAGCTGGAAGATTTTGCAAGCGAAAAATTGGAAATGTTACCTTTAGATTATTTACTGAAAAATGCAAGACCTTATGAACTTTTGAATATTTGGGGAAAACTACCAATAAGATAAAGAAATGAATATTCGCTTCAAATCAAACTTCCATGTTTCATACATTAGAGCTCACCTCATGAAACAACACATTTCGATGGACCTGCCAGATCACAAGAGAAATGCTATATTTGTAATAAAACGCTCAGTAGAATATTCCTATAATTTTTATTAGAAAACATCACATATCGTACAAGATTACAAATTAATATTTTTGAATAGAAACAGGAAATTAGTCCCCACTACCTTATCTTAGTATTTAAATTAATAAAAGCTACACAGTCTGATCAGTCTACTTGAAATAGAATCCATGAAATGGACCAGTCCATTCCAATCAATCAGTTCAAAAAACCCTGCACTTTAATTAACGAGACAGTGCACTATCTGAACAAATCCAAATCCAAGTGGCTTAGTGTTGGTTTATCTTTAAGTGAGAAATTCATTCCCATTATCAAACTATGTGGAAGCAAATACGGCCAAAATGTGAATTTCAGTGAAAAACAATGGTAATCATTCTTGTTTCATCAAGATGTGATACTGAACTTCCTTCATTCAACTGACTTTGGATGTTTTTTGGTACAGCACGAGTTATCAAGATTCTCCACAATAGTGGATGTGAGATTTTTTTGGCTAGAGATATTATTGACCAAGTGGTAGATATTGCTGAAATAGTCTTATACCTTTTAAATTGGTAAAAATCGCAAGAATTTTTATCATACTACAAAACTTTGTTAAAAGATGTTCATATGTTAGATGGTTATTTGAGAACAAATGTATATAATA
Source organism: Orchestes rusci (assembly GCA_958502075.1). Taxonomy (NCBI): domain Eukaryota; kingdom Metazoa; phylum Arthropoda; class Insecta; order Coleoptera; family Curculionidae; genus Orchestes; species Orchestes rusci. The sequence continues at coordinate 37,879,744 of OY293303.1, read as the reverse complement.
TTATTTCCCCTTTGAAAAACATAGATAATGTGAATATACAGTGCTTTTCTTTAATGTCCCCCCCTTTTATTTTTTGAACGGCTCACCTTAGAGACTTCAAATTCTAGGTGCTGAAATACAAGCATGTTGACTATGTTTTGACATAAAATTGACATATGAAAAATTCAAGATGTCGGCTTGGCGCCATCTTGGAATGTTTTTTTAAATAGGAATAGGGGTCATGTGACACCTGTTTTTGAAGGTCCTGCTGAGTACTTTATAACCCTAGATTATTGAGTCGATATCTCTAAGTACTACAAAATGGCGGTACATTCAATTACTACATTGATACATACACTTTTTAAAAAAATTCGTCAAATTCAATTCAAAAGATTCTGGAAATATTCTTGACATAAAGTTTGGGTTAGGAATAGATGACAAAAATGTCAAAAAAGCATCTTCTGAATTGAATTTGACAATTTTTTTTTAAAGTGTATGTATCAATGTAGTTATTGAATGTACCGCCATTTTGTAGTACTAGAAGATAGCGACTCAATATTCTAGGGTTATACTCAGCAGAACCTTCAAAATGAGGTGCCACATGACCCCTATTCCTATTTAAAAAAACATTCCAAGATGGCGCCCAGCCGCCATCTTGAATTTTTCATATGTCAATTTTATGTCAAAACATAAGCAACATGCTTGTATTTCAGCACCTAGAATTTGAAGTCTCTAAGGTGAGCCGTTCAAAAAATAAAAGGGGGGGGACATTAAAGAAAAGCACTGTATACTGTGTACTTGAGATCCTTCATTTACACCTTGATCAGATCAGTACAGAGGCAGGAGAATTCGCGTGTGATGAATTGTTGAAAAAAATTACTAAGCAATAGAAAATATGTTTTGTGCAAATTGTTTTTTTAACTTCTCCGCCTCCTTAAGAGTTTGCTATTTAATCTCAACCAGTCACTATTTATTCATCACTCAAGTCAAGTTCCATGCAAGTATAGTATAGTATAGCCATTATACAAGATCATACCATCATACGGCATGGTTGCTGCAATGGAGGAACTGGCTAAAGAATTTCGAGATCTTCAATATGATACACAGCATGAGGCGGTTCATGGTATGAAGAAATTTTGCACCGAAGAAGAGTACAAAAACCAGTAAGAGAAATATTCCTGTATACATCAGACCTACGATCTTCCTTGGAGACTATGAAGGAAATGAATTTTGTGAGTTATTTGATTGATCTTGAAATATTTATACCTGAAAATATTTATAAAGAAGTATTTGAATTGAAATAAAAACGTTTGTTCAATAGATATTATGTTTTATTTGTAAAAATGTTGGGCGTTGTGGTGTAGAGGTCTTGAGAGATGCATCCTCTTTTGGAAGAGACGTTAAACAGTGGGCCCCATGTCATGGATGTTGGCACGTTGTAGAACCCTACGGTAAAATTACCAGATGGGGTGAGACAAATTCCCTGGTCGCAGAAATAGACAGACGTAAAACAAACCAGACAAAAAAATGTGTGATAACAAATGTTCATTTGATTTGGGTTATAACCTTGAAAACGGATTTCACATGCATTTTATCACGCCCATATAAATTTTAATATTAAATTTTCTAGGAAAGCTCGTGAAGCGAATCTCGTCTCTGGAGAAAGATGAGTAAATATTTGTTTTCCTGTCTACCTTTTCAAAACCTGATATGAATGCTGTAAAAAACATACAATTAAGTATGTAGGAATAATGAAAATTTTGTATGAAATAAAAAAAATATATATTTGGTGAATGATATTTATTCAACCATTAAACAATTATTATACAAATTATAAACATTAGTAAGTGCACACATTGCAGGGGTACAAACAATGTGGTTTTTCCAACGATAAAGCTGGATTGTCATCAAGTTCGATTACGATGAATATTTCACAATGTATTGCGCCTTTTCTTTTCCTTTCACGTACACATGATCCACGTTTTTCGTTATATTCTTGACAATATTAAAAAACTTGTGTACTCAAGTAAATGAAATACAATGGTGATTTTCCATCAACAAATTTGCTTGTTTACGCAGTTCTGGAGGCAAGTGTTCTACCGCCAAAAGAGATCTATTGGTATTGGTATAGGTATGGGTGGGGGGCAAACCACTGCCCGGCAAGTAGGCCTTATGAATCTTTCCGCCAACCCCAGGACCACTGTAGTTCTAACTAAGTTGATGATGAAGAACATCACCTAGTTATATATTTTTGAACTAGCAGGACCAATTAATTTGGGCTAATTATTTAAACTTTTTGACTGTCAGTGATTAATAATACTGCAGTCTACTCAGTAACGTCAGCCAATGAGAGTACCACTAAATGTCGTACGGAAAATAATTTCTGTCCAGATTTGAACCCGATCATCGCATACTATCCTCTCCGGTGACTTTTGTCGAATGGCGCCTTAGACCACTCAGTCACCTAGCCGCAAAAAGAGATCTAAATACATAATGACATACTTTTTCTCCATCAAACGCAGCTAATTCTTTGGGAATAAATTTTTTGTTTTCAATTATAAATCCTTGTACATCCAAAACAAGTAGTTTCATATTTTAAGTTGTGAGAATTCCACCAACATCTGCTTTTTGTCACTATAGTCTTGAATTTGTTTTTTTAACTCTTCTAATCTCTTTAAATGGTTAGATAAACGAAGCTTCGCTTCCGAAGACATACTGGACATCATTTAGATGAACAAATGGTTTATATAATCATTTGAGAACATGCGTATTACAATTGCTTGGCTATTTTTGTTAAAGGATTATAGCTTAATAATTCATCATGTAAAATCAGACAATATACTGATGTATCCTTTTTTGTATTATTATTTGTCTCGAATTCAACTCTCAAAACAACAGTGCCTGTTTGAAGTGTTTCTTTCTGATGAGAACAATCAATATGTGTGATTGGACACTTATTTTTAAAGTTTTGAGGGTTAAAAATTGGTTTGTTCAAAAATCACGATAGGGATATCTTTGAGAATTCAAAAATACTCTAATATTTGTGAGATCAATAATATCGAATTGACTAGCATCTTTCATGATGTGTCCTTTTCGATTTTATTGAAAACCAATTATTATATGACGAGGTGCTTCAAGTTTACTACTTGTTTTAACAGGCCAAGTATGACGGGTCGCTTCAGGTAGCGAGGAATATTCCACAACTACGAAATCCAATTAACAGATCTTCATTACTTTCAAGAATTTCTGTTAAAGCTAGTTGTTGTGATATATCAACTTGAATATGGGGTACTTTCCAATAGATCTTGTCAAATGTAACTTTTGGATTTTCCGCTTCGGGTGTTGGATTTTGCGCATCTTCAATATATAAAACTGCATCAACATCATCGCTTGCTCGGATCAAAACCAGTTCTTGTTTCATATTCAAGATGATTTTTTCAAAGTCTTCAAAAAATCCCATGAACATTTTCAGAGGTAAAGATACATAAAATTTTCCTTCATCATCAACTAAAATGTTTTCCTTCTCATCTCTATTTGGAAACCATCCAGCATTTTGCAGCTCTAGGCTTTCAATTGTATTATACGAAAGATAATCCTTCAAGGTTGAAGCTAAACCAACATATCTTATGGAATCTATAGTGTTCATAGCGAATTTTTCGAAACAAATAAGCTATTTGATTGTTGACAAATTGTAATTTCTTAGAACATACACCCTTATTGTTGGCCAAGGAACCTTCAATGTTAAGATGACTCCCTGAAGGTAGAGTGTATAATAATAATAATGGCCTTTATTTAGAATCTGCTATAACAAATCATTACAATACTTACAATAAAAAATTACATTATATGTTAAACTAAATGAGGATTACAAAAAAAAAACAATAATGAACGGATCAAGTATGACTAGAGAGAACATGCATTCTTAGACTAATTTTTAAATCCAGTTCTTGATAGGGTATTCGAATTTCATCATTGTATTAAAATGTTGAAAAGACAAACGGTTGATACGAATGAAGCTTAGAACTTATTAATAAATTATATACATATTATCTTCCATTAACGTTTGATATATCCATTATTTCAATACTCTTAATCCCAGAGATATATTGGCGATTTTGTGATGTTGACTTGTCAGAGTTTCGTCTTGGACTGGTTTTTATAGACAACTTCTCCTTTTTATATGGCGATAGTTTGAAATAGCGATGATTATATTGAATAACCATATTTTCTTATTTTTTAGATGTAATCGAACTGTGATGGTCTCGTTTCGGAAATTAATTAACGAAATGATATAACATTTTGCAAAAATTGAATAGTTCACATACCCTGACAATAGTGACAATATATAGACTAGTAATAAAAAAACTTTGTTATAGTCAAATAATTTTTAAAGGCAATATTTTAAAATGTGAACGATTTTTATTGTTATGGCTTATGGCACACTGTCCTATCAATAAAGGTGAGAATAAGACTTCTAATTTTTTCTGTTGCATGTTTCGACGCCATTTTCTCACAAACCATTGAAGATAAGATAGGTACCTATGCCGAATAATATGCTTTATAAAATATACCTACTTGGAACTTCACAATATGGTATTTGTTTTGTTTCGATACCTTCAAAAACAAAAAAGTTACAGCTGATTAAAATGTTATCAAAGATAATGAAACAGCCTGTACATAATACATTGCCCCAAAAAACCAACTCAACACACAGTAGATCTTAATATAACCACTAAAAAAAGGAACTATCAAGCCAAACAAGAAATTAAAACAATGAAAAAGTATAAGGCTTCAATGTTTTGACAATAAAGAGATTCTATTCTTATTTCTAAAAGAATCAATGAGGAAAAGAGTTTATTTTAAAGAAACTCTTTCTTTCATTTATGGATGAGTTTTTTTAGTTATTTCTTAATAACTCCACAAAGTGTTTTGGATTCTCAGAGCAAACATTTTCATGTACTAAGCATGCAGTAAAACGCGAATTTGATCAAGTGAAAATTTAAAACACTTTGTGGAATTTAGAGCTAATAACTGCTTTATTCCATTATCAAAACCTTGAAGTCTTGTCCTTGTTTCAATTTCTTGCTCAGAGTTCAGCTTCTCCTTTTCACACGCTTTATACCATAAGTTTTGAGAAAACTAGGATATTATTTTTAAAAATTCAAAATGTAAAGGAAGCAATATTGATCGCATGAGCATTTATCATAATTATGGGGATTCCTACATATTTATATCATAATAGTTACTGTACTGGATCCATTATTTCATTTTGACAGCTTGTAGAACTCGTCAAAAGAAGTTGATTTACCAAAAAATCCACTATATAAAAGTTGTAACATAAAAATGTTTGGATTTAAATCAATAAATAATAATTTTAGTACCCACAGATTTTGATATTTCCGAACATTGCCATGTAAAAACTTTTCATTACTGATAGGTATTGCGTTTTACTAATTATTAGATGATGATTATTAATGAACGTAGCTATAACTCTTTTACTTTGAAACTTTTATAAAGGTGATTTTTGGATAACAACTACTTTTGACGAGTTCTTCAAGCTGTTGAAATAAATGACTCAACTTTGAAACACCCTGTATTTATTGATGTGTGCTTGATATTTCAACAATTTAAAATAAATGAAATCCACGTTTATGACATTTTACAAAAGAAAATTTTTGTAGAGTAAAAATATTATAAAAAAAAAATGAAAAGCTATGGCTAAAATTGCATTACCCATGCACACGAGAGGGTATTAAAAAGTCGATTTGTAAAAGATCGGTATCACCCACGTACTTGATAAATTCGAAAAATCCGGAAGATATTCGGTACCTGAATATTGCGTGTTGCCAAACTGAATCCAGAACGAGAAATCAACTGATTTGTAAACCAAATTTTGTAAAATAAGGGACTCCAAGATGTGATAGAAAACCAGCAATTTGATGAAAAAACAAATACGGAATAATTGTGGAGAAATTAATATTGTTGCTAGTTTCGTGACTGGAGCGGAACAGAGTTATGTAACAGGAGCTCGTGGGAGGCAGTCAACAATACGAGGAAGGCTACTTTGAGTCTTCTTTATTTAATTTTCAACCTTTTGGAGAAATTTTTCCCTTCTTCAGGAAGTCTAACATAAAATAGTGAAAGATACAATAATAAGTACGGCAACGAAACTCAAAAAAACAAGTGAAAACTCACCGAATGTGAAGGACAGATTCAAAAGGCACCAACACAAGAAAGAAACAAGATATAAAATAAATTTCTAAAATACACAAACGAACTTTTACTACACTAAACATGTTAAAAAGATAAAATGGTTTAAAACTTGTAAAAGGGGTTAAAATGTTAAAAGAAAAGACGCATATTACAAGTTTAAGGGAACAAAGCACAATGAACAAAGGGACTGATAAAAACCAATTGACATGAATAAAAATCCTGATAAAAATTGAAAACGCGGAAATACTCACACGCGACCTCTAACCATTGTTAGAGGTCGCCTGAAAATTCATGAAAAGAAATCTGCCAAGCTGCGCTTCCACAGCAGGAAAACCCAAAATATAGGAAACAGAGTGTGTCAAACATTAGCTTAACCTAAGTAGATTGCCACCCTTGATAGAACACGTGAAAACCAAGGGCACTGTTACGTATAGCAGGAAACTATCCATCATTACCGTCCACAGCATGAAAAGTGAGACCGTCATTGTGGATTCGCAGCAAGTAATCGTAGATGATGCTCAGGTTTTGGTAGTCACTTTGTTTATTACTGTTTGGGGTCGTGTTTTTCATATGTATGTACCATTTCCAGGAACAGTCTCTTGTAGTAGTTGTTAGACCTAGCCAGTACTGTAACATCGTCAAAATTAGGAGTGTGTCCTGTGTTTGCATGGTGCTGTGCCAAGCCACTAGTCTGGAGTTTTTGTTTGCAGTCACTTCTGTGTGATGCCAGACGAGCTGAAAGTTTCTGTGATGTTTGACCAACATACGAAAACTCACATTCTGTGCTGGGAATCTTGTAAATTACATTCCTCATGTCCTTGATGGAGAAAGGTGTTTTAGTTTTACTGTAAATTGATCCCACTGTGTCTTGGCGAAAGTGAACCCATCTTGGCCAAGTGGCTCGGTGTCGTTGAGGTTAATCAGTTGTTTGTGAGTATGCGATATCGTGTTCTCGACAGGCAGCATCCAACGTATTAATACCAGACTCTCCCCTATTCAATTTTCCTTCTTAATTTGTACCAGGACCACAAAATTGATAGCCAGGGATATGAAGCTCAACTGGTAGTTTATTAATTAGAGTGTTTATTAAACCTCGGCCTTTCTTGAAGTGTTTGGAGGAAGTATACTTTCGTGAGGGTCTTGTAAAGCTTAGGCATCCATACATTAATGCATTTTTCCAATTTTTAAGCATAGTTTTGGGTTTATAGAACAATTTCAACGAAAAAAAACGTTGATGAACAATTTTTAACAAGAAAAAAAAAATCCAGAATAAACTATTTTTTTTTTCAGATTTCAATGGAACAACTCTCTTAAATGACAGCTTCGTCACATTGTTATAAGCTACATATTAGAACCAACATGCAATGTTGCCAAGCGTATCCAAACTTCTTAAAAACCATGACTGCAATAGTTTTGCCTGTATATTTTGATAGGCTATGACAAAAACAAACAATATAACATAAGACACTGAGAACGAGAACTTTGAAAATGTCAAAGTTTCAAAAATTATATCCCTGGCTAATCTGATCAATCAAGTTTCTGAATCTCTCAGACGGTGACCCAAACTAACCAGAACTAACCCAAATCAAACAAACGCAATCTGACCAAAACTAACCCGAACCAACCAACTTTAACCAGAACCAAGAGTTACCCAATCTGAACAAAAGTAACTCAATCTAACCAACACTAACCCAAATCAGACTGACCCAATCTTACCAAAAAATAACCCAAACTAACCCTAACCAACCCAATCTGACCAAAACGAACCCAATCTAACCAAAACTCACCAGGACTAACTCAAATTAACCAAAACTAAACCATTCTCACCAGGACTGACCCAATCTAACGAAAACCCACATAAACTAAACAGAACTAATCAAAACTAACCCAGTTTGACCAAAATCAACCCCAACTACCCTAATCTGATCAAGACTAACCCAATCTAACCAGAACTAATCCAAACTAACCCAATCCAACCAAGACTCACCCAATCTAATCAAATCAAACCCAAACTGACTTATTCTGACTAAAACTAGACCAATATAACCAAGACTGACCCAATCCAGTAAAAACTCACTCAAACTTACAAAAACTAACCCAATCTAATCAAAACTAACCCTTCATCCTCTACAGACAAAAATATGAAAAACATTTCCCACAGCATCCACTTGGCAACACAGCGCGTGTTCATCATTCTTGGTCTTCAATTAGTGAGTAGTGACTTGAAAATCTTGACATATTGACAGTATTGAAAATATCGACTTCGCGGCGATCAGTTTTGTGAATCAAATTTGCAAAATTTATTTATCCTGCTTGAATATTTGTTTTTCGCTCTTTAGTGGTTACGTGAGGAGCTGTAGTACATGAGAACAACAGAAATTGTCCATTTCGATGACCCACAACTGGAACAAATCAAGATTTTTGGAAAATGTTCGTGTGAAACAATGTGCCTAAAATAGTGTTTTCTCCACAAAAAAATGATTCATTCAGAATTTTTTCTCTTAAGAATAGTTAAACGAAAGATAGTTTACCAAATTCGCCTTCAAAATGTACAAAATACGTGGATGCCTAATGTGCACAAGAACTCTTTCGTTAAAAGTGTACAATCATTTTATACCTATAGAGGTTTCTCTGTATTATTTAAATACTTTTTTTCAGTTTAAAAATCTGCAACACGATTTTCTATCGATGTAATGCTATCTGTCCAATATGTCCATCTGATTAATGTATGAATACTTTTGCAAAAAGCAATTCTGTTTATTGATATTGTGGGATTTTATGTTTGTCTAGGTTCTTATTAATGAAAACGGCAGAAGCTGAGTCAGAGAAACGCTTTCATATGACAAATGGATATTGAAAGATACAAATTATACAGGTAAAAACAAATGACATCATGATCTGTAAATTAACTGCTAGCACAAATGAAAGTAGTGAATAGAGTGTATGTAAAACCACTGCAAGCTGTAACATACTTGTCAATACAACGCTTCGGGACCCACTAGAATAGAGAGCAAGCAGGTCGCGTCGTCAAAACGTACTGGACAATCAAGTGAACCCTACACTCGGCCATCCTTTTCACAATCCGACTCGGATTCATCGCTGCTGTAATTGTCCGCATGGGTCCCTCATGACTGCCTAGTCCAACCACTTCGTAGCGATCTATTTCATACGGACGTAGAAATTATCTTTTTGGTTTCAGGCCAGGGCCAAAGTGGGTCCTTTTGATTGCTACTAAATTTTTCTTTGTATAAGTTCTAGCTTTTCTTCTTCTTAGATTGTAACCCTTTTTATTCTCTTTCTGAATCTTCAATACTTGTTACTCACATTTTTCTCTTAATGCATTTCTTTCTTCACAAAACAGCTTCATAATTTCTTCTTCTATAACGTTCTTAACCTGAACATCATCCTAACTTTTCATTTTGACCCCCACTAGTACTTCAAAAGGTGTGTTACCAATGCTTTGCTGATAAGTAGAGTTTATCGCGGTCTGTACTCTATCAATATATTTGTACCATTTTACAGGGTCTTCTAAAGAGAGTTTTGTCAAAATAGGAATAATAGTCCTATTCACCCTCTCCACTTGGCCATTGCTACGTGGAACTCCGCAAGTAGTAAAAACATGTCTTATACCTTCCTCTTGACAATAGGTCTCAAATTCTTCAGAGCGAAATGCTGATCCTCTGTCATTTATTATCCTCGATGAGTTTCCAAAAATTTTACGCTGTTTCTCAAGACAATTCAGAACTTCTTTTGTCGTAGTGGATTTTGTAGGGTAAAGCCATGTAAATTTTGAAAAATCGAGAATGTGTTGATAGTTTTTGTTTGGCGTTTGCAATGGACCTAAATGATCGGCGTGATAAGTATCCAATGGTCCTTCACCTTTAGGTATACAATGAAGAAATCCTTCTTTCTTATTTCCTAATATACAAGGTATACAATTGGCTATGAGTGTTTCCACTTTTTCCTTCAACTTTGGTATATAAAAATCTTTATTGATAACTTCTTCTGTTCAGAAAAATGTCCTAGTTCATGCCCTTTCCAAATTATTTCTGTTTGCATATTCTTTGGTACAACCAATAACTTCATTCCATTTTCATACTTGTATAAAATGTCATGTTCGGAATAAAAATCTTCGTATTCTTCCATGGATAAGAATCTCTTAATCATTTTGATGTGTTCATCCTTTTCTTGTGTTTGTTTGATTCTCTGTATAATACCGTCTTTTAAAGAAATCGTCATAACTATGGGGTTTGTGCTGAGAGCATCTACATGGGCCATTTTAGTGCCTTTTCTATGTTCAATCTGATATTTAGATTCCTCTAACATCAGTGCCCATCTTGCCACTCTAGTTATAAGATTCCTTTTCATCATTGTCCGTGTGAAAGCGTCACAGTCCGTCACTATTCCACTCCGCAGGTGTAGTTTTCCTACTCAGGTATTATATAGGGTGGGATTTTGAATCCTCATCTGACCTCGGAAGAAAACACGCTCTATATCCATCTTTGTTTGCTTCTGTATGAAGTTCTGTGTATGCACCTTGCTCATAGATATGTAGAACCGGTTCAGATATCAATTTTTGTTTCAGAGTCATGAATGCACTTCTTTGTTCTTCTTCAAATTTGAACTCTTGATTTTTTCGAAGTATATCACTCAAAGGTTTCGCAATATTAGCATATCCGGGAATAAATTTACGGAACTATCCTGTAAGCCCCAAGTGAGATTGAATTTGTTTGTGTTTTTTTGGCTCTGGGAATGTTTGAATTGCCAAAATTTTTCCTTCGCCTGGTTGAATCATTCCATCTTGTACTATGAATCCTAAAAATTCCACCCTTTTCTTCAACGGTTGACATTTTCCATTCTAAATCTATAATCCGTATTCTTCAGCAACTTTCAATACAAATTCCAATTCCTTCTTCCTCATTCTGGCTTAGATTGATCATATCATCCATATAGTAAACAACATACTTTTTCACTGTCAACTCTCTAAAAATGTGTGCAATAAAACGTTGAAAAACCAATGGACTATTATACAATCCAAATGGGCAACGTAGAATTTCGTATTGATCGCTTGGTGTAACAAACGATGTATATTTAGTACTGTTGACCTCTACAGGTACATGGAAAAACCTATTTTTCAAATCAATAGTACTAAATATTTTTGCTCCCTGTAAACTGTCCAAAACATCTTTTACTAATGAAAGGGGAAATCTGTCTGAAATAATGTTTTCGTTCAACCTCCGGTAATCAACACAAATTCCGATTGGGCCAGCAAGATCCGAACAATTTGGTTTCACTATTCCATCTGTCAACCATTCCTGAATCTGTCTATCTACTTCGTCTTTCTTGGGTACGGGTAATCTTCAAGGCCTCTGATAAATTGTTTCGTCACTCTTTAACACAATCTTCATTTCAAGATTTGTAGATTTTGTTTTTCACGGTTCGTATTTCGTGATAAGCTCTTTGACTGTTTTTTATACTCTTCCTTTTCGAAATGTCCTATAATCATAATATGCATTATCGAATTTTCCTTGTTGGTCTTGTAAATAAGTATACAGTCATCTCTTATATTCACACATTCTTCTTTTAAAATATTAGTACCGATTATGGCCGGAATAGATGTTGATGCTTTTGGAATAACGTGAAATCTAAGGTTATATTTGTCTTCATTAATCTGAGCTTCAATACAAAGAGATTCTAATGTTCTTACTCTGGTATTCCCACCAAGGCCTTTTAACAAAGTAAAATCGGGCATCAATCCAATTTTTTGAAAATTATTATTGTACACATCCTCTCTAATTGTACAAACGTCGCTTCCTGTGTCAAAAAGATCCACTGAAGCTACTTCTCCAATAGTGAGTTTAACTGAGTTGTTTGATCGTACTTTAATAAGATTTACATTAGGGTAGTAGGTAGCTAGTCTTTATTTCCTTTGTATAAGGGCATCTATTTGATATATGTCCATATTTGTTGCAACTGAAGCACTTAACACCCTTTGACTTATCTGGACAGGTCTTTGACTTGGGACCTTTGCTTTCGCTATTGAAACAAGTTAATTGACTTTCTCCTCGACTTTCCCATGTAACTTCTTCTTTTTTTCAAAGTTATATTTTTTTCGCTATTTTCATCGTTTTTCTTATAAGGTTCCTTACTCGTTCGAAATGCTTGTTCAAATTCTACATGATTTTTCTTGCTTTGAATCCGTTCGTAGAGTTTGATCTTTCCTTTTAATTCCGCGAAATTTTTTGCTCCATATAATATCAATTCATTGGAAGTCGCATCATGAATTCCATCAATGATTTGTATGACTACGTCCTGTTCAATAATAACTCTACTTGCAATTTCTCTCATTTTAATCATGTATTCTTGTACTGACTAGTCATATTTTTTCCGTCTGGTCGATAACAATCTGTGTATCTGTGCACTATTCACTTGCACAACAAATTCTTCGATAAGTCGTCGTCTCAGTTCTGACCAACTTCTTACCCCTTTTTCTGCTCGTACAAACAATCTAGCCAAACTTTTGAGGCATTTCTTTGCATAGATAAGCTTTTGAAGGTCATTCCAGCCTGTTATTTCACCTACTTCTTTAAACTCAAATATCCACGTCTGAATTGGATATTCGTCTTTACCATCAAATGCACGAATACTGTCCTCAACATCTCTAAAACTCAATGCAAAAGAGGCCCGTCGCCTACCACTTGCAATTTCATTATCTATATCAATGTATTTAACACCCTCACCTCTTGTGAGAGTTTCATTGTTTGCATGAATAACCATGCTGGGGCGGCTGTGCTTCATTTCTTCGCCACTCATAGATGTGTCGTTCAGCCTCACGTCTTTCTCTGTCTTGACGTCTTTCCTCGTCTTTACGTCCTTCGTATCTACGTCTTTCTTCGCATCTACGTTTCACTTCGTATTCACGTCTTTCTTCGTCTATACGTTTTTTTTTTCATCTTCACGTCTTTCTTCATATTCAAGTCTTTCCTCATCATTACGTCTTTCTTTGTCTTTACGTCTTCTCTCAACTTTACGTCTTTCTTCGACTTCACGTCTTTCCTCATCTTCACGTCTTTCTTCATCTTCACGTCTTTCCTCGTCTTCACGCCTTTCCTCAAATCTACGTCTTTCCACATCTTTACGTCTTTCTTTGTCTCCACTTCTTTCCTCGTCTTTACGTCTTTTTTCATATCTACGTCTTTGCTCATCCTTACGTCTTTATTTGACTTCACGTCTTTCCTCATCTTTACCTCTTTTTCCGTGCTCACGTCTTCCCTCGTCTTCACGCCTTTCCTCATATCTACCTCTTTCCACATCGTTACGTCTCTCTTCGTCTCCACTTCTTTCCTTGTCTTGTCTTCAGGTCTTTCGTCATATCTACGTCTTTGCTCATCTTAACGTCTTTTTTCGTCTTCACTTCTTTTCTCGACATCACATCTTTTCTCATTTTCACGTCTTTCTTCTTTTTCTTGCCTTTTCTCGTCTTTATCTGGATCATATTCTTCCTCATCTTCAATGGGCACATAGAAGTGTATTAATAATGAGCAAATACCACAAACCAATTCATTCTTATCAGTTGCATAATTTAAACCAAGTATTTGGCATACAGCGATTGGGTCGGGTGGTTCAAATTTATCTAGTACGTCTTGAACTTTGGCAAAATATTTCTCAGATCTGTCATCGAAGTTGAACCAGGAAACGAACGCAAATCCTTCCTTGTTTTTCTCAATTCACCGTCAGTCGCGAAGCAAATATAATGCAAGACTTTAACAACTTTAAGTTTTGCATGTGTAATATGGTATTCAATCGTACTTATTGAGCCTAGAGTTGCCATTCTCACCATCTTATTCGTTCGAATCAACAAACAAAACGCGTCATACCATACACACAGTCAAATATCAAAGTAAAAATGTGAATGCAATCTTGTAGCTTGGTCAGTTCCTTAGCAAAATAAAACTTGGTAAAATGTTACTAAATTAGTTACGCATCGCTATTTGTGTGTGCAGTTTCACAATAATAATTACTCAATTCACATCACATATAAACACAAAAAGTAGTACCAAAACGCTTTTAGTTCACGGATCAAGTCTATCATTCGATGCACCAACCCTGCTCTGCTGCTGACCGACCAGGTTACAAATTCAGCTACTTTGTGCAACCAAATTGAAAAATTCTTTCTACCTTTCGGAATGCTTTATTATGTGTTGCTTCTTGACTTCTGTACTTAACCAAAGATTCAAAACCTCATGTCACTGCGCATACACGTCATCATTTGACAGCTCTCAGCTCTCAGCCTCTCATTCAGGCAGCTCTCTCCCATCCACAAGCTCTGCGTTGCTGGATACCCCCTTTCAAGGCCACGAAGAGCAGAATAGCTATGCTCTATCTCCAATCCACCACAACCAAATTCACTCGTCTTCTCGTATCAAGGTCTATCAGGTTCGTCTTTCTTTTTTTTGATTTCTCTGATTATTCCGGTTGAGCCCCCAAATTGTGGGATTCTATGTTTGTCTAGGGTGTTATTGATAAAAACGGCAGGAGCTAAATCTGAGAAACGCTTTTGTATGACAGATGGATATTGAAAGATACAAATTATATCCGTCACTGGTACAGGTAAAAACAAATAACATCATGATACGTAACTAGACTGCTAGCACAAATGAAAGTAGTGAATAGAGTGTATGTAAAACCACCAGCTGCAAGCTGCAACACACTTGTCAATGCAATGCTTCGCGACCCACGAGAAAAGAGAGCAAGCAGGTCGCGCCGTCAAAACGTACTAGACAATTAAGTAAACCTACATAGTCGTCAATATCCTTTGAGATCTCTAATCAATTGTCGATTTGATTGAGGTTTTGTTTCATAGTCTTCACATTCCTGAATCAGTGATTGATCGACATTCGATTATTTCATTTCATGGAAATAATCACAGATTGTTTAATAGTAGCGTTTTCGCCGATTGACTGAAAGTAACGTTAATGACAGATTAAACTGGAATGGTTTAATGAAAACGCTTCAGGAATTCATAGTCACTGTAAGACATTGGCAACAGTGGTCGATTTGTGAATTGCGTTTGTGCGTTCAATCAATTCACTTTCTGCACTATTTTGGAGAGGGTTGTTAGTAGTCAAAGCTGTCGGTAATTGAATTGAACAATTCGCACATTTTTTGGAAATATGAAAAATATAAGGATTAGTGAGTACTGATGCCATTGATGTTCAAAAAATCAACCTACGACCTCTATTAAGGTAGTAATCACCGATTAAAGAGCGCCAATCAACATCCACTACGTCGAAGAATACATTATCTATCTCCGTCTGGCGTATATTGACTGAGATGACTTCATCTCTCGAAAGAGGGTGATATGGCTTCGCCCCGTTTTCTATCATACAGTGAAATTTGCGTTTTCTTTTTTATTTATTAAGTATATTTTTTGGTATTTTGACATATTCTTTCGCTGATGACTTTCTAATATTGTCTGGAATACGTATACAGGGTGCCACAGATTCGGGTGCATGCATGGGGATCTCAGTTATTATGAGAGATACAGGGTCGATCAAATGATTGCAAAGTTGCGCATTTTTATGCTCAACAAAATGCCGTTTTGAAATTTGAAAAATTCCGACTACTTCCGAAGATATTCGAAAAAAACCGAAATTTCGCGAAAAGAGTTTATTTGAGAAGATATTGTGAAATGGATTACACTCTCTCATTGACACTTTTTCTCCTCTACAAATTGGCGGAATCAAATTGAAAATCAGACGTTTCGTCTTAGAGCGGCCATCATCAAGTTCATTTTTTTAAATACGGACTTGGATGTTTTATTTTATTTTTTATTATTTTTTGACGTTCTTAATGTGTTGAGGTATCGCAACCGTCGAAAAATATACTTATTTAAAAAATGTTATCCTAGAAAATTAGTTAGCCAACCCTCTTCTCCCTAGCTCATAGTTTGGTTCATAAATCCATCTTTATTCGACACGTTATTCTTATGAGAAAACCTGTACAACTAAACATGCCTAATTGACCCAACCAAAATCGAAATAACATCCAATAACGATACATTTAATGAAATAAAATTAAATCCAAAACTGACATGGAAAATAAAAAAAATCATATAAAAAACTGAATGAATTCCTGTAAGTGTTCAAGAATATTGCCATTATAAAAAAATATTGAAAATAACAATTATAGGTGAAAAATGATTGAAAATATTGACGTTGCTAAGGCAACCCATTGCTCAACTCCCTCATCTAATTACCTCAATGCCTCAAGGACGTCAAAAGATAACTAAAAATAAAGTAAAAAGTCAAGGTCCGTATTCAAAAAAATTAGCTTGATGATGGCCGCTCAAAGACGAAACGTCAGATTTTCAATTCGATACCGTCATCTCTCTGAGGACAAAAAGTGTCAATAAGAAAGTGTAAATCCAAAATCTTCTCAAATTAATTCAGGAAATAATAACGTTTTTGCGAAATTTCGTTTTTTTTCCGAATATCTTTGGAAGTAGTCGGAATTTTTCAAATTTCGAAACGGCATCTTGTTCAGCATAAAAATGCGCAACTTTGAAACCATTCAACCGACCCTGTATATCTTATAATAACTGAGATCCCCATGCATGCACTCGAATCTGTGGCACCCTGTATAAAATTTCAAGTCATTTGAAAATTAATGCAAATTGTCCATTACTTTAATTTTGTACCCTACTTTTCTTGGTTAGGGTAGGAGATGGTTTACCAGGAAACTCAGGGAGACTGAGGTGTGAGTTTTTTTCAAAGTAGAGTTTCAGTTTAAGTTTGTTTTTGTGTTTTAAGGGCGCCACCTAGTTTGTAAAAGAACAAAAAATAAAAGATAAAAAATAAGTTCAAGTCCACAGAAAACTAGGAAATCTGTAGGGTTGTTTAAAAACGCCAAGTCCAAAACGTTGTGTTGCTATTCGAATAAAAGCTCCAAATTGAAGTCAAGTCGTTTATATTTACTTTAAAAGAAATGTTCAATTACAGTGTGAGCAAGTAAATACAATTATCAATAAATTAACAACAATGACAGCACAACTGCACTGCAACGAATAACGCAATTATGTATACAATAACAATAAATAATTTCCACCGCGCAACCAGGCTTATGATTCACAGCAATAAAAACCTAAATCAAATTATCCCAAAATTTATGAATGGGCGTATATGCCAAAACACGTCGAATGGGTACTATCAAATCTCACAATAAATTCAACCTAAAAAACCATCAAACTGCGATAACGCGCCGCTAAATTAATGGTACCATAAATGTGCAATGGAAGTAAACATAGACGTGGTTATGATCACAATGGGCGAATATTTGAAGCGAGAATTCAGCTACAATAAATACTATTCCGTAACAAAATGACTAGGGAGTTGATATAAATTTATAAATGACGGTGGGGAATATTTTCAAACGTTATTGATAATGTTACTTATGATAGAAATATGATGAAAAAAATGTATGAATCAGTTACTAAAAATATTGAGAAAAATGATAGTATTACGTTACAATTTATGAATGGTTCGTCAGTCAAAATATATCCGCTTTGGGGTAGATAATTTTCAAGAAATGCCCAAAATATTTATGTGCTCACCCTTCTTGACGTTATTCATCAATGGATAGGGGTTCTGCTTGAGGGGTTGATATGACTGCAGACTGGAGCACGCAAATAGGCCAAGTTGCTTATTAATGAGTTGTTCGGCTGCACAGGGACAATCTGGAACGGGACGGGTTTCTGGACATCGAGATGCCTGATGGACCTTGCTTTCAAGCCAACCATTCACATTCAATAATTTAACTCCAAGCACAGCTCATTACGGGGTTGAACGGTAACTGGCTTGAGTTACAGAAATGTTACGGCTTTAAGTTGGCTCTCACACGGAGAGTTGAAAGTTGTCGAATGTTGAAATCTAAAGTTGGAGACCTGTAATTGGCAAAAAAATGCCCATCAGAAAAATGCCGGGAAATGCGTAGAAATTTGGGAAATCAAATTTTCCGAATTAGTTAAATAGGTTCACAAAGAGGAAACTCACCTTAGATGTTATGTGGCCTCATTTGTAGAGAAATCACACCAAGACTTGGTCACGTGTCACAAAAAAACGAAACTGGCACTAGAGTACAGTGTACTCAACAAAGGCACAAACTGGAGAGAACGAGGCTCCTGTTTCAGACGACTCAAATAGCCTCGTCGACAACCCATACAAAAAAGGACTATCAAAAAAATGACACTTCCTAGAAACATTTTCCAGTGTAGGCAAGCAACACATAGAATTGGGAGCTCAAGAAAACACTTTTGTGAGACGGGTCTCATGGAAATTCTCACGTGGTTTCTTGAAAATTGGAAATAACAGTTTTTTGCCGATCTGCCTTGTCGCCACATATTTCGTTCCTTTGATGAAAATTGAGACGGAGTGTTTTCGGTTGCATCTAAGTGGTACGCGTTTCGCCGATTTATAGGTCCGGTTACAAAGGTTTGTTCAAAAATAACAAGGTTATTTCTGTGCGAAATAAAAATGGCTACAATTCAATCACGTTCAAACCGAACGCTTTTGCGGTTTTAAACGCTGTTGAAATACTTGAACTGATGTGAGTATGACGGAAAGTTTAATAGTTGGAAATGGTTTTTCTTGTCACGTGACTGTCAGTTCGATGAAGGTTTGATACATGGTTTGGCTTCATTTTGTCTATTTTTAGAGTACGATAATGTAGGAGAATTTTGCACCATCGTCCTTGGCATGGGGGACTGATTTTCACTATTATAATATGTTTATTGGTTTGAATTAGCATCATTTTGAGCCAAACAGTCCCCAAAAACAAAAATACAATCGCCTATTTCTCTATCAAAATTAATGGATCTCCAAAATTAATAAAAAAGTTAGAAGTGCGGGGTGGCGTGCTCCATGCACCTATTCATCAAAAAAGTAACATGCGTAAACTGTTTCAATTATTCAAAAAAGTGATTCGATTCTTAGCTCTTGCCATAGTGTCCCAATCACTGACTTCAAACTTAACCTTGAGCTTAAAAATATAACAAACTTCACACTGGAACTATCACTATCCGAATTAAACTAACCACTAACGCTAACTATGAATGTCTATAAAGTCAAGATAACCAGAAAATGTTCTGAAAACGTCGAAAAACCTCCAAAATCCAATAATCTTCGAAACGTAAACAAGCAAGCTCGATTCACTACGAAATTTTAATGGCGTCAATGTCAATACGATACTTCGATACGGCACTGCAAGCAGAAACAGCTACAAGGAGCTTTATTCTCACGTCATTGAAAAATTGCGTATCGCGCTTGACTCACGCTGTTTTTGCCTGACCAATTTCGTGCGCGAAGAATACATTATTTTCTCCGTTTGATCCCTGCTTTTGAATGAGTCAGGCATGCAGCTTTATTTATACACTTATTTAAGGTCGGTGCTCTGCGCACACTGTTGGAAAGACCCTTATAGTTTTCTGGTTATTGATGAAGATTGTGAACAGAATTCTGGAAGATATAGGAAAAATTTTGATTCATTCATATATCTATAAAATGGATGAGCGGTTGGCTGACGAATTGATAAAGTCAAGAAAAGCTGTCAAGGATAAATACAATAGTCTAAAATAAGCTATGACCACTACACAATCACAACTAGAGCAAGCTGACGAACCAATTACTCAACCACTACAGCAACTTATTTCTAAAATGAATGAACCTTTAAACATGAAGGAAGAATTCAAAGAACAAAAAAAAGAACCCGGAACTTCTATGTATTACACAACACCATTAAAACCTAAACCAAGTTTAACTTTGAGATTATTTTATGAGACATCAACACCTACAAGACCTACAAGAACTAGTAAACCCCCATTCTACCGATGGAAATACCATCATTTTTTGATAATAGCATTGTATCTGTTAGTCAGTTACCATATATACTAGAACCTGGTCAGTTACCTTCTACTATACAAGAACGTAGTCATTTACCAACTATTCTAGAAAAAGTATTGTCATAGCTCAAACCAACTCCACCGAAACCTTGGAAAATCCAAATGTTTTAGATATATTGGACCACTCAAGGCAATTGGTTCAAAATTTAATCGACACTGGACCATGTGAAATTTGATTAAAAAGTTGTGATCCACTGCCAAGAGTTTATATCGATGCCAGTGTAAGGGATGTTGATCGTAAATTTGATCATCATTATGGAATAGTACAGGGTGTTTCCGTAGATAGGGAATTTGAATACAAAGTTGGTAGGTATTAACATCAACCTCCAGAAAAAATTATTTTTTGTATACCGGGTGCACGAGAAAAGTGTGACAGACACAACTTGCATTTTTTTAAATGAAAAACCCCTTATATTATTTTATAATCAAATAGACATTATTTTTCTGATCTTAAAAATATGCAACATGTAGGCATTCCTTCCAGCCGTTTTCAAAATATTTGAGTTTTGAAGTTGGTTTTTTGGTATTGCCAAATTTATTATCTATGACTACAATAATTGTTTGAACATTATTTAATAATTTTTATCCTTACAATAATCCAAAACAACGAATAAAACAAGTGAATACATCATACTATTAATAAATTGATATCATGAAATGCAATTATTGAATATGCCTGTCATTATTCACAACACATTTTCTTGAATGCATTTTATGATATCAATTTAGCAATAATATAATGTATTCACTTCTTTTATTCCTTGTTTAAGATTATTGGAAGGATAAAAATCCATAAATAATGTTCAAACAATTACTGTAGTCATAGATACTACAATTTAGCAATATGAAAAACCAACTTTAAAACTCAAATATTTTGAAAACGACTGGAAGGAATACCTACATGTTGTATATTTTTAAGATCAGAAAAATAATGTCTATTTGATTATAAAATACTATATGGGGTGTTCCATTGAAAAAAATGCAAGTTGTGTCTGCCGCACTTTTCTCGTGCACCCAGTATACAAAAAAAATAATTTTCTGGTTCATGTTGATACCTACCAACTTTGTATTCAAAGTCCCTATCCATCTTGCATAATAAGCAAGTTAGTCTGCAGACGAAATATACGGAAACACCCTGAACATGATATAGATACTGATAAATTGTATTTCGGAACCACACTTAAATATGTAGAAATTATTGTAAAAATTGTAAAAGTAGATGAAAAAATGTATGATGGTACAAAATGATTGTACGAATTACTATTTAAAAAATATCCCAAAGACTATGAAACAGAAGATTTAGACAATTATATGAATATTTTGGCTAGAACCAATGCATGTCGAATAAATTTCGATCCAAATGAACGTGGGTGCAGGAAAATGGATCTTAAAAATATTTAACCATTATATTCTCGTTTCCAAAACCTCCAACTAAAACACGAACGGGGAAGGGATTGTGGGAGATAAATGCAAAAAATACAGATTATGTTTATTGGGATAATATCAACGAACTTCTCGATAGATTGAGACTAATAACAGTTTCTATGAGAGCTGATCATACTGGTCATAATAATGAAATACGATCAATAATGCAATGACTTTAGCTTCACCCAGAGCTAAAGTCATTGCATAAATACAATCTCAAATACGTAAAACGAATCAATCCGAAAATGTCACTCAACAAGTCTGGATCTCATTTATTTAAGAGAGATGAAACAGAAAACAATCTCAAACTATTCAATCTTTCTGAGGTTGATTTATCTTATGTAATGGTTTTACCATTTATTGGTCGATATTTAGAAGGCGAGACGAATTTTGTTTTGATGAAGGATGGAAAACAATCATATAGATTTTCTTTCAAACAGGGAAACATTTTGTATGGAAAATATTTGAAGACAAATGTCTCATTGTTGATTAATGGCAAAGGAGGAAAAATAGAAAACAGAAGTGTTAAAAAAATGACTTGATAGCGTTTAGACGTGAAGCTAATAGTGAAATAACAAAATTTTATGGCGAATTACAAATAAAATGTCCTGTATTGATTGAAAGTGTCTCAGTACAATAATTAATAGATCAATTGACTTACCTTAAGGAAAATTGATCAGAATTATATGAATATTGCCGTTCGAAGAATTACAATAATACACTCATGGTAGCAATTTTTTCTGCGCCCAGCGTTCACGATTTTAAAGCAAATCCGATCCTGTCTCACCCATCTCCAGTTCATCCATTCATCCGTAATTGGTTCATTGCAATTTTGATAAGATAGTGGAAGGAGATCTAGATCAAAAAGGATAGGAATATGGGTGGGATTGTAATTTTTCGAACGGCAATATTCATATAATTCTGATCAATTTTTCTTAAGGTAAGTCAATTGATCTATTGATTATATTTCATATTGTCGTTCTCAAATTACAATAATACACTCGTAGATGTTTACATTCAAACGATCTGGATCCACTTACTGTATATTGTAGACAAAGGAACATTTAACAATAACACAAAAAATATAATTTTACGAGTATAAATCTCTCGAACAACCTTCAGTAGGTACTTTTTACCAACATAACAAAATATCTAAATCTAATTATCATTGGAAGCCATAATTGCTTATGCAAATTCTGTAGAATCCAGACCCAAAGGGCGATTATGAAATCGATTAAACATTGAACTCTTTTCTGTCTATCCCACAGTCTTCCTGATTAGTTCGATTGATACTCCAGCTCTATAGGCTGCAGAAGTGGCTGCATGACGCGTACTGCATGCAGAGAATTGAGACATATCAATTCCACTGCTTTGCATAGAGAGTTTATTTCACTCACTAATACGTTGCGAGCTCGCTGAATGTATCGGTTTCTTATGAGTTAAAATTAAATAACCTGTACCTGTAGGTCTTTTTTCTTTAGTTTTTTCAATGTAAGCTTTTATAACGGAAGCTAAACAAAACTGGAATTTTTCCTTGAAATAAGGTATCACAAGAAGTGGCTGGAAGTTCTTACGCTGTGCGGTTTTTATAAGATCTGGTATCCTTATTTCTAATCTATCATCAAAGTGGGTGATATTTGATATTTTTATTTTGGATAATGTTTGTATTCGATGACCCGTAATTAATGCTTATAAAAGTTACTAGTTTTTGTGTAAATTTACAAATTGGTACTTCTTCAAGTGGATAAAAGGATGACAAGGAAGTTAACACACAATTAGGGTCCCATGTTGTCTGATATTTAGGCTTTGGCGGGTTTTCCTTAAAAACCCCCTTGAGAAATCTTTTCAGATAAGCTTTATCTGTAGAATCTATATTCAATATGAATGAAAAAGACGCATGTTGAGAGTTTAAGGTTGCATATGAGGAACCCTTATTGTATTTGGTAGTAAGAAATAAAATCAACGAATCCAAGGAATATAAATAGGGATCTTCTTGTAATTGAGTACAAAAAACCCACCATTTTTTACAATATGAGTTGTATTGATTCAATGTATTTGGAGCTAACGATGCCATAATTGGGTCAAGGCCTTTTGCTGGAAAGCCTCTTTGGAAAAAAGAGTTTCGCACAAAATTCCAGCCTCCAGGGTAAGGTGTTTCCACAGGGCGTGTGGCTGGCTAAAAGGTGAAAGTATTAATGTTTTACTTGGTTTGAAAAACAGAGGTTCTGTTATTGATAATTTTTGATAAATAGGCTTGTGAATAAAGTACCATGGTTGAAATTCACAACTCGGTACTACTATAATTCCTCTCGCTTTGTCATTGATAATTTTTCGCAGACATTTAGTTACTAAACAAAATGGCGGAAAAGCATAAAAAAACTCCTCTCTCCAAAGTATCGTGAAGGCATCTACTGTTAAAGACTCTGGATCTGGCCTCCAAGGAATATAGCGTAAACATTTAGTATTCAGTTGCGTTGCAAAGAGGTCAATGCTTGGAGTTCCAAAATGAGAACATATATATTTTTTTAAGATTGCATAGATAATTCATATTCAGTATCTAATTTTGTTACTCTCGATTCCTGATCTGCGGATATATTTTCTGAGGTATTAATATATCAAGCAACCAGAAATATGTTGCGCATCTCACACCAAGTCCATATTTTTTTGAAATTTCATTTAAGTGGTTAAATCTCACACTTCCCATTCGGTTAATGCAAGCAATGTCGTGTTATCAATTCTAATAAGTACTGAGCAATTAGAAAGTTTGTTCGCAAAGCATTCAACTGCGTAAAAAGCTGCAACAAGTTCTAAATAATTTATATGATTAGTTTGCTGTACTGGGTCCCAGAAACCATGAGCAGTTTGTCCATTACAAAATGTCCTCCAACCAGTTCGAGATGCGTCTGAGAATATTTCTAATCTGAATTCACGACTAGAAATAATAGGAACACCTTTATTAGTAGAAATGGCTTTAAACCACCATCTCAAATCCTTTTTTGCGGCAATTGAAATATCCATAAGAGCTTTATAGTTCTGATTGTTTTTTCGCAAAGCTAAACATTTTTCGCGTTCTAAAGTTTTCAAGTGAACCCAGCCATACAGAACTGCTGGACAAGCCGCTACCAATCGTCCCAATAACTTTGCGAAAAAATGTACACACACTCTATTCTTTCTAATTATTTCGATGATAACCGTGAAAATAGATAACCTTTTTTGTTCTGGTAATAATAGTAATAAGCGCTGAGAGTCAAAATGGAATCCTAAATACTAACATTGTTGAGAGGGTACAAAAGAGCTCTTGTTCACGTTTATAATGAAACCCAAAGACTCTAGAAACTCTGCCGTGAAAAGTACATCTTTGCTCTTCTCTCGTTTTGTTCTACTGATAATAATAAGATCGTCCAAGTATGATATACAGGTAATATTTTTCATACGTAGATATCTTATTACTACTCTCATTATTTTTGTAAATAAAAAAGGGGCCGTGGACAGGCCGAAGGGTATACAATTGAACATATAAAACTTGTTATCCCATTGAAACATCAAATATTTTTTGTATTTAGGTTGAATCGGAATCGAAAAATACGCATCCTTCAAGTCTAATGTTGTAAAAAAACAAACCTTGAATATCAACTGTAACAGTTCTATAGTCCTCCATTTTAAAATGAGGTGGATCAAGAAATCCATTGAACTTTTTTAAATTCAGGATACAGCGGAAAGTGCCGTCAGGTTAAGGCACAAGGAAGAAAGAAGAAAGAAACTGATTCGACTGCGGAGTAGTTTCGGAAACTGTCCCAATTCGAATAAGGGTATTAACACTTTCCTCCACATTTTTTGAATCAATCTGATTCAAATTGACAATAGGTTTCTGTACTTGTACTGGTCTCTTTATAAAAGGTATTTTGTACCCAGAAAGCCATATCAAAATGATCGCATTTTTGGTAATTGTTGACAACTGGTCCAAAAAATTGACTCCCAGCATACCTTCTATCAGGTACCTGATTAAACGGCGATCCAGACGTCTTTGTGATGGGTACCTCCGCATTCCTTCCTGTTCCTTCTTGTACCGAGATCTGGCTATGGGTCGGCCTGAGGCTAAAAAAAGACTCCTATTTTTGGCCTGAGGGTTGTAACGTTGTGCCGAAGAAGATGGTCCAGCTACAGCGCGTGACTGAGTGGCGACATTTTGCGCTGGTCTTGAAAGTCTAAGTGGCTTTTTTTTAAGTGAAGCTCCTAGCTTCTTAGCTTCTTTGGAAATCCTCCATTTCTCAGGAAAATCAACTCCGAACAAAAAGGAGTCTACTAGGCACGCGTCCAATACATCTCGTATAGAAGGATCCAGAGATGGAACAATTAAATATCTTTGATGACACGAGATTGAGTGAAAAATGTCGGCAATTAATTTCACCGGGTCACCAGCTTTTTTCAAATCCTCGTCTGTTATCTGAGCGGGGTTGGATCTGGAGGATGTATAAACCTCATTGAATGACTCTGCCAAAGCGCTTAGAGTGGCAGCTAACTGATTTTGAATCTTCACCAAAAACGAATCTTGTCGAAGAATCGCTGGGCTTAGGCAAATCTCAATTTCAGCATTCAAAGCAGGAGGATTTAATGCATTAACAAAGGATACGAATCAATAGCCAATTTTCGAGCTTCTTTGTCTAAGCCTTTCGTTAGAAACACCGTTAGAAACTGGCAAGAGGGATGTTCATTTCTTCATCTTCATCCTCCACCACTGTGATGTCATCATTCTGCAAGACTTCGGAATGTTCTGACTGGTCGGATTTGCCTGAAAACAAATCAAAACTGCTCGGGGAATCCAGCCCTGTGCTGTGAACCGAATGCTTGATTGTCCGCGCCAAACAAACAAAAACTGCCTGGCGCGCAAACATAAACATAAACAAAGCTTCGCGTCAAGGTTAAGCAAATTTAAACTATTGAAAAGGGAATAAAACTTCATAATCTTGTATCAATAAATTCCAATATGTACATTTCTGTGGGAAATGTACTTCTTATGTTTGTTCAAATTTATATAAGTAAAAAGTTGATCTGCGTTCTAGGTAACTATACAATGATAACAGTCTCCTACCTAAATATTCCTGTAGGAATGACAATCAAATTTCTATGGGAAATGTACATCTTTAATCAAATATTCCTGTAGGAATATAAATAAACACATTTCTGTAGGCAAAGTTGTTTATAAGTTCGAAAACTCGATAATCCAGTGGGACTATGTCTTAGTTTATGGTTTGCACATGATGTAAACACCGTTTCTGTAGGAAAAACGTGTGTTTAGGGGCAATATGTCTCACCTGTGGGCTTAAACAATTATTGCTCAATGAAAACAAAAAATGTCGAAGTCTGAAATATGAAAAGAAACGAAAGGATAAATGATTAAATACTCACCCTCACTTTCTAGGAGGTCCTCTGAAAGCTGTTTGAGTTTTCGTTTTCTTGTATCTCGCTGAGAATTCATTTTGAGCCAATTTCCAGCCTGCACGCGCGGAACACGTTCACACCGGGCGCACGAAAAAATTGCAATGAACCAATTACGGATGGATGGATGGACTGGAGATGGGTGAGACAGGATCGGATTTGCTTTAAAATCGTGAACGCTGGGCGCAGAAAAAATTGCTACTACGAGTGTATTATTGTAATTTGAGAACGGCAATATGAAATATAATGAGTGTTATCAAGGAAGATGTTGTGAATGAACTACAAAAACCCACAAGAAGATTTTTTAAAAGAAGAACAGTGATTGTAAAGGGGACCAATGATCTTTTTCAAGCAGATTTAGGTGAAATGCAACCATATTCAAAAGTGAATGGTGGCTATAGATATATTTTGGTCGTACGTAATGTGTTTTCAAAATTTGTTTGAACAATTGCTGTCAAAACAAAAACTGCTTAGGATGTGACCACAGCAATGAAATTAATTTCAAACAGCGTAAAGACACTTCCTGAAAATTTGCAAACAGATCATGGAAAGAAATTTTTTAATATAGAGTTCCAAGATTTGATGAAAAAATTCAACATCAATTACTACTCAACATTTTCCAATATGAAAGCTAGCATCGTAGAAAGGGTGAACAAAACATTGAAAAACAGAATGTGTAAAAACTTCAGTTTGCAGGGAAACTATAAATGATTGAAAATATTACCTGAGATAGTATCAGAATATAATGATACCAAACATTCTGTTATTGGAATGAAACCAATACAAGTATCTAAAAAACATGGAAAGCAGTTTCTATCAAAAGTTTATGGTCGTATAAAAACAGTGAATCCTTCAAAATTCAAAAAGGGGAATTATGAACGAATAAGCAAGTTCCGGGAAATGTTTTCAAAGGGCTATACGCCAAATTGGTCAAATGAAATACTTGTGATTAAAAAGATTAAAATTTCTTATCCCACAACATACATTTTGCGAGATCATGTAGGTGAGGAGATGCAAGGTGCATTCTATCATTAGGAATTACAGAAAGTTAAACATCCTGACGTTAACTTGGTTGAGAAAATTCCAAGACGGAAAGGGAATAAAGTTTATGTTAAATGGCTGGGAATGGATACTACTCATAACTCATGGATACTAAAAAATGATGTATTGTGATATCTTGTAATTTGTGGGTCTTCTGCGGGCGAGCAAAGTAGACACACTCGTAATATAGTATTTTATTCACAATATGTACAAGTAATTAGCGAATTAAGGTCAAGTGATAATTAATCGCGTGTCGATCGATTCGAAGCGGGAATCAGCTGGCGTCTTGTCGTCTGTCACTTCCCGTCAGTCTTGTCGCATCATCCAGCGGGGTTGCCAATACATCTGGGGCGTGTTGCTACACGGGAATGCGCCACAGGGCTCCCCCTCAGTGAGGGACCCATCGGTCTCGAACGGTTCTGTTGGCAGACATTCAGCTAGAGCCGGTTAGCGTAGGAGTGCTCCTCCACTACTTGGTAGGATGCTGGGACGTAGGCTGGCTTGAGTCTGTCCATGGAAATTCGTTGAGGTACATTCTTCACGTCTACAGTCAGGAATTTCTCGTGGCGGTCCAACACTTTGTGAGGGCCGGTATACGGGGGCGTTAACGGGGGTTTCACTTGATCAGCACGGACGAAAACACGTGTTGCTGATTGCAGGTCTGGATGGACGTAGGCGGTGCGGGCAGAGTGGTTACTCGTTGGTGAGGGTCGTAACGCTCCCATGGCTTCCCGTAGTCGTTGCACAAATCGGTGTTTGTCAGGTGGTGCAGCACTGGGGACAAGAAGTTGTCCAGGTAGACGAAGCGGTGTACCATCCACCAGCTTGGAGGCAGTGCATGAGATGTCTCGCTTGAAGGTGTTTCGCAGACTCAGCATTACCAGGGGAAGGGCTTCGACCCATGATACCACATCAGCGGCGATAAGGGCGGCTTTCAAGGTACGGTAGAAGCGTTCTATACACCCATTCGACTGCGGATGGTAGGGTGTGGTCCTGATATGTTGTACCCCTAGCATTGCGTTGAGCTGACGAAACAAACTCAAATTGTCTGCCTCGGTCTGTGGTTATCGTCGCTGGCACACCAAACCGGTATACCCATGCTTCCAAGAGCTTTTGTGCTACTACGTTTGCTGTCATCTCGGAAATAGGTATAGCTTCAGGCCACCTTGAAAATCGGTCGATGATCGTGAGCAGGTAGCGGAAGTTGTGGCTGGGTGGGAGCGGTCCGACGATGTCGATGTGTATATGCTCAAATCGGCCATCAGGCATTCCCAGAGGTGCGATTGGTGTAACCGTGTGACGACCAATTTTGGCACGTGGACATTGGAGACACTCCCGGGACCACTTCTTGACTTACGGTTCATGTTACGTCATACGAATCGGTCTGCAATCAATCGGAGAGTGGCCGCATGTCCTGGATGGGACTGGTTGTGGAGCTTCAGAAACACCAGCCAGGAGACGGTCGGGCGGAAGCCTGCGTGGCTTCGAGAATACCGGAGAACCGTGAGTCTCGATATAGTACTGGACTTCGTCTGGCAAGACGATTGGACGATCAAAAGGATGGGCGGTGGATAGACCCACTGCCAGGGCCCTGACTCTACGGGACACGCAGGTAATGGCGTTTGGTGCATGCCACGCTCTTTGTTTCTCTTAAGAATAAAAAAAAATGAGGTATCAAAAAAGAGAGAAAGTTACTTGATTTCTGGAATGAGAGGGTGGTTTACTGCGTGAGGAAAGGAAGTTATTTTGTTTTTTACAATACAAGACTTCACCCCTTTCGCTTTTTTCATACATTTTTGAACACCTTGAATTTTATATGAGTACATTCTATTTTCAATCTCACAA
This sequence comes from Orchestes rusci, assembly GCA_958502075.1. NCBI lineage: Eukaryota > Metazoa > Arthropoda > Insecta > Coleoptera > Curculionidae > Orchestes > Orchestes rusci. The sequence continues at coordinate 37,849,851 of OY293303.1, read as the reverse complement.
AATGTGTCATGATTCTACCATTCGCTTTATTCTTCATTAACCCCAAAACTTTTTCATTCACCAATGGAATCTGGTAAACGTTATCTGAAGGATAATCGCTAGTGTCAAATTTTGAAAGATCTTTTTTGATGAACTTATCATACACATCATTACATTCAATTTCATAGATGAAACTATCCGTGTCTTTATACAGAAGCTTAGGTTTTTCAAAAAAAGATTTTTCAAGCATTAAATTATGATGAAAATCATACATTGCAAGTTTTGAAATATACAAAATACACATACCGATGTAAAGTGGTTAATCGAAAATGAGATTTGTTTTTTCCATTTCTATAGCCACCAGATCTACGGCAAAAATTGTTAGGGTATGAGATGCTGCATTGGAAATCAGATTGCTTGCACCATATCGACCCTCCCATTTATTAACCAATTTAACAATACGACGTTTTCGAATGTTTTCCATTGTTTTACCAAATACAGCATTTTTCATTAACTTGAAGAGATTCCTCATGAAATCGTTTGTGGCTGTTGTTCGAAGTTGAGTGTTTAGTTCGATGTATGACTTTAACCAAGGACTTTGCTTGAATTTTGAAATTCTATGTATTTGCGTAATTTTGATACCATTACTCACAGCTTGCTTTAAATTGCGGTAATGAATAACGTATTTTGTTTTGTTGTAAAGAGTTGTTGATAATTTTGGAAATTTGGAGGTGTCATATGTTTGAAACAGATTGGAAAATCACTATGCAGGTCGTGAAGCGATTTGGGGTACTCCGAATCCACCTCCAAAATATAACCCTCTGGAGCATCATCCTCGATTAAAGTAACATCGGAATTTGGTAAATCAATGGGATCAACTCACTCGAATCCATCGTTTGGTGGATGTTGAATCATGTCCTACCCATAAAGATTATCCACATCGTGGTAGAGCAGGAATTTTGATGGCTGGAATTTATCATATTCAGTCATGTATTTATTATTTGCTTCAGCATACCGATTTGAGCACATTGAAATTCCTCCTCTCAACCCCCTTTCAATAAACAACTTGGTCGATGTCTTCCAACAGCCTCATCTCACATTTCGTGAATTTCAGCATACAATCTCGCTGGGTCCAAACCATAAATGTTATGTGAATTGGTTCTGAAGTTTTCAAAGACATCACTCAACAACAAATCATCTGTTTTCAAATAAAGATCGCTGTATTGACCCAAATTGTGTGAATTCCTTCCATACATGTGAATACCACCTCATCACCAATATTTTCATCAGATAATTTTGAATAGAACATTTCTTTGGGTGGTAGACTTGTTTTCTCCAATCCAGCCAAGTTATCAATCATAGCAAAAAATCCCCTCACGTGTTAATATTTTGAATTTGTACAAATCACATGAAGCAAATACCCTTTTAAGATTCAGCAAATCCCCCAATTTCAATGTAGAAGCCAATGAACTCATAGATGAATTTAGAAAGCGTAGTGAATCGATATATCCAAATCTTATACTAGTTTCATCATTGATGAAAAATCACCATCCAATAAACGTCACCAGGTCCGTTAAAACAAACTTTATTCCCGGATTATAATACACATGAATAATGTCGGTAATTTGGATAAAGTAATATTATAATTATTAAAAATGCACAATTCGAATGATTAAAATCTAGTTTGCGATACCGATTTTTTTTTTAACTAACTTGTCAAAAACTTGACATCAATCATTAGCTGTCATGTTCATCGGATTTTCATTTTACCTGTATCGGAATTTTCTACATCCTTCCCGGCGACAGTGATTTCAAGGGGGTACAAAAGTTGAATAGGCCTCCGTAGTATAGTTCCATTTGAAGTCACCACCTCACAAGCTCGTACCTTTCCATCTCTTTCCATAAAGGTCTTAGTAACCCTCGCCATTTTCCAAATTAATCTTGTCAGGTTTTGATCGTGTAACAAAACAATATCTCCAACCTTGAGGCTTCTAGACTTCACATCTAAATTGGTATGAGCACTCCTAAATTGTTGAAGATAGTTCGTCGACCATCGATTCCGGAACTTGCGAAGATTATCATTCCTAACTTTCCACTTCTTTAATATTTCCTTACGTTCAATGTCAGGGTGGCTTAAATTCACGCTAAATCCACAAAGGTTTTTTTTGAGTATAAAATGTCCTGGAGTCAGAATAAGCAGGTCATCAGGGTCATCATGTAGGTATGTTAGAGGTCTGGAATTTATTGTAGCCTCCACTTCGGTTAGGGTTGTCTGTAAATCGTCCATATTTTTCGTTTTTCTCCCCAGCGTTAACTTCAAAGCATCATTCACTGATCTAACCAGTCTCTTCCAAGATCCACCCCATCATGCAGCTCGTTCTACAATAAATCTCTATTCTAATCTTTGCTGATTTGCGAGTGATTGCACTTCGTTACTACACGATATTCTGGATAGTTGGGAAAACTCAAGGGCAGTTCTCTTGAACGTTTTGGCGTTATCAGAATAAACAACGTCTGGAACTCCTCTTCTCGAAATAAAACGACGTGAGGCTCTGCCGCAACTTTCAGTAGACAAATCCGGCACGGCCTCTAACCCTTGTCACAGCACATGTGATAATCATTACATAAACCTTTTCGTGACTATCTAAAACAAATAGTGGTCCTGCAAAATCCACTCCAACTACTTTGAAAGGTGCTACTGCATCCAAATGACTTCTTGGCAATGGTGCAAACGGTTCATTGGCAGGCTTGCATCGCAGCTTCTTGCACTTCATACAATCTTTCAAAATTGACTTCACGCACTGTCTTGCTTGAATGATCCAGTACTTCTTTCTAATGTTCGTGATAGTCAAATTAACTCCTCCATGACATGTTATAATATGGTTCCTTAATATTATAAAATCAGTCACAATCGATCTTTTTGGCAGCAGGATCGGATGCTTTGTATCATATGGCATCCCTGGCTCCTGAAGCCTTTCTCCAAGCCTCAATATACCGTTGTTATCCAGGAACGGATTCATTTTCAAAATATTTAAATGACGTTCGATTTCCTTTTTCTTATTTAGTAAGTTTACTTCTTCTTCAAAACTTTGATATTGAGTCTCTTTGATCCAGTAATGTTCAGCTTCCTTCATTTTCCGTGCCTTTATATTTCCTTGGCACATCACCATCGAAGTTTTATCTACATTCTTCAATTTATTTATAGCCCCAAACACAAAGCATGTGATCCTCAGAACTCGTTCAAAATTAATAAACCTTTCAAAATTCATTATAGGCTTCTTCTCAAACTCCAGCGAGGACTTCACAGCAAGAACATGAGTTGGCTCTATCTCCATAAAAACTTCATCCTGTGGCCAGTCATGTTTATCTTGGACTAGCCACTCTGGTCCGTGTTGCCACATTTTTGATTCCACGAGACTTTTGACCTTAACTCCCCTAGATAACCAATCTGCTGGATTATCACTTTCAGGGCAATGTTTCCATTTTCCACAACAATATTTTGAATCTTGGTCACTCGATGACATACATAGGGCTTCCATTTCGTTGGTTTTCCCCTAATCCAATGGAGGATTATTTTTGAGTCAGTCCACAACACACAAGCATTAATCTCAATTTGTAAATTGCCAAGAATGAATTTTTGCAATCGAGCGGCACATACAGCACCTGTTAGCTCAAGTTTTGGCAACGTCAAGGTTTTGTCTCCTCTGTTATCAATCGGAGCCACTCTATTCTTAGACATCAGAATATTACTGAATGTTTCATTATTTTCGATCACTCTAAGGTACGCCACTGCTCCATAAGCTACAGGACTTGCAATCGGAAAATACGTGTAGTTCACATAGCTACTGTGCGTTCTCATCATAGTTCTCGGAAAACAAAACTTGGAAAGTTCACCAAGTTGCTGAACCCAATTTATCCAAGTTTCCAATGATTCTTTATCGGATAAAATAGTATCCCAATCATACTTCTTTATCCAAAGTTGTTGTGAAAGTATTCTTGCTCGTATTACAAATGGGCTGCAGAACCTCAACGGATCAAACACCATGGCAACTATTTTCGAAATTATTCTTTTCGTTATTATTTATCCTTGTCCCATATTCAGCACAGAACTTACGTCTTTACTGATCTCGTCTGTCTGGGTGTACCAATTTATTCCCAGCATCCTAATGGCGCTAGCATGATTTTCTTCTGGCTTTTCTTCCTTAGATTTATCCATAATTTTTTTTTAATTCCACGTTATTTGTCGAACATCTTCGTTAATTCATATTTGCCCTCAGCATCACTTTTTTTCCTCCTATATAAATACGTCGCGCTTCATCTTCTGCATCTACAGATCAAATTAAAACATCAACATAGAAGGACCGTCGCATAATTGTGCAAATATCGTTTAAATGATCCGGTTGCCCCGTTAAATGTTTGGTTAATGTTGACGCCATTATAAACGGGCTACTGGTCACTCCAAAGGTTACTCTTTTCGTTCGGTACTTCACTAGGTTTGGCAAATTATGAACGTCATCAATAGGAAATTCATACCATAAGAAACTATGGGCGTCTCTATCGTTTGCATCCGATCCAATTTGCAAAAATGCCTCTTTAATATCTGCTGTAAGAGCGACACTCCCGATCCTAAAATTCATCAGTACTTTTAGCAATAATGGTACTAAATTTTTGCCAAAATCAAGTGAGTCATATAGCGATGGCATACCGAGTGCATGCGCGGATGCATCGAACACTACTCGGATCTTGGTTGTGTTTTTGTCTTCCCTATACACCGGCCTGTGCGGCATATTATTGGTTTTATTGTTTGTTGCTGCAGGAGCTGCTAATTCGGCACAATCGTTGTGAAAATACTCACGCACTGCCTCATCATACTCTTGTAGTTTTCCTGTACGTGCAAGTTTCGACGTTAAACTTTTAACACGGGACAATGCACCGTTATAGTTCGAATCAATTATCACAACATTGTCTTTTCACGGCAACAATACCGAATATCTATCATAATTGAACGTAATACTCTTTTTCAGAAAATCACTGGTACTGTCTTTGATACCTACGTCACTACCATGAATTCCAATGGATTCTAGATCCCAAAATCTCCCAATATCAAATTCTGGGTCGTTAAATTCGCTATTTGTTTCAACTTCCGTTAAGGCTTGTACATAAAAGGTGTTTGCAATATTAACGTTAAGAGACAATCCGTAGTCTTTAGTTCGACCATGAATTGTCCAACCTTAACGGGTATTAATGGCCATTTGCGACTCTGTCAGCTTCGTTATTTCTCCTGTGACGAAAGTCCAATACTAATCAGCACCAATAAGCATCGATATTCCTGGAACAAGATTTGCATTTACAGGGCATATATCAGCAAGTCTACGTTGAGAACTAAGTTTTTGAATATTTGAAATATTTTTCGTTGGCGAGGGTAAAGAGTCGAAGCAAATTTCAGGAACTTCAATCGCACTAATCGTTATGAAATCATTGTCCTTAATACCCTTTAGCGTAACACTGACATGTCTACATATACATGCAGGCATCAGTTCAATTTTTCCAAATGGCACGATTGACAGTTTGTGAGTACCAATTACAGGGAGATTTAATTGTCTAGATAAAAATTCTTTGATAAACGTTAACTGACTGCCATAGTCAAGAACCAATCGAAAAAAATACCGGGGTGTACTATTCTCCGTCGTTACTATTTGTGCACACGCAGTCTGTGGATAGACATTATCTAGAGTACCATCAGCAAATAAATTCGTAGTACTGCATCCACCTTCGCCGTTACGTTCGTTGCTGCATCCCGATCCCGATACATTAGTAATCGCTTTGATGTTCTTAGTTTTGATAAAGTCCGGGTCACACATACTTGTCGCATGGTCACGTTCACATTTAGCACAATTGATGATTGATTTGCAATTTGGTTTTGAACACCTAAAACAACATGCACTGGATTCAAAATGTTCTTTCTCTGAGCTAACTGGACCAAAGCGTTACAGTTCATCGGTCAATGTTCGTTAGACTTACAAAACAAGCATTGATCTCACACTGACGCAAAAAGTCCAGCAGCAGTACGCGCGTTGCTTCCGTTGAATGACCTGGAACCTCACCTTAAATGGCCAAACTTATCCATTGGTTTATTAGATTGCTTATCATTATATTAATTTGTCGTTCGATAAAATTTGTGCTTGTTCCACAGAATCAACTTCCAGCTTTATATACGATAAAAGTCGAGAAATTTGTTATTCATAGGATAACTCTCCTCCAGCTTTACCACTACGACCTGACACCGAAGCCTGTTCACTACTCTCATCAGTGGCTTGCCCTTGGGCTTGTCCCTTGTTGAACTCTATTCGCATTGAAAAGGGCAAAACTTTCAAAATTATTGACTTCACCATCATGCCATAGCTTCTAGAATCAATTCAATAGTATTGTGAAGTTTTCTTACGGATGAAATATCATTTCTGCTTTTGATGGAGCTAAATGATAGTAAACTTTGTATGTAGCTGTCAATTATTTTTTCTTTATTCCCATACGCCTACTAACACATCAATCGCGTTCTGATAATTATCTTTAGCCGTGGCAATTCCCTGAATAGTTATACCGATTAGAAGAGACTTTAAATAGCTATACTTCATCGTCTCATTCAAAGAACTGTTGGTGTGAATAGCACTTTCAAACTGTTCCCAAAAGGCAGGCCATTCATGATTGTTACCATTAAATTTTAGTAAATCTAATTTGGGCAATCTCACCGATATTTTGGCTGGCATTTTCAACGTCACTGGCTGCTCTCTGACATCCATGAAGTTACCTGCTGTAGGTCCTGGAGGCAAAGCATCCTGTTGGATTCCCTCAGCCAAGACCTCAGCTATACGTTGTTCCAGTTTTGCGATCATCACTTTTCGTCGTATTCCACTATTTGACTGCACTCAGCATCCATCTGATCATTTGATACAAAAGGAAATGCATCTTGATTCGCCTTTTTCAAGTTTTCGTTAGCAGATTTCAGTTTAGCCACTTGTACGGACGCTTCTTTCACGTTAAACACATCCACGGTTAAAATTTCGTTAGCTTCGTTAACAACTTTCGTTACTTGTGCACGACACGTCTTTTTCATTGCCATTTCCATAATTCTAGATGATTTTTGTACGGGTTCTAGTTCGTTGTTCGATAGTCCGACCACAATCTATTACTTGTTTCCCGACGTTAGCACCACTTGTATTCGTTGAAGCTCCTCTGGAACAAGTTTCCCTGGTTTCGACACCAATGATAAAAAAAAACACCATCCAATAAACGTCACCAGGTCCGTTAAACAAACTTTATTCCCGGATTATAATACACATGGATAATGTCGGTGATTCGGATTAAGTAATATTATAATTATTGAATATGCACATTTCGAAAGATTAAAATCTACTTTGCGATACCGATTTTTTTTAACTAACTTGTCAAAAACTTGACATCAATCATTAGCTGTCATGTTCATAGGGTTTTTATTCCACCTGTATCGGAATTTTCTACAATCATCAAACCGAGTGAGAGATATTTTGTATTTTTCCTTATTCATTGGAAGAATACTAGATTTCTTCACCCTTTCCATAGCTTTTAAAATGAAATGGGAGTCGTAGCCTGAGAGATTGTGGAATACAATGGGAACAATTAATTTTTTCTTGAATTTCAAATTAGATTTTGAGTGGGCAAATCCTTTGACATCACCTGTGAAATGATCATGATCAACAACAATCTGACCTGTGTCAATGAAAGGTTTCTCGCAAATGTGACACTCTTTTGCAATACTTGTGTCCAACACTTTTGTCATGGGTACAATTTTAGACAGCTTATCTTCAACGAATTTCGCAATATTTTTGAGTTGATCCCCAAACCAATCTAAACAATCTTTGCCCTGGTAGCTTTTGTAAAAGGTTAGCGAGTCAGTCGTCACAGGAACACTTGAATAAAAATTCAAAACTGAATGGAATATGGTCTTGGAAATTCACGGTTTTCAAATGTGTTAACTCATCAGGAGTTTTTTGTAAAATTGATTCAAAGTCCCCATATGTAATGAATGGTGTTTTTTGTTTATAAATATGATTTCTGAAGGAAACGTGATCACATTTGGGGAATGAAATCTTTGAAGCATTTTTTGTTTCACATACACTTGAATGTTCATTCAACCGTTCCTAAGACTGGAAATAGTTCAAACATCTATCCCAAATGAATATTTTGTGTCTTTTTTTTTAATTTGTGATCTCACCCGGACAGATCCTTTATCAAACAATAATGATATGAAATCTCAATCTCATTTTCAATATTTGGCAATGGTTCAAAATCATTGATTTTTGGAAAATACTTGTTTTGAATAATCAGTAAGTTGACATGATTTTCCAACTTGTTGTTGGTTAAACGACATGGTACAACACTGAAGAATTCGTTCTTTCTATTGTGAATCATTTCCGATATATAAACATTAACACTTATATCATTCAATTTTTCAAATTTTTGACTGGGCAGAGGAATTTTGGATGGAGCACCCACCCCAAAGCTATACTTATTGAAACACATTTTTAAACTAACAATCTTTTCCAGTGCCCACCCACTGTCACGTTCTTGAAAATCCTCCATTTTTTGTAAAATTGGTTTGCCAGCACAATTTTGAAACCACTCATTCAGATCTGTACCCATATCCAATACTTCATTTTCTGTATGAAAATATTCAAAATCAAGGTTTTCAACGTTACCTGTGTTAACAATGAACTCACCACAAAAAGTCGCATTCACCTTTATAGCATTGAACAATTTAAAAATTTCGTTGATTTTTAACTTGAACAAGACAAAGGAATCATCAAAAAAATCACCTAGGTTCACATGTGTTTGATTGATAATCACCCCAGTTCTTACTCAAAGGATGTTTTCAAGTCCTCCCATTTGATCCGTCTGGTAAGATTTGATTTCATTCCTTCACCCATATGCGTCTTGGAGATTCGTGACTTGAGAAGCATCCGGAACCTCTTCAAATGACCCAAATTGGTCACCAATCTTTTTCTGGACCCAATAGATATTGGTGCAGCCATCGCCCTCCGGAACTGCTGGATGCTCCGATTCATTTTCAACGGCCACCGCGTTGCTCCTCTTTTTTGACGGCACATAACTTGGGGTATGCCCCTTTGAACTTTGTCACAATGTCACTACTCAGAGAGGCAAGTTCTTCTGAAGAATTGTTTGACATCTTAGTAAGGTTAGTGGTAATCAGAGGTTGAATAAACCGACTGTCTAATGTCTCGATTACTAATGATTCTTAAGACCATAACCTTCTGATTAAATATTCAGAAAATGTCATCATGTACTTGAGATATTGTTTGTTTGTTATCATACCAACCGCAATAATATAACTGAACCATATAATTAAGTTCCGTGTTCACTATAAGCAGGGCAAAGTAGATGTGATAATTGGAAAAAATGCATCATTTCCGGTACGGGTCATTTATTTTTAACAATTTAATAGCTGGAACGTAATTTCATCAAAAATACACCCAAGCCAAAGTTCAATTGCACAATCTTGGACGAATTTTGCTCAGTCCAAATAATACTTTTTTTTTCTCATCGCTGGTTTCTGCAGTCAAAGCTAACTTCTTCTCCATCACACTTTTCCAACCAAATTCAAGCAATAAATGCCCCTTTCAAAATTAAACACTGTTTTTTTCAGACCCTGTAGTATACGAGACTGAAATAATACATATCTAACCCCGAAGGTCAACATGGTGAGAAAGCGTGCTTAGCCAAAACCTACAAATGCAAATCTCATGATCGCGGCGCCACCTCTCGGCAATTTTGGGTAATGGTCTAGAAGTGGGTTAGCTATAACTACTCACCAAAAATTTCAAATTAAAATCGCTTGGACAAATGCAACAGTACATATCAAGCAGAAAAATGTAATTATTTATGATGTTAAAATTAATACAATTTTTTAAAAATATAGCTGTACCTCCGCCGAGATTTTGGAATCTAGCTGAATAGCATGCTAGTCTGTAGCCCTCCAGGTGTGGATGTTGTATTTTCTACTCAGATAACCAATGTTCTGTTATGCACAATACATCTGCATCTTTGTTCTCTATATACGCCTCCAGAACGCCCACTTTAGTTCTCAGTGATTGTATGTTGATATGGAAAACACTTGGGATGTGCCTTTTCTGTCCCAAAAGTGTCCCAACAAAAATGTCTTCGGGCGCTGGATATTAATAAAAAAATTAGCCTGAAGACCTGCTGGTCATATTTCTGGATCCAGATGATTATCTTGTTTCTCTCGTGATACTGTCAGTTTAAAAGAACTCACATATTGATCCTTCCGTGTTTTAATCCTTTCACAGTGGCAGCCCTCTTGAAGTTGTTTTGCTTCTAGGTAGGAAAGTAGATCATTGCTCGTCACATCCGGCCCCAGTCTAGAGATGAATAGAAACGACTCCTTGTCGACAACAGTTGATCCATTGATTACATTGGAAGTACCATGTATTGGCTTGGAGTGAATTGGGGCACTTTTAGTTCTTCTATGTTTGTTTACCACGGGAGTCCATCCTTAATCCTTTTTGATTATCAGCTGATTTTGTCATCCTTGTCACTTCTCTGACAGCTCGTTGCGGAACCGGTAGAACTGCGCCCGTGTCTGGCAACACCGTACGAGGCTTGATTAAAGATGCAAGTTGTTCGTTGCTTTTTAGTTCAGCATCAGCGTGGGCAGATTCCCTTTTGTCAGAAATGGCAGCTCGGTCGGTGTGGTGACGACGACGCGATGTAGTTATTGCGGGTCTATCTGCTGATCTCATTTCTGCTTGCGTCGTGGGTGGGATCTGTTTTGATTTTCTTTTGTCACGTGTGGTCCCGACACTGCTGACAAAGTTACCGTTGACAACGCTGACATCGAAATGGTCACTCTACTAGCTGTCATCGTCGTCATACCTGTAGTAAGAGTGGGGCTGATGAGAGAATTGAAGGGTGACGGTGGTAGTCTGTTTACCTTCTGGATTTTTAGAATTTTCATTTTTTTTCTTAGTTTTTTCATCTCGACCTTAGTTTCCTTCACTCTTTGGTAAAGAATATCCTGATTTCCAGTCTACTGGATTAGCAATTTGTTAAGGGGCTGATTTTCTTTATATAGAACGTCGGCGTTTTTGTTGTTGTCCTCCATATTGCAACATGATAGAAAAAGAATTGTGTTGAATCCAATTACTTTTATATTCTTCACACGTACTTCACATGCTGGATGATATAGTTTGCCACACTTGCAACACTTTAAATCACTTTTAACGGTTTTTTACAGTTAGAACACTCGCTTTTTTCGTTTGAAGACAAGCCGTCTTCAGGCTTATCTGTACTCGGCGCCATCTGTTGATTGATGAGATAGAAAGACGTTCACGAAGACATGTGCCGGCCCCCAGAAATTCTAGAGACTTTCGCAACATACTGGTGCAAGAGTGGGACAGTCTATCCAGAATCTAATCCCAAGCATGCCTTGTCGTTTGCAAGCTGTAATCACTGCCCGAGGAGTGAATACTCGCTACTCAATACTTGACTTTTTTTTCAATTAGCAAATCGAAATTTTTTGTTCGCATAATTTTTCAATTTACTCAAAAAAGAAAAATCGCAATTTTCATTTAAGTAGCTGCGATAAAAGCATAGCTGTTTGTTAACGAACCATGCTACATCCCAATCAAATCCGCGAAAACTGCAAATTTCAAAAATAATTGCAAATTATGGGGTGACCCGGATTTCATGCTTGGCAGTGTAAATGACAATTTTCTGAAATTAAAAGCATTATCCAATAGTAGGCCATGATTAACAATAATCAACAACTAGTCTTCTTCAATTAAGACACACATCGAGTAGTATAGTATAGTACCTTTGGAAATATAATTCCGAAGATTGTTAATTTTTTTAACTCTGTATAAAACATACCAGCATACCATATTTTTCATAATTTTCAAACGCTGCTATTATCAAAAGTCGATACAAAAACAATGAGACAAATAATATTTGACATTTATTTTTGTTTGTTGCCCTAGCTACTATTGTTATACATTTAATTTCAAAAAATTGTAATTTATTTGGATGTTTATGGAAGTGTGCATACTGTCATATATTTCTTAAAGGTAAAAAAAAGACAAATTCCAAAGTAAATAAATATACAGGGTGTTCCATTGAATAAAATAAAGTAGGGGCCGATTACTTTTTGACTTGACCCTTTATACCAATTCAGAAGGCAGAATTTAGTTTTATGGGAAAAGTTATACAAGAAACAGTTCATTTTCCATGAGTTATCTGATAGTTTGGATACGAGGGGTAGTTTAAAATTCAATATTCTCAACTTAGCCCTGTATCTTGAAAACTTAAAAGGCAATGAAAACTTTTTCACGGCATCTTTAGTCTTTAAATTTACGAAAAAGTGGCACTCTGACGCGAAAAGCGCATTTTTCTATCTATAAAAATAACGGAGATAACCCGCAAAAGTTCCAAAAATGGTAAATCCTGTACATATAGCATTTTGTTATTGAAAGTATGGCAATAGACTTTTCAAAACAGTCAAAACTTTTTTTGAAGAGGTATTTCAGGTCAATAAATCAAATTTTTGGTCCACTATCATACCTATAGGGTACTCTATCCATGGACATACTGTATATGAAAGTTACTCGGATTCCGAAAAGAAAAATACTTTTTGAAGGGGAAGTTTCTTTGCCCAAATCATGAAAAAAAGGGGGGTTCCGTGGCATACGGACAAAAAGGGAAATGGGAAAAGTTGGCACCAGGCGGGATTTAAACCCACGGCCTTCATCATACCAGAACAACGCTATACCAATCGAGCTACCAATGCCTATGAGCAAACCTTTCCCACTTCTAGGATGTAAGTTTTTAGGTTATGGTGAGCAACCTTCGGCGGTTACAAGCCATTAGAGGTGTTATATGGTGGTAGGAGGAATCATACTGATCACAAACATGTTCAAGGTTATTAAGGAGTCTTTTGGAACCTTCAACCAAGATCCATATTCGACATCTAGCGACTTCAGCAGGTATCGGTATTGACACCTTTGGCCTATTTTCGATGGTTAGTACTGTCCGATAATCTGCAGAATCATAGAACTATGGTGGAAAACTCTCCTTAATAACGTGTCGATTTGTGGATAGATCAACACAATTCGACTTCACTATAATCATAATATTGAATTACAAAGTTGATCTTGCTTACAGTCTAAGAGCCTACCAATCTAGAAAAATTGGCGGATTGATAGACCAGTTCCTATAGAGTGGCGGATTACCCTGAACATGTGGGACCGATGAACTTTTCATGATTCACTTGAGGCTGAATTTCTGACCTGTTCTTCTTTGGTAGCCAACAATCATCCACGCAGGGTGGCGTATCACCCTCAACATGTCGTGGGACCAATGAACTTTTCATTATATGATTCAGTCAATGCTTAATATTCTAGTATGTTTTTGTGGCAAATTTTTCAACTGTTTGTCATTTGGCGGACAAAATAGTGGTTCTAATTACCTGGCGGAACGGCTTGAATATAAAGAGTTACGATTTTTCTCATTTTTTCAAAATCTTTATAGTAATCAAAGCCCTTGAATCACCTCCAAAGATAATGGGTGGTGTGAATAGTATAAGCATTTCCTATAATTTCATCTTTCTCAGTTGTTTATGAAGTGTATAAGTTTATCTCCAGAAATTTGAGCGAAAGCTTCCACTTATTATTATTGACGTCACTCAATATTTTGATACTCATCCGATAGTGATGCAGCTTGGAGATAACTCTGCAACTACACGTGGTGGGCCAATCAAAACATCTAGCTGCCTTTCGAACAGCCGTTCGAACGGGTATGACAATATTATCTTCACCAGAAGTAATTGGAGGGCTGTGATCACTATGAACATTTTTAAAAAATGGAAAAAAAAACGATTGTATTGCAAATGTCTTTCCTCTAGGTACTTAGAACCGGTATTTTGTCCGCCAATTGACATATTCACTTGAAATATTTGTCACACTAACATACTACGAAATTCAAATGCAACTGTAAGGGTGTCAATTTGGAAACGAACGGCCTCTAATAGTGCCCAAACCAATGAAATTTCACGACTTGTCCCTCTCAGGCCCAGGGTTACTACCTTTGAAATTTTAAATAGCAACTCTCACTCATTTCGCGATTTTCTAAATATTCATGTTATTCTTGACAAGTAACATCCCTTTTTTTTCCTAACCTCAAAATTGGTTTAAAACAAACATAATTGATTATTCCTGGACTGATGATGGTATTAAAATTCGGCAAGACACGACAATTTAGATATCAAGGAGTACAACTTTTGAGGTATCTGAGGTTTTCTGGAGTCAACCCACTCACTGCCAAAAAAATGTCTCTGAAATTACGAAAAGCAACCCCTACTTATTTCGAGATTTTTGAAACCTTAATGTTATTCTCAATAAGCTACATCATTTTTTTTTTGAAATTGGAGCACATGATCTCACAATTATTGTTTCCAAACAAACAGAATTAACTACTTTTTAACCGATGATAGTATAGAAATTCGACGAAAGACATCAATGTAGATATCAAGGGGGACAATTTTTGAGGAATTGGTTGTCATTATTACTTTCAACCTCCTTTTCTCTCCTGAGATTTTGAGAATTCAAAACCACAAATAATGCATTTTTAAATCATTCTAATTGGTTTTTGGAACATTGAAAATTAAAGTATGGAAAAAATATAAGAGTAGTCTAGTATAATAAATAATACACGTTAGAACCATAAAAAAGACTTCGAGACAGTTGCGTGCTATGCTTGTCGATATTACGTGTGTAGGTATTTGAGAAAAAATCTCAAACTCAGAAGTATTGTGACAGAAAAAAGAATGATGGGTCTGTTAACTTTCTACACCTTTTACAATATTCGGTGTACAATTTGATAGGCGACCATATGGTCCATATGGATCTATAATACCGACACGAAGTTGATGCCTATCAAATTGTGCATCAAAAAGTGAAAAGTGTGAAAGGTTAAGCATAAAGAAACAGGCCTACCTACTTAATAGGACAACATAAAATCTTCTTCAACACAATCATCGTCACCTTCGTATTCTGTAGTTTGCAAAAAGATTGTCCTTGACACTGTCAAAACAGATTTGGGGTCTGCCAAATCCAAACAGATTTGAGCAGTTTATACAAACCTACCTACAAGTACAGAGTTTTTCACGATCTGATTTACACTTGCAAAAAAACAATTTCCGGATGAGTTCTGGTGCGAGTGTTTCATTAGTCGTAACCTGATTGGTGATAGAAATTCTTCATGCTTCCTCTACCCCCAAGAGGTTGGTTCCAATTAATTTCCCAAACACTCCTGAATTTGGTGATAAACCCATTAACTGTGGTAGGATAGGCATCCGATGTTGGTGGAAGAGCGGCGAAAGAAGTTTGCATTCAAGGTCTGGCTGGACGGATTGTTGTGGAATTTTGAGAAACGAAGTTTTTCTGAAGTTTTAACTACTTCTCCCGCACCATATAGAACCAGTTGAAACTCTCCGCAGTAATCATGTCATTTTCATTTGCATTAGGATTTAAAAGGATGGCTACCATGGTCTTCACGCTCTTTCTAAAAGTTTGAATATGGACAATTTTCTTTTTTAATAAATCACGGAAGTAGATGAGTAATGAGAGTTCTGCAGCAATTTCGACCATTTTTACATGTGAATCTCCATAAGAAAATCGCAGGTCGGTTCTATCATTTTTTGTACCGTTCAAGGTGATCGAGCGAGCTTATGGTGTTTTGTGGGGAGATAGAGGATTTTGGGGTTTTAGGATCGATGTGTGGATGGTGTTGCCGGCTCTGTGTGTGTGTGTGTGGGTGATTGTTTTGTTGGGAGATAAGGAATTTTGGGGTTTTAGGTTTTATGGTAGACGTTTAAAGTGACATTGATGTTTGTGGTGGTGGATTTCCGTGTATGTTCGAAGTGGGGGGTGGGGGTTCGGAGGTAGGAGTGGGGTGTCGGGAGTGGAGAATTTGGGTTTGGGGGCTGGGGGTGTATATGACGGATGTGGATATCAGTATGCCAGATTTTGTAATATGGATTTTGGAAAGTAAGTTTCATGTATATTTTTATATTATTAATTGTTTGTACAGAAGTCATGTTGGTCATATGATTATTTCTATCGTTTGGTGTTTGAGATGATGGATGAAGTTCAACATCAAAAGTGTTCAACAGTGAATAGTTGAGATATTTAAATGGAATGAAAAGAAGTCATTGATCGGGAATCTGAATGTTTCATTGTTTTGGGTGGTGATTTTTTTGTAATAGAGGGTTTTGGAAATGTTAGTTCTGAATTATTATTGTTGAGGTGTATGATGTATGGCGTGTACAATCAATTTTCGTTTGATATTTTATACTGAAAACATTTCAATATTATGATGTTTCGATGTATTGTGAGATTTAGGAAATTAGCATAGGTTCCATAATAATATCAAGATTATCATTTATTGAGGTGTATGATGTTATGTTACTCATCTGCGGTATTCGAATCAGAGGATGTAGAACATATAAAAAGGAGTGCGCGATGTACCTAGATATTTTACAGTCAACGAGCGTGAAATTTTTATAAGAAAGGAATCACAACAAAAGACTATTATGAGATCATGATTCAGAGTATCATTTCGATTTTTATGGTTATAGAAGATAGCATCAGTATTGGTGTGAATAAAGAAATTTTTAAATTATATTCACCGTTTGAATACAATGTAAAATATTTTGAGAAGTTTTATATATCATCATAGATGAAATGGACGCATACTTACCTTATAAAATGCTGGAAAAAAGTCAAATTTCGAATGATATATATCTAGTTTTCATCAAAAGATGGACAATTGCATTACACACACACATAAATCCTCAAAGAGGTAAATTACACTATTTACCATGTGTAGGGGATTGGGGGCATAAAAAGGAACTGGAAATAGGACAAATACAAGCATCTTCTTCTCACTATCCAATTACATCACAGAATATAAACAGAGAAAACTAATTTTATAAAAGCTAATGAGAAATGCAAAAACTTATCTAATAAAATAGTTATTATACACAATATATTAATCCATTATAGAATAATGCCCATTAGAGAGAGTTAGGACAGAATCATTCAATAGATGTCTCTTATCATCATTCGGACTTAAGGCTATTTTTGTTTGTTTAATAGAATATGAATCATGTTTGGGTTACGAATTAAATTTTGATCAACTGCTTTCTCAATATTTGACTCTAAACACTCTCTATAATCTTAAAAACTGATTTTATCTTCAATAACACCTTTCTTAACCCCTTTTATTTTTTTGTTAGTTTTGTTCTGTTCTAATTCCTCACCAGCGTAAAATAGTTTTACCGCGTACATTTTTGATCTTAGTCCGATGAAGTCTGTCATAATCCGTTCCTTTTTCTCATCTTTTATCATACCCAAAACCTTTTTAGCCACTAAGGAAATATTATGAATATTATCTCCAGGATAATCAGAGGTGTCAAAATGTTGTTCACAATCTTGTCTGATGACGTCATAGACATTGGAATCTGCTATTTCATAAATTGAAAAGTCAGTATCGGTGTAAGGCACAGTATATTTTTCAAAACGATTTTTCATGTAATCATAATGGAAGTTGTAAATAGTGGTCTTAGCCAAATCTAAAATACACATTCCAGCATATATCGGCTTATTGAAAAATACTTCAGATTTTACCAACTCAATTATAACAAGATTTTTATTGATTATTGTACTACTTTTAAACTCAGGTTTCGAAATAAAGGCCCGAGCTCCATATCGACCTTCCTATTTAGTAACAAGCTTAACCAAAGATTGTTTTTGAACATTTTCCATAGTTTTCCCAAAATCAGCATTAATCATGAGTTCGAAGAGGTTTTTCCCCAAGTCATTTTTGAAAGCCTGTCTGAGACGAGTATTCAAATCAATATAGGATTTTAACCACGAAAACTGATTAAATTAAATTGCTTTATGGATTTTTGATAGTTCAACGCCCAAACGCAATGCCTGTTTCAAGTTTTTGTAGTGAATATTATATTTTTCTTTATTGAAGAGTGTTGCCGTTAACTTGATATTTTTAGAACCAGGAGGTGTCTCATGTTCAGGACAAGGGGGTTAATCTGTAAATAGATCGTGTAACTCATGAGGGATTTCCAAGTCTACCTCTAAAATAAAGCCTTTGTTAGAGTTATCATCAACGTCTTAAAGATTGAAAGAAGATAGTTCAACATCAGTCAACCACTTGAATCCATTATAGAGGAAATGTTGAGACATCGCCCACCCATATTGATCGTTGATATCAAAATACATGAGATATGTTTCTTCTCTAGAAGGATCGTATGAAGGAATGTACTTATTATTGCATTCAGCATACCTTTTAGATCACTGACTTAGACCTCCTCGTATACTCCGTTCAATGAACATGACCATATCTAAATCAGTCAAAAGTTCAAACCTAGGATGATCAGATTTAAAGAGTTGATACAGCAAACATTGCCAAGAAAAACCAGGGATAGTAAACGAATGAGCGGGATCCAATCCATAAGTTTTATGAGCTGCTGATCTAGATCGCTCAAACACGTCAGTCAATAACAAAATATCAGTTTTCATGTAAAGCTCGGAATAATCACGCATTGTTCGACATGAGAATGTATTCCAGACTTTTTGCGCATGTGCGTACTCACGATCTTAAATAAATTTATCTTCCAATCTGCTATAAAATTCTGACTTGGGGGGTAATTGACGCTCACTGATTTAAGGCCAATCATCCATAAAGTCATATGGAAATATACCTTCCCGAGTGAGCAATTTGAAATGCTCATCACTCAGATTCTTGAATTCGGACTCTAAAATGGGAAAATCTGAGAGATGAGATGCGAGTTTATCTTAACTGGAAGACATAAAACGAAAACTATCCAAAAATCTTAACTGAATACGACTTTCAGGGATATGCTTTGAAAAGGAGATATATTTCTCTTTGTTTACAGGAAGAACATCGATTGGCCCATCCACTCCAGCTAGAGCTTTGATAAGCAAATGTCCATCATATGAACTAAGACAATAAAATAAAACAGAAATAATGTGGCTATCTTGGAAATTCAAATTACATTTTTCATGTGCAGGTCCTCTATATATACCAGTTAAATGACAATGATCACGAACCCTTTTATCTTCTGCTTGGAATACCTTTTCACATACATGACAACAACTAGCATTGAAAAATTGCTTGACTTGTGCAGATGTGAGCTTCTTCATTGGAAGAGGACATTGGAAGATTGCCGTCACATTTTCAGCAAATTCAAAAAGTTCCTTAACAAACCATTGAATACAATCCTCTCCTGTATAAGACTTATAAAAAGATAATGAATCATCATAAGAACATTAAACATAATATCCAATGTTAAATGGAACATGAGATTGATATTTTTGACTATTTTTCGTTCCATCATCTTCAACAGGGATCAAGAGACACTCGGAATCAGCATATATAACAAAAGGTGCTTTCGTTTTGAAAGAAAAGTTAGTAAACTCAACAAACCTTCGATTTTTCTCAGGAAGCTATGGAAGAGGACCATTATTCAGATTTTCGCAGTCTTGCAGACGATTTTCCAGTTTTCCAACATCATAAAAGTAATGAAGACAGCGATCACAAATATACTTAGCACCATTGTTTTTACTCAGCTGTGATGAAACAAGACGAGATAAATTCTTTATCCAAACAGAGTGAGTTTTGATTGAAAGAATCATCTCCTCTTCACCTCCTTGAAAATCGTCTTGTACCCTTAGAAGATTAATATGGTACTCAACTTTTTTTTTTGGTGATATAGGCCGGTATAACCTTGAAAGACTTACCCGATTTTTCCAGTCTATAGACGTCTATAAAAATATCATTTTGCTTTTCAAATCGAGAAACTTGGGGTAACGACATAGGAAACTGAATTCCATTCAAATTTGAAACTGTCTGAGGATGAGGATAAGAAGACGTCCTATTTGCAAACTCTTGATATACAGGAAATAAAGCAGAGACCACTGCCCAGGCGAAACATAAATTATCGGAAGTTTGAACATTGACACAAGCTTTTTTATTTTTCAGTTGCTGGGGTAGATCAATATATGAACCAGCTTTAATTGAGTTAAACTTATTTATATTAATGACTAGATTTAGTATTTTAGACAAGGCCCAACCACTATCTTTTTCCTGAAACTCCTCTAATTCACTGAGCAGGGTGATTTTCATATTTTCATCGCACCATGTATCTAGATCAGAATCCTGATGTAAGGAGGCATTTTTGGTATTTAAAAATTTATTTTCCGTCAAGGTTATATTCGCTTTATCAACAATGAATTCACCACAAAATACCGTGTCAACTTTGACAGCATGATTATTTTTAAAGATATTTTGAACTCTTCTTTTAAATATAACTTCACAATCCAATAAATATCCAATGATGTCTGTATGGCAAAGATTAATCAAGACACCTGTTCGAGCTCTAGATTCAAAAGCTGTACTCAAATCTTCCCATTTTACACGGTGACATGCCGTTTCTTTTTTCTGGACCCCACCACCCTTTTTCATATATTTAGAACTGTTGTCTTGAAACTTTTGACGCTAACCATTGCTGCTTGTAATTGTTGTTTTTCGCCTATTGAACGAGCAGTTTTCAAAGATTTATTGATTTTTCCGACTACTCGAGCACACTCAATCAAGCCTTCTCGAAAAAGTTCTTCGGAAGACTTGATTCGAAATATCCCAAGTAGTGCAGCAATATGTTTAATCGCATACGCAATAATAGCAAACATGATTCGCGAAAACTGATACGATTAAGAAAAAAAAAAGCAAAACACGTCCGAACACTTCAAGAGACAATCTAAGACTGATGAAAGTAACTCATCCTCAATATAATGAAAAAAAGTCAATAATTTAAATTGCTGCTAATATACTGAACACGTCTGAACACTTCAAGAAACAATCTTATACTAATATTATAACTCACCTAAAATCTAACTTTAAAAAGTCTTTGCTGGTAGAGATGTTCTCTGCAGGTGTGCTTGAAGTCCTCTTTTTTGAAGATCCTATGAAAAATTTATTCATTTATTTTCTGTGATTTAATTTTGGTGACTTAACGCACCTTCAATCTCGAGGATTTGCTAATAATTCAGCAGGCTTCAAATATAGGCATGGCATGGTTAGGCAATCGTTGATCTGAGTAACAGAAAAAATAGCTTTACTTACACATACAGCAATTATTTATAAAACATAACCCCAAAACCCTCAATACATATTTGTGAAAATGAAAGGCTTGCATTATACAGCATTTTTTGTATTGAAATATTGAAAATCATTAATTTAAAATTTTATAAAAAGTGTGTTTACGCTTTAAAACATATTATTTTTCCAGATAATCAAGCTTTCATTATTGATAATTAATATTATTTAAGAGTAACCATCAGTTATTATCTATTATCACACAAGATTTATTAAACAAAAATAATATGTTAGTGTAATAAAGTGAACAATTATTTTAGCAAAAACATTGTAAGAGAACATATTGATTGAAAAAAAAATAAAATAACATAAATGAATAAATGACTCACCTTACATGAAAAAATCAATTTTTTTCCTATTCAAGTTGAGTACTCTTCCGATGAACAGCTGGTTGAAAAAAATGAACTCACAACTATTCAACGCCGTTGATGTGGGGGTGGCGGTTTCAACTAAATTTGGAAGGATGAACTTGTGTGATGTTCTGTGTGTAGCCCTCACGAGTAGAATAACCACCGGTTTGCTTTTTTCTGAAAGACAGTAAGTTTTGTTTACTTGGATATGAGATAAAAACGAAATGTGCATTAATGAAATATCATCAACATTTGATAAACGTAAAGTTTATTCCTACCTGATTTAATTTCAAACGGCGGATTTTGAGTTCCAATTGATGTTGTTTTTTCGAAAAGTTTCGCAACTCTTCGCGAGGAACCAACTCCGATTGCTTTGTGGATTTCTGTAAAATTTTGTTTAATGCAATTACTGAAAAAATAAAATTCACATTGTAAAATAGCCAAGCACCCCAATTGCAGAAAGATTCTATGATAAGAAAATTTTTCAATTATTTAAAAGAGTATTTACCTTTAAATGTCGCACCTAGACACACACAAAATGATCACAAGTTTACAAGTGCTAACGATGACATCTGTTGAGTAGGAATGCTTCGTATGGACTGATTCACAAATCATGAACTGAATGTTGGCTAATAGAAACACATTCTTTGGCATTCCAAAGCAAACTGCAAACCGTGCAAATTCAGATTCTAAGAACAATGGTGCATTGTATTTGTGATTTCATTGCAAAATGTAGCTATTAGCACAATGAGAGCAAGAAATAATTATATTTTCGGTAAATCTTATTTATATCATCACTTATTCTATTGGGTTCATTGTGACATGATTTCCTTCAAACATTGGGTTTCTATGCATGAAGTTCGGCTATGAAGAGATGAAATTACATCGACAATATTGATATGTTCAATCTGATCTCTAAGTAATTCATGAATAATGACAATACCAGTAGAATAGTATGCAGGAAAGTTCAGTTGTTCCAAATCATGCAGTCTTTTTTCACAAAATGTTCGTTCGAGGTGCACAGGTCATGGATGGTATTTTCAGTCAGTTTGAGATTGTTTTGTTATTGAAACAAGTTTGAACTGGGCGATTTCCCTACACTTGAAATATCCCGTTGATAATTTTCGACTGATAAATTGAAATCATTTAATTTATTGTAAAAATGTTCAATTGAAGGTTATCGGGTATCGTAATTAGTCAATTGATTCAGCAGCATAACGTCGTAATAAGACATAATCGGGTTGGTACCATACGTTCACATTATACATCACAGGGACAACTCAGAGACCTCTAAGACACTCTTGCGACAACTCAGAGACATCACGGAGACATCTCAGAGACATCACGGAGACAACTCAAAGACATCACGGAGACAACTCAGAGACATCTCAGAGACATCACGGAGACATCTCAGAGACATCACGGAGACAACTCAAAGACGCTCAAAGACATCACAGAGACAACTCAAAGACATCACAGAGACATCTCAGGGACCACTTGAAGACATCACGGAGACATCTCAGAGACACTAAAGACATCACGGAGACAACTCAGAGACATTCCAGAGATATCTCAGAGACATCACGGAGACAACTCAGAGACATTCAAAGATATCACAGAGAAAACTCAGAGACATCATAGAGACAGTAGATCACGTCTACTATGATAGTGTACTATGATACCAACCCGATTATGTCCAATCACGACGTTATGCTGCTGAATCAATTGACTAATTACGATACCCGATTACCTTCAATTGAACATTTTAACAATAAATTGAATGATTCCAATTTATCAGTCGAAAATTATCAACGGGATATTTCAAGTGTAGGGAAATCGCTCATCTCCGGTTCATTTCCAGTGAAGATATTATCATCAGCGAAGTTCAAGCCGAGAACCAGTTCAAACTTGTCTCAATAACAAAACAATCTCAAACTGACTGAAAATACCATCCAAGACCTGTGCACCTCAAACGAACATTTTGTGAAAAAATAACTGCATGATTTGGAACAACTGAACTTTCCTGCATACTATTCTACTGTTATTGGCATTATTCAGGAATTACTTAGAGATCAGATTGAACATATCAATATTGTCGATGTTATTTCATCTCTTCATAGCCGAACTTCATGCATAGAAACCCAATGTTTGAAGGAAATCATGTACTATGAACCCAATAGAATTAGTGATGATTTAAATAAAATTTACCGAAAATAAGTGTATGTTCTATAATTTCTTGCTCTCATTGTGCTAATAGCTACATTTTGCAATGATATCACAAATACAATGCACCATTGTTCTTAGAATCTGAAGTTGCACGGTTTGCAGTTTGCTTTGGAATGCCAAAGGATGTGTTTCTATTAGCCAACAATCAGTTCATGATTTGTGAATCAGTCCATACGAAGCATTCCTAGTCAACAGACGTCATCGTTAGCACTTGTAAACTTGTGATCGTTCTGTGTGTGTCTAGGTGTGACATTTGAAGGTAAATGCTCTTTTAAATAATTGAAACATTTTCTTATCATAGAATCTTTCTGCAATTGGGGTGCCTGGCTATTTTACAATGTGAATTTTATTTTGTATGTAATTGCATTGAACAAAATTTTACAGAAATCCACAAAGCAGTCGGAGTTGGTTCCTCGCGAAGTGTTGCAAAACTTTTCGAAGAAACAACATCAATTGGAACTCAAAATCCGCCGTTTGAAATTTAATCAGGTAAAAATAAACTTCACGTTTTTCAAATGTTGATGATATTTCATTAATGCACATTTCGTTTTTATCTTATATCCAAGTAAACAAAACTTACTGTCTTTCAGAAAACAACAAACCGGTGGTTATTCTACTCGAGAGGGCGGCACACAGATCATCACACAAGCTCATTCTTCCAAATTTAGTTGAAACCGCCACCCCCACATCAACGGCGTTAAATAGTTGTGAGATTTTTTTCAACCAGCTGTTCATCAAAAGAGAACTCAACTTGAATAGAAGAGAAATCTATTTTTTCATATAAGGTGGGTCATCTATTCATTTATGATATTTAATTTTTTTTTTCAATCAATATGTTCTCTTACAATGTTTTTGCTGAAATAACTGTTCACTTTATTACACCAACATATTATTTTGTTTTGATAAATCTTGTGTGATAATAAATAATAACTTATGGTTACTCTTGAATAATATTAATTACCAATAATGAAAGCTTGATTATCTAGAAAAATAATAGGTTTAAAAGCGTTAACACACTTTCTAAAAAAAAATTATAATAATGATTTTTAATATTTCAATACGGAAAATGCTGTATAATTCAAGCTTATTATTTTCACATATATGTATTGAGGGTTTTGGGGTTGTGTTTTATAAATAATTGCTGTATGTGTAAGTAAAGCTATTTTTTCTGTTACTCAGATCAACGATTACCTAACCATACCATGCCTATATTTGAAGCCTGCTTGAATTATTAGCAAATCCTCGAGATTGGAGGTGCGTAAGGTCACCAAAATTAAGTCACAGAAAATAAATGATTATATTTCTAATAGGATCTTCAAAAAAGGGGACTTCAAGCACACCTGCAGAGAACATCTCTACCAGCAAAGTCTTTTTAAAGTTAGATTCCAGGTGAGTTATAATATAAGTATTAGATTGTTTCTTGAAGTGTTCAGACGTGTTCAGTTTATTAGCAGCAATTTAAATTATTGTTTTTTTTTTCATTATATTGAGGATGAGTTACTTTCATCAGTCTCAGATTGTCTCTTGAAGTGTTCGGACGTGTTTTGCTATTTTTTTTCTCAATCGTATCAAATCTCGCGAATCATGTTTGCTATTATTGCGGATGCGATTGAACATATTGCTGCACTACTTGGGATATTTCGAATCAAGTCTTCTGAAGAACTTTTTCGAGAAGGCTTGATTGAGTTTGCTCGAGTAGTCGGAAAAATCAATAAATCTTTGAAAACTGCTTGTTCAATAGGCGAAAAACAACAATTACAAGCAGCAATGGTTAGCGTCAAAAGTTTTAAGATAACAGTTTTAAATACATCAAAAAAAGAGTGGTGGGGTCCAGAAAAAAGAAACGGCATGTCACCGTGTAAAATGGAAAGATTTGAGTACAGCTTTTGAATCTAGAGTTCGAACAGGTGTCTTGATCAATCTTTGCCATAAAGACATCATTGGATATTTATTGGATTGTGAGGTTATATTTAAAAGAAGAGTTCAAAATATTTTAAAAACTAATCATGCTGTCAAAGTTAACACGATATTTGGGGCTACGGTGGCCGAGCGTGTAACACGCCGGCGTGAGAGACCGTTAGTTCTGATTGACGTCGGTTCGATACCCACGGTGAGCAGAAATTATTTTCTGTTTTGTTTTTAGTGGCTTTCTCACTAGCTAACGCTACTGAGAAGACTGCAGTACTATTAATTACTGACAGTCGAAAAGTTTAATAGTTAGCCTAAATTAATTGGTCCTGCTGGTTCAATATATAACTAGGTGATGTTCTCCATCATCAACTTAGTTAGAACTGCATTGGTCCTGGGGTTGGCGAAAAGGGTCTTTAAGGCCTACTCGCCGGGCAGTGGTTTGCCCCCCCACCAATACCAATACCAATACCAATAACACGATATTTTGTGGTGAATTCATTGGTAATAAAGCGAATATAACCTTGACGTTAAATAAATATTTTAATACCAAAAATGCCTCCTTATATCAGGATTCTGATCTAAATACATGGTTCGATGAAAATATAAAAATCCCCCTGCTCAGTGAATTAGAGGAGTTTCAGGAAAAAGATAGTGGTTGGGCCTTATCTGAATTACTTAATTCAGTCATCAATATGAATAAGTTTATTTCAATAAAAGCTGGTTCATATATTGATCTACCCCTGCAAATGAAAAATAAAAAAGCTTGTTTCAATGTTCAAACTTCCGATAATTTATGTTTCGCCTGGGCAGTGGTCTCTGCACTATTTCCTGTAAATCGAGAGTTTGCAAATAGGACGTCTTCTTATCCTCATTCCCTGACAGTTTTAAATTTGAATGGAATTCAGTTTCCTATGCCGTCACCACAAGTTGCTCGATGCGAAAAGCAAAATGATATTTCTATAAACGTCTGTAGATTGGAAAAATCGGGTAAGTCTTTCAAGGTTATACCGGCCTATATCACCAAAAAAAAAGTTGAGTACCATATTAATCTTCTAAGGGTACAAGACGATTAGCAAGGTGGTGAAGAGGAGATGATTCTTCCAATCAAAACTCACTTTGTTTGGATAAAAAATTTATCTCGTTTTGTTTCATCACAGCTGAGTAAAAACAATGGTGCCAAGTATATTTGTGATCGCTGTCTTTATTACTTTTATGATGTTGGAAAACTGGGAAATCATCTGCAAGACTGCGAAAATCTGAATAATGGTCCTCTTCCAAAGCTTCCTGAGAAAAATCGAAGGTTTGTTGAGTTTACTGACTTTGTTTTCAAAAGAAAAGCACCTTTTGTTATATATGCTGATTCCGAGTGTCTCTTGTTCCCTGTCGAAGATGGAACGAAAAATAGTCAAAAATATCAATCTCATATTCCATTAAGCATTGGATATTATGTTAAATGTTCTTATGATGATTCATTATCGTTTTATAAGTCTTATACAGAAGAGGATTGTATTCAATGGTTTGTTAAGAAACTTTTTGAATTTGCTGAAAATGTGACGGCAGTCTTCCAATGTCCTCTTCCAATGGAGAAGCTTACATCTGCACAAGTTAAGCAATTTTTCAATGCGAGTTGTTGTCATGTATGTGAAAAGGTTTTCCAAGCAGAAGATAAAAGGGTGCGTGATCATTGTCACTTAACTGGTATATATAGAGGACCTGCACATGAAAAATGCAATTTGAATTTTCAGGATAGCCACATTATTCCTGTTTTATTTTATTGTCTTAGTTCATATGATGGACATTTGCTTATCAAAGCTTTAGCTGAAGTGGATAGGCAAATCGATGTTCTTTCTGTAAACAAAGAGAAATATATCTCTTTTTCAAAGCATATTCCTGAAAGTCGTATTCGGTTCAGATTTTTGTATTGTTTTCGTTTTATGGCTTCCAGTTTAGATAAACTTGCATCCTATCTCGCAGATTCTCCCATTTCAGAGTCCGAATTCAAGAATCTGGGTGATGAGCATTGCAAATTGCTCACGCGTAAAGGTTTATTTCCATGACTTTATGGATGATTGGTCCAGAATCAGTGAGCGACAATTACCCCCCATGTCAGAATTTTATATCAGATTGGAAGATAATTGTATTTCTGATCGTGAGTACGCACATGCGCAAAAAGTCTGGAATACATTCTCATGTCAATCAATGCGTGATTATTCCGAGCCTTACATGAAAACTGATATTTTGTTATTGGCTGACGTGTTTGAGCAATTTAGATCAGCAGCTCATAAGACTAAGGGATTAGATCACGCTTATTCGTTCACTCTCCCTGGTTATTCTTGGCAATGTATGCTGTATCAACTCTTTAAATCTGATCATTCTAGGCTTGAGCCTTTGACTGATTCAGATATGGTCATGTTCTTTGAACGGGGTATACGAGGATGTCGAAGTCAGTGTTCTAAAAGGCATGCTGAATGCAATATTAAGTACATTCCTTCATACGATCCTTCTAGAGAAGAAACATATCTAATGTATTTTGATATCAACAATCAATATGGGTGGGCGATGTCTCAACATCTTCCCTATAATGGATTCAAGTGGTTGACTGATGTTGAACTATCTTCTTCCAATGTTTAAGACGTTGATGATACCTCTAACAAAGGCTTTATTTTAGAGGTAGATTTGGAAATCCCTCATGAGTTACACAATCTATTTTCAGATATACCCCCTTGTCCTGAACATTAGACACCTCATGGTTCTAGAAATATCAAGTTAATGACAACACTCTTCAATAAAGAAAAATATAATATTCACTACAGGAACTTGGAACAGGTATTGCGTTTGGGCGTTAAACTATCAAAAATCCATAGAGCAATTTCATTTAATCAGTCTCCGTGGTTAAAATCCTATGTTGATTTGAATACTCGTCTCAGACAGGCTTCCAAAAATGGCTTTGAAAAAAACCCCTTTGAACTTATGATCAATGCTGTTTTTGGGAAACTATGGAAAATGTTCAAAAACATTCTTTGGTTAAGCTTGTTACTAAATGGGAAGGTCGATATGGAGTTGAGGCTTTAATTTTAAAACCTGAGTTCAAAAGTAGTACAATAATCAATGAGAATCTTGTTATAATTGAGTTGGTAAAATCTGAAGTATTTTTCAATAAGCCGATATATGCTGGAATGTGTATTTTAGATTTGGCTAAGACCACTCTCTACAACTTCCATTATGATCACATGAAAACTCGTTTAAAAAAATGTACTGTGCTTTACACCGATACTGACTCTTTAATTTATGAAATAGCAAATTCCAATGTCTATGACGTCATCAGACAAGATTGTGAACAACATTTTGACACCTCTGATTATCCTGGAGATAATATTTAAAATATTCCCTTAGTGAATAAAAAGGTTTTTGGTATGATGAAAGATGAAAAGAATGGACGGATTATGACAGACTTTATCGGACTTAGATCAAAAATGTACGCGGTAAAACTATTTTACGCTGGTGAGGAATTAGAACAGAACAAAACTAACACGGAAAAAGGGGAGGTGTATACAACAAAAAAATAAAAGGGGTTAAGAAAAGTATAATTGAAGATAAAATCAGTTTTGAAGATTATAGAGAGTGTTCAGAGTCAAATATTGAGAAAGCAGTTGATGAAAATTTGATTCGTGCAAGCAAACATGATTTATATTCTATTAAACAAACAAAAACAGCCTCAAGTCCGAATGATGATAAGATACATCTGTTGAAAGATTCTGTCCTAACTCTCCCTCATAGGCATCAGTCTATAATGGATTTATATATTGTGTATAATAATCATCTTATAAGATAATTTTTTGCATTTCTCATTAGGTATAGTAAAATTAGTTTTCTCTGTTTATATTGTGTAATGTTATTGTATAGTGAATAGAAGATGCTTGTATTTGTGCTATCTTTAGTTCTTTTTCATGCCCTCAATCCCGTACACATGGTAAATAGTGTAATTTACCTCATAAATATATATCATTCGAAATTTGACTTTTTATCCAGCATTTTATAAGGTAAGTATGCGTCTATTTCATCTATGGATCAACGCTATCCAGGTGTTGAAATAAAATATAAAAAATTTCTCAAAATATTTTACATTGTATTTAAACGGTGAATATTATTTCAAAATTTCTTTATTCACATCAATACTGATGCTATCTTCTATAATCACAAAAATTAAAATGATCTACCAAATCATGATCTCATAATAGTCTTTTGTTGTGATTCCTTTTTTATAAAAATTTCACGGTCGTTGACTGTAAAATATCTAGGTACATCGCACTTTTTTTTTAAATATTCTACATTCCCTAATTTGAATACCGCGGATGAGTAACATAACATACATACACCTCAAAAAATAATAATCTTAATATTATTATGGAACCTATGCTAATTTCCAAAATCTCACAATACATCGAAACATCATATTGAAATGTTTTCAGTATCAAATACCGAACGAAAATTGTTTGTACGCCATACATCATACACCTCAACAATAATGATTTAGAACTAACGTTTCCAAAACCCTCTATCACAAATAAAAATCACCACCCAAAACAATGAAACATTCAGATTCCCGATCAATGACTTCTTTTCATTTCATTTAGATATCTCAACTATTCACTGTTATACACTTTTGATGTTGAACTTCATCTATCATCTCAAACACCGAACGATAAAAATAATCATATGATCAACATGACTTCTGTACAAACAATAAATAATCCAAAAATATATATGAAACTTACTTTCCAAAATCCATATTATAACAAAATCTGGCATACTGATATCCACATCCGTCATCCACACCTCCAAAATGAAGGATGTAAGTACAAACCTAACCTATTTTGAAGCTCACTTAAAGTTTTGTTAGCTTTTGCGGCACTGCCTGGTCTTAGCATATTGTCCAAGTTTGCTTTGAATAATGATAATATAATCAAATCGGTATCTTCGTCAACCAATGTGACCTACAATCTACAATCAGTGCATCTGCTTAAAATACTTGAAAACAAGCTTCCTCAAGCTTTAATTTTATTTTAATTATTGCACTTTCTGTTTTTAAAAACAATTATTTATTTCAAAAAGTACAATACTAGATGTTGCTGGTACAAAGGATTGAATTATGATGCTAACAGCTATAACATGCCATGGCTATTTATATGGTAAATGTGCTACATAAGCAAAAGCTGAATACAATAGATTATTAGAAAGATTCGTTAGGGAAAATCACAATATAATTCCTCCCTCCTTAAGTCTGAGAAAATTGGGGACAATTTTCGAGAGGCCCTAACTCTATGTCTACTTTTACATCATGTTTCTTATTTCTAAGATAACAGTATATGGATATTCCTAATGCAATTACAACAATAATTACAATAAGGGTAATTGACAATCCGGGGTTAACAATGTCTACTCGTTTAAGGGGATGTACTAATAACTGTTGAGCATTTTCCAAATCTTCCCTAATATTTTCGACATTGATTTCTCTTAACTCCAAAGGCTCTATTTTTTGTATAAGGCTTTCATCAATTTTAATTGACGGGAGTTTAAGTCGTTAACTTATAGTTCTTAGTTTTTGAGAGTCGTAAACATTGCCACGAATTTTTACGTCACACTTTGATGGTAATATCAAGGATGCGTGATCAACTATTTCCAAGCTGTGCTGATTAGGACAGCGAAAGTAAATACTTTCTTTGAAAGTTGGGATAACCAAGATTGAATTTTCGTTAAGTTGAGTGATGAAAGTTTCTTTATACTTAACAGGGACCATGGGACAGTGATTTGTCAAATTAATGGTTTGTGGAACACAGGGTTCATTTTGATTCAAAGATTTGAGTAAACACAGGGAAATTTCTTCTACCTTATAACAATCATCTTTTAGATTGTAAAAGTTGTCTGTGGATCTCAATAAATATGGGTTGTTGACAATGGTGATTTTATTGTCAATTGGAATTGGGTATATACGATAAAGTATATAAGGTACGTCTGAAATCAAGGGTATTGCGACGTAGAATACAATTAGGTCATTCTTGATGACAACGTCTGCATGTGCAACTTCATAATACTTGATTATGTTGTTAAAGGGAATACGAACCTTGGAGTCAATGTCAGAGATAATCTTTCTAAGCTCGTTATATTTAAATATGCTGTGATGCATAATGTTAATTTCTGCGAAGTTAATTGCAGTTTGGACATTCGTATGTAAGTCATGAAGAATACGTAGATTGTTCTCGATGTTATCAAGTAACAATATGAAATAGGTTGCGGTGGTCATGGTTTGAGTTAGTTCTTTCAAATCATCAATACGAGTTAATATTTGTTGTTGATTGAGTTTAATATTTCGGAGTTGTGTATCAATGTCTTTGGTTATTTGTTTGACTACCGTTTGTG
The DNA here is from genome assembly GCA_958502075.1 of Orchestes rusci. NCBI lineage: Eukaryota > Metazoa > Arthropoda > Insecta > Coleoptera > Curculionidae > Orchestes > Orchestes rusci. Next base: position 37,817,650 of record OY293303.1, on the reverse strand, counting down.
TTGAGGAAATGTCTTGTTGTAGGGTTACTTGGTTTTCTTGGAGAATTTTAATATAATTGTCATAACGTTCTCCATCGTCAGCGTCTAAAGTGCCGTATAGGTATTTTTGAGCTGTTCCCATAAAGTTGAATAGTCCTCTTTTAAATCTTTTTCGGGGAGTCATGTAATGAATGACAAATGAATTGATAGTTTCTGTCTGATCAATCAAGTTATTTGTTCTTGTCAATAATAGATGATTTAAAGAGTTGTTTAAATTTCCTATGGTGTTATTGATTCGGAAAAGGGTGGATTTAGTCGCATCTACACAATTTTTGATGTTAGTTAAGTTGACGTGATAGTAAATGTGATAATAGTTAGTCACTATGTAGCTGTTTCCTTGGTATACTGGTAACAAAGGATTGACTATGGTTTCAATCTTATATTGGGCTGTTGTAAGCATTATCAGCATACTGATTAGCGTCAATGTTGTCTTCATTTTCTGAAATTATGAAGATCGCCGTTTAACATCTTTTGGGTGTCGTTGATCTTTGAATGATTTTATTTGATATTTGGGTTTTAGTTTTTGTCCAAGTTTTTGTGGTGTAGATAGTAATTGGTCTGTATGTTTAGGTATTTCAGGGTCATTTTCACGGTTTTCGTTAAACTTAGACAAGATATTTGCCTTTTTTGCATTTAATTTTGAATTTACTTTTTCATTTAGTTTTTGGAAAGTTTGGGCAAGATCATAGATATAATCTGTTTGAAGTTGATCAAGATTTTTCTCAAAATTGAGTTGGTAATTGAGATTGCCTTTGAGTATTTGGAATGGGGTATACTCATGTGTTGAATGAATACTGTTATTATAATTCAAGATGACGATGTCCATTAATTCTTGAATTGTTTTTGTACGATGATCATTCCTAAGGGCAATTAAACTTTCTTTAAGGGTTGAATGAAATCTTTCAATTGGTGAGTTTGAATTTGGATTGTAGGGTGTTGTGAAATTCAATTCGATACGTTTTACAAAGATCTTGAACTAAATTACTTTTAAAGCTTTGTGCGTTATCAGTGGTGATCTTAGAAGGTGTGCCGTGGTGTGAAAAGAATTTAACCAGGCCTTGACATATTTCAATGGACGTTTCATTCACAGGATATGCTGCTGCGAATTTTGAGAAATTATCTATTATTGTCAGATATTTCTGTCCAGATATGGAATATATGTCAATGTAAATATGTTCAAGGGGTTTTGAGCCAGTTGGTGTTGGTTTGTATATGACTTTATAGGGATGTCTGTCATATTTTGTCTTTTGACAAGTTTCACAAGTATTAACATATTTAATGACGTCACGTTCTAGGCTAGGCCAATAATATCGTTGTTTATTATTTTTTATATTTTCCGTCATTCCTCTATGAGATGTTTTGTACTTCCTTTTGTTCGTCAAGGTCGGTGATGTCTTCGAGTAAGGTATTTGAAATAACAAGTTTATAAGCGTTATTTCTAAATGTATCTTGAAAAGTTCTTATTATCACTGGTTCTAGTTCTTTGTTGATGAAATGTAAACAATAAGTATCTGGTGGTAAATAATCTCTTAGGAGTCTTTGAATTTCTTCAGCTATTGGTTCTCTATTTATGAAGATTGACCATCTGTTCTTCATGTTGAATAGCTGTTTCTTAACTACACGAGGTTGTTGTTGATCGGTGAATTTGAAGATCACTTGGTTTTTAAAGCTGTTGACTGATTTGTTGATGTAAGGTGCTCCTATGATGGGATTTTCTTGTGCTGAATGTATCGTTTCTGTTTCTGATGTATCATCTATTTCTTCCGGTAATTCGTGTATTTTAATACTCATTGCAGAATCCGTTTCAGAATTGTTAGATGACAATTGTTTACTAGTTTTTTGTGTAGGTGACTTTTCTTTTCTTGTATCAGGAGGTCTAAGTTGTACATCTGATAAAATTTTGATTTTTGGGCTTTTCTTTTTTTGTTCTTCAGGTTTTGGTAATACTTTCTTCGGAGTTTCAAATAAATGTTCTTGTGAATCGAAAAAATGTTTCATTTTATCTAGCCATAAGTATTGATCTTCAGGTTGTTCGTCATCGTCACAATCAACTGACATGTGTGTCAAGGGTGGCTTTACTTCTGTTGGAAACATTTCTTTTGGTGGTCTTGATAACGCGTCTGCGTTTGCATTCTGCTTTCCTTTTTTGTACTGTATAGTGTAATCAAATTCTTGAAGTTTTAGTCTCCATCAAACTAATTTTGAGTTCGGTTCTTTGATTGAAAATAACCATGGTTTATGGTCAGTAACAATCGTAAATTTTCTTCCAAATAGGTACGGTCTGAAGTATTTTGTAGCCCATACGATAGCTAAAAGTTCTTTTTCTATCGTTGAGAAGTTACATTCTGCTTGATTTAAAGTTCTACTTGCGTAAGCTATAGGCAAGTCAGATCAAATTTTACCTTGGGACAGTATTGCTCCTACTGCATAATCAGAGGCGTCCGTAGTCAAGATAAATGGTTTGTCAAAATCAGGGTGTTGCAAAATTGGGTCATTCATTAACAAATTTTCGCGAAGATTGAAAGCATTAATGAAAGGTTTGTCATGAATTATTTTAACATTTTTCTTTAAACAATGCGTTAAAGGTTTTGTTATTTTGGCAAAGTTTTTGATGAATTTGCGGTAATAACCAACAAGTCCAAGAAATGATTTAATTTCTTTTGTTGTGTTTGGATTTTGAAATTATTGATCGCTTCAAGTTTACGTGGGCTTGGATGAAGTCCATTTGATGTTATTACATGTCCTAAGAATTCGACTGATTTTTGAAGAAATTCAGATTTGTCCAATTGTATTTTTAAATTAAAGGAAATTAATCTCTCAAATACTGATTTGAGGGAATTTATGTGTTCCTGCAAACTAGTGGAATAGATAATTATGTATACGAGACATATTTTTCCTTGTAGTCCGCGTAGAACATTGTCCATTGCACGTTGAAAGGTGGAGGGTGCATTTTTTAATCCGAAGGGCATACGCGTGTACTCATAATGTCCATTTTCCACATTGAATGCCGTTTTCTCTATGTTTCCGGGGTCGATTTCTATTTGGTGGAAACCACTTGCCAAATCTAATGTCGTGAAGTACTGACATCTTCCCAGCTTATCCAAAATATCGGTGATGTTGGGTATTGGATATCTATCGTCTATAGTTTTTTTTAATTTAACTTTCTATAGTCGATGACTAATCTCCATTTCTTTTTTCCTGAGGCGTCTGGTTTCTTTGGAACTATCCAAATTGGTGAGCTCCAAGGAAAATTCGATGGTTGAATAATTCCTTCTTGTAACATCTGATCAATTTGTTTGTTCACTTCTTGTTTATGGACGTATGGATAACGATAACTTTTTGTGTGTATCGGAATTTCATCGGTTGTTTTAATTACATGTTTTACTTGATTTGAAAATGTCAAAGGGTCACCAGGTTTATGTAAAACGTTTCCAAATGTACGGATTAAGTCAAAAAGTTGAAATCGTTCTTCAGAGTTTAAATGTTTGTGTCAAACTAAATATTGCAGATCGATTTTTGAAGATTTTTTTTCAAAAGTGTCAATTTCGAATTTTTGTTCTTCTGATGGAAAGTCAAAAATGTCAAAATGATTTAATTCAATTGGTTCTAATTGAAAATCATTGTTTCGATTTGATGTGAGGGATACATACTTTTCAGTATGATTGAATATGTCAACTGTGAAAGTATTGTTAGTGATTGTCACAAGGGTTGGTTGTATTTCAATGTCATAGTCTGAATAATAAGGCATTATCCAGCTAGTTCCACTTGGTAAAATTGTTTTGAAAGTTGATTTTTGAATTGTGTTGGGTGGAATTTCGATGGTGAATTCATCAAAATCGTCACGGAATCTAAAAGGGATTGTAAGATATTGATTTCGGAGTTTATTGGTAGTTAAATCAATATTTAGGTTTAGTTTACACAAGTCTTTGATACCTATGATTCCATCATAGTAATCATGAAAAGAGAATAAAACGAAGTCAATGGGTTCGGAGATACCAAAGCAAAGAAAAAGGGGAATTGTTGCTTTGCCAGTAGCTTTTTTGGAACCTGTGCAGGTTTGAAGGGTACAAACATGGGATTCAATTCTATTAGAAAAATGTTTTTCAGCAAGAGAAGGTCTTAAAAGAGATGAATGAGAACCTGTGTCTATTAAAAGACGAATTTTATAATTGGGAATTTCAACGAAAGGTAGTTGATTTAATTGAAATTCATTTAAACTCAAGCAAGAGGTTGTTCTTCCGAGGCTGGTAATTGAAAATTTTCAGCTTGATCGGTTGAGTGATCATACTCAGAAGTCCTACTACTGAAACTTCTGTCATAATTTTGGAAATCGTCTGAATCACAATTAGATTGATCAAAGTGATTTAGAGTTTCGTCAAATTCAGGATTTTCTTCATTTTCTAGATGAGAGAGTTCTTGAAAAGTGAACTTTGGTTTTCCGGTTGGTCGGAAATATGATTGTTGTTGGTGTCTAATTTGCGAAGGAGGTTTCTTTTGAACACTTACACCTGACATGGGTTGGGGGTAAGATTGTTCGAAGTTTGGGGAGTTTGTTGTTTATAGTCAAATCTTTGATTTTGAAAATTTTGGTTTGGGAAATTTTTGAAAAATGGTTTAGGTTTGTTTTGGTAAAACTGATTAGGTTGAACAAGACTATTTCCAAAGTTTGGTTGAAACTGTCCGAAATTTTGATTTGAATTTTGATTGGAAGTTGACATTCCAGCTTGGTTATTCGGTTTTTTCGGAGAGTGATTCAAAAAATTATTTTTGAATTGACTTTGACTTGTGAGAATTTCGTAGTTGGAAATTATGTCGATCGCATGATTGAGATTTTGCGGATTTTGAACAATCAAAAAAGTTCTTAATTCACTGGGAATATTTGCTAATAAATTTTGAGTTGCTGTTAGTTCATTTTGAGTCATCAAAATATTTCTAGCTTCCATGTTTGGAATTTCTGTACAAATTTTGGTGTTAATTTTGGTAACTAGAGATTTTAATTTTTGGATGTAATCTTGAATAGATTCACCTTTACGAGATAAAAATATCAACTGTTGTTGGAGATTTGACCTAGTAATAGGGTCACTGAATTTTTGTCTGAGAGCATGTTTAATTTCGTTCCGATTATTTAAATCAGATCTAGTTAAAAGAAAGTCTTCAGCTGATCCAGTCAATTTTGATTTGATAGCTAAAAGCACATACTCTTGTTGTGAAGTGTCGTTATTGAAATATCGAGTATAAAAAGTGTCGATCTGTTGAATGAAAAATTGTCTAGATGGAGTTCCATCAAAATTTTTCAAAAGAGTCACGCTTGATCTTGAAGAATCGGCCATTTTGGAGATGTTAAGAGTTTCAATATTAAAATAAGGAAGTCTCAAATAACTATCGTTAAAATTTACTAAAGCGTTATGTGAAATATTTGAATACAATTCTGTCAGTGAATTTGTATTTGAAGAAGATTGATTGGAATTCAAACTATTTCTTCTATGTTAACGTGGATACGTAATGTCAAATTGTTTAAACTTTTTCATTAACAATACAAATTTTACATCATACGGTAAAATTTAAATTCAAAGCAACGCAAGTACAAACAAGTACAACAATAATAAATGCGTGCAAACTTCTTAATTAATAGGATTGTCCAGATATAAGATTGAATCAAGACTCACGTCCTATAATTCCTCCGATCTTCCTTTCCTATATCCAGTTACAACGTTGCGGGAGAGATACACTATCCAGGTCTGCTGCTTCTGGTAGTGGACACTAGTTAGACCAATATGTCCGGGCTGACTTCTCAAATGGCGAACCAATAGATGAGCTGCCAGGAGATCACAATAATCCAATGTAGGCTTGATTTCGTCGATCCTCTTCTTAACTGTTAACACAGAAGGGCGGTTGAACACTGAGTTGAATACTTCAGGGGTAAACCATTCCAAAGTTTCACACAACAGGAACTAATAACGTTTCGAAAAACTTTTCACGAAACAGGATCTTATGCACGCCCGAAAAGGATCCTACCGACTGCGCCAATTTTATTTTAACTATTGCACTTTCTGTTTTTAAAAACAATTATTTATTTCAAAAATTACAATACTAGATGTTGCTCGTACAAAGGATTGAATTATGATGCTAACAGCTATAACATGCCATGGCTATTCATATGGTAAATGTGCTACATAAGCAAAAGCTGAATACAATAGATTATTATAAAGATTCGTTAGGGAAAATCACAATATAATTCTTTTGACACTTTTTTTTTTAGTTGTGCAATGAACAATATATTGTTGTTTTTATTCGAGAAAAATGGAGATTGATTGACGGTCATCATGGCTTCTAGAATATATGATGTAAGGGCAACATTTTCTTTAGATACCTACTGACATGTCAACATTGGCTGGTTGTTACTTGTATTATTCATTGAACTGGACTATTTTCTAATTTTTCCCATACTCTAATGTTCAATGCTCATGAAATCATTTGGAATTATTCCATAATGTTTTATTTGATGTTTTAAATAATATATTCCAGTTTTGCTTGCTTGTTGCACGCCACTGGTTCCATCAAATGACGAATATTTATACAGGTCTATACAAGTTATTCGACACGAAACATTATGGCCAAAGTATCTGATTTTGAAGAAGTTATTTTTTTTTATGGATAGGGACCCTTTGAGGCTACATTTTAAAAATATTTTCATTTTATACAGGGTGTCCCCAGAACACGAGACGTATCAAAGTAATATTTTTTTGAATAGAACCCCCTGTATATCAATTGATATTCCAATTCTTTGTGCAATTTGGAACAAATATTGTAACACGATTAATGTTCCTAAATTCAATCGTTATCGAGATATCGCGTCTTGAAAATGGCATTTTCGCACCTTTGACATGCTATTGAACTCAAATTGTTAGAGTTAGAGAAAAATGGTTCGAACTCTCCCATTTTAACTTTTCAAGAGCTATTCAACGAGATTAAATCCATTCTTGTAAAAAAATGTCAAAATGTGTTGAAATAATCTGACAGTTGACGGTACCTTCTATCCAAATGACAGAAAAGCTTTTGAAAAAGATGCAAGAATGCCATTTTTAAAACGCGATATCTCGATAATGGTTGAATTTAGAAACATCAGTTGAATGACAATTTTTGTTCAAAATTGAAGGAAGAATTGGAATAATAATTATTATACAGGGGATTCCATTTGGAAAAATACAACTTTGATGGCTTTCGTGTTTTGGGGACACCCTGTATAACGTGAAAATATTTTTTAAATATAGCCTTGAAGGATCCCTATCCCTCCAGAAAAAAAAACTTTTTTTAAATCAGATACTTCAGCCATAATGTGCCGTGTCGAATAACGTGAATAACCCTGTGAATCAGTTTGTAGCTTATTTTATGACCTTTCATTCGAGTATTTTGCATTTTTTGCAAAAATCCAGCCATTTTCGAAATAGATGGCAAGAAGTGAAAAAAATGTACCTATTGGGGTAGTTTTGGGGTTGTTTGAACCCTCGGTGGGGCAGGGATTTTTAGTATGTATATCTGGACGACAAGACCTCATGATCCTCCAAAATCAGCTTTGAATGATTTTGTTCCACGCGCACCATTCAATTGAAAATAACTTCCCTGGACTAGTAACCACTAATCGTTATCTGGTTGACGCCCAAATCCGCACATAATATAAACAGCGTGTCCCAAAAAGTTGTATACTTATGGTAAACTTTTTTATTGTCAATTTTACAAAAAAAAGTTATTCTTTATAGAAAGCTCTGCATGGTCCAAGACCTAAAATGCAATCATCAAGTACCTTTATTTATGACACAATCAAAAATGTCTATTGAGAAACGCTGATCAGACTTCAGTTTCAAATGTCCAATTACTTTTTCTACGAACTTTAGGTTTTGTAGTTTTTAAAAATTGTTCCAAGTTTGATTCGTATGGAAGACTTTTTGATCATTTATTTTATGAAAAAAAGTTAAACCGATTACTTTTTTGAAATTGCTTTTGATTTTCATCTGAGAAAATCACCAATCTGAACAAATCCTGACTTTCATCGTGATTAGGTGTGATTGGATATTTCACGTAGTTCTCAATTCTGATCAACTTTTTTAAATAACAATTTTCGATTTTGTCATAGATGAAGGTACTTCACTCTGGAGCGAAAATCATATTTTTTAAGAAACCTCGTATATGACTGGTGAAATCTGTCATCTGATGATTGAATTTTTGGTCTCGGACCATGCAGAGCTTTTTATAAGAAATAGCTTTTTTTCGTGAAGACGATAATAAAAAAGTTTACCATTTGTACAAGCTAGGTTTAGCTCGTAGATTACACTTGCTCAACTCGGTTCGGTTGAGCAGCGGAAAATATAGAGTTTACTGCCAGAGAGCAGCCTCACTCTCTGCTATGGCCAAGTGGGCTTGGGCACAGTACATTTGTTGAGTAAAACATCGTTTTGAGTAGTTGTTGAATACTGATTCTTTATTTCCCACGACTTGCTTATATATAATCAATTGTTATAGTACACAATGATGTTATCCAAATATTGTAGTAAACATAATTCTACTATGCACTTCCGTTCGTGCTTTCGTCGGCAAAATAATCATATCATGACCGAGTGACCGACCATGGTTCGGGAATGTGATGATTTAATTAGTTTCCTACCTATCTGACATTGAACTTGAGTGGGTTCATAACCTATCATGAAATTATTAAGAATTGGAAATGTATTCAAATTACAACGTGATGATTGATCAGTTTTCTACCTATCTAACATTGAACTTCGTGGGTTCATAACCTATCATGAAAATTATAAAAAAAATTGGAAATGTGTTAACTTAGAAAGTAATGCATGTTTAATACTGTGATTAAACATTCTGCCGCCTCTCCAGGATGGACGAACGTTGAGACATCAACTCTATGTCTTCGTTTTGGCCTTGTTGTTTGTCCGCTTTCAGATTTCTCCTCTTCTGTCTCTTCCTGATAATCAGCTTCACTGTGTGCCATCCTAGGACCACTATTATGAGGATGGCTATTGTCGTGATACTGCTTATGGCCGCTGTGTGATGATGAATGCTGCGCCATGCTGTATCATGGAGAAGATCTTTGAAGTCCTTTTCTTCTTTTATTACTGCTTTGGAGTAACTGCCTAGGACTGGAACGACTTCGCTTCTTTTGGGTGTAAGAATGTTTTGTTTTGTTTGAATGATGCATTCTTGGGAGATTTGGATTATTCCTGTTGTATTCAATACAACATCTTCCCGAACTCCATTGCATATTATAGCCACTGTTGTCGAAGAGTTTGCGATAAACATCCATGTGTTCGTAGTGCACAGTTGTTTCCAAAGGATGCCGTTTGTTCTGTGCTGTTGTATGTTGCAATGTCTGGGCTGTGGTCTTTCATATATCTCATTGATGACGCACGACGGGTTGGATTCAATGCTCCGGATGGAGACAGGAGAGCAGATGAATTTGTGCGGATGTAGGTGGATGCACCGTTGGAATTCGCTTTCCTGCAGCTGAAAGTATAGTTGGGTGTTGTAATCGACAGCGGTGTAATCATCGGAGAGGTCCAAGGTCCAATAAGCTCCGTTTTCTATCTTCAATGGAATGGGCGTTGCTTTTACCAGAGTGAACTCTGTCCCATCAACGATTGGAAAATGTCCTTGTACGTTAAAATGTGTGGTGTTGATGGCTAACCTCGTGGATAAAGCGGTGGAGATGATCTTTAGGCTGCTGGGGAGTTTTTGATTGGAGTTCTGGATGATGGTGTTGATCACTGCTGGAGACATTATATCATAAATTGTGCCTCTGTTGAAACATACGTTGAGCAGTTTTTCGTAGTAGTCGTTGGTGTCGCTGATGAAGTTGGTAGCTACTTGATATGCGCTTAATATATGAATGTTGAGTGTATTCGTGTCTATAACTTTATACCAAGTTTGCATGGTATTTATGGCATCAATTCCTTGGTTGAGTCGTTTCTGGAAGTGTTGTAACTTGCTGGTGATCCTGGATTCTGTTGCGTTGAGCGTCGTGAGGGTGGAGACCATAAATTTTGTCTGGTGGTTGGATGCTCTAATAAGCTCTTCCTGATTTGTATTAAGTTGGTCTATGTCTTGATATACGTCGTCATTCACACCAAACACTGCGGTTAGAAATTTTCCAAATAGTCCTCTCTTACTTCGATGATGAACGTCATCCAAGGTTTCTACTATCCATTTGGAGTGATTTACCAGTTCTTCCAAATGCTGAACAAGCGACGCGCACTTCACTTCTTTTGTCAGTCTTTTGGACTGTTCGCATAGGTCACTGAATTGGCTAACGACAGTCGATACTTTTGCTATGTCTGTTTTGGTTTTGTTCCTACTATGTGATGTCTCAATTCTGAAGACTCCACGGTCCACTCTTGCTGATCCAAGGTGTTCCACGTAAACTCCATGTTGAGGGTAGCTTATTTTGAATCCGTTGTCTCCTGCTGCAGCGGAGATGATCATGAATATGATTGCCAAAACGACCAGTAAGTGAGACTTTGAAGTGGAGGCCCTGGTGGTTTGTGTTCGATCTGTTTTTCTGTCTTCTGGCTGGTTTTTTATGGGCGTGGAATTATTGGTTTCGTCTGTCGGTAGCGGAATTAGTTTGTGGATGGGTCTTTTTTGAATCGCTCCTCCCGCCTTCTTAACTGTCACTACTCGTACTGACCCGTCTTGTCCCTGATGAGTTTCTACTATTCTTGCCAAGGGCCATTGGTTTGGATTTATGTTTTCTTCTTTGATGAGGACCATAGTTCCTATCGTCAAATTGTCGGTTTGAGTCGCCCATTTATATCTCTGCTGTAGCCTTGTTAGGTATTCGGTACACCATGCACTCCAAATGTGTTTCTTCAAACTTTGCACTAGTCTCCATCGTTGAGTTAAAGTAAAGTTCTCGGTAGATTTAAGGTCAGGTGGCGCTAGTAATTCTCTTCCTATGAGAAAGTGTCCTGGAGTCAGAGCACTGAAATCCTCTGAATCTTCTGTTAGCGGGCAGAGTGGTCTCGAGTTGAGGCATGCTTCAATTTGATGCATTAACGTTGTCAACTCTTCGTAAGTCAAGGTGCAATCACCAATGATTCTCTTGAAGTGATGTTTCATTGATTTTACACCTGCTTCCCATACTCCTCCAAAGTGTGGGGCGGCTGGTGGAATAAAATGCCACTGCGTTCCGAGGTTGACGATTGTACTTTGCAGAGATTGATCTTGGACCACTTTAGTTATCTCATCTTCGAATTGTCGTGCTGCTCCTACGAAAGTCGTACCATTATCACTGTACATATGGGCACAATGTCCTCGTCTGGCAGTGAATCGTCGGAACGCTGCTACGAATGCTTCTGTAGTCATGTCACTCACTACTTCTAAGTGGATTGCTTTGGTCGCTAGGCAAACGAAGACTGCAATGTATCCTTTGTAGGATTTGTGACCTCTACCTTTAGTTGCTCTGACTTGAATAGGTCCCGCGTAATCCACTCCTGAGTTTGAAAATGGTGGGGCTGGTGTTACTCGTGGTTTTGGAAGCTGTCCCATGAGCTGCTGAGCTGTTTCCGCTTTGTGGCGGATGCACACAATGCACTTATTTATGACAGTTTTCACGGCCCGCTTGCCGTTGATGATCCAAAACTGGCTTCGTATGTACGATAGAGTTACTTGGTTGCCTCCATGGAGAGTTTTCTAATGTGCATCCCGTACTATCAGCGTTGTTAGTTGTGTATGGTATGGGAGGATCATAGGGTGCCGCTGGTCGTACGGTTATGATGAGTTTTCGAGCCTTCCCCCTACTCGGATTACGCCTTTGCTGTCTATAAATGGACACAGAGTTAGCAGCTTGCTTCGTTTGTCGATGGGCTTGTTTTGTTGTAGCGACTTATATTCTTCCGGGAATTCTTGTTGTTGCACTGTCTTGATGATTGTTTCGAATGTTGTTTGTATCTCTTGAACGGACAATGCTGGTTTTTCTCCCTTTTTGACGAATCGACGGCAGTAGGACAGTACTCTGAGCATTCTTGTGAGATCTGAGAATTGTTCACATATGTCTGTTCTAGCTGTGACTTCAGTTTTGAGGCACGTTGCTCTGACTTCTGCTTGGACGTCTGGAATGTCGTGTGTTGTTGGAAGTTCGCCTGGGGAGTTCAACCAACTCGGCCCTTTCCACCATAGTTCTGCTGATTGTAGTTTGTCTGGATCTACTCCTCGTGAAATGATGTCGGCTGGATTATCTTGTGATTTGACGTGGTTCCAGGCTGTATAGGGTGTGTTCCTGTGTATTTCACAGACTCTGTTTGCTACGAAGGTCTGCCATCTGGTTGGGTTGCCCTTTATCCAGGCAAGAGTGATCATAGAGTCGGTCCAGGCAAATGTTTCTGTGTCTTCTAACTGAAGAGTCTTCTTAGTTCTTTGTATCAGTTTAGACAGTAGAACTGCTGCACATAGCTCTAATCGAGGAAGGGTTGTCCTGTTTTTTGCTGGAGCTACTTTTGACTTTGCTTGAAGCAAAGTTATCACTTGGTTGCCTTTGACTGTGCGGCTGTAGATTACCGCACCGTAGGCCTTTTCTGATGCATCACAAAATCCATGCAGTTCCACTTTTCTGTCTCGCTGATGTATCCACCTCGGAATTTTTATTTTCTCTACTTCCATTATTTTGTCTTGAAATCGTGTCCATCTTGAAGCTATTTCCTCATCCACTGTTTCGTCCCACTCCCGATTTTTCAGCCAGAGGTCTTGGATGATTAGTTTGGCTTGTATCACGATTGGAGATATCCATCCCAAGGGATCAAACAGCTTAGATATTTCAGATAAGATTTGTCGCTTTGTCAGTCTGTTGATCTTGGAGATGTTTACTTGGAACTTGAAGGTATCGTCAACTGGTGACCATAGTACGCCTAAGGACTTTTTGAAGTCGTCTTGTGGTAATTCCTGTACCTTTTGATCTCGGAATTGTTCTGGAATGGACTGAAGTAGGACTGGTGAGTTGCTGGACCATTTTCGGAGGTTGAAGCCAGCGGAGGTGAGCATCTCTAGCAACTGCCTTTGTAGCTCTAGGGCTGTTTCTGTGTTATGTGCTCCGGATAAAATGTCATCGACGTAGAAGTCTGTTAGTGCTACCTGGCTGGCAGCTGGGAATTTGTTGCCTTCTTCAATTGCGAGCTTCTGAAGTGTCTTTATGGCTAAGTACGGAGCTGAGGCTGTGCCGTAAGTGACGGTGGTGAGCTCATATTCGAACATTGGTTGACGGGGTTGCTCTCTCCATACAATTCTCTGGAATTGTTGATCATCTGGATGAATTCGAATTTGACGGTACATTTTCTCAATGTCCGCACAGAATACAATTTCGTGTTTTCTCCACCGAAGAAGTATGTCAGCTATGTTCTGCTGGAGTCTTGGGCCCACGTGCATGATGTCGTTGAGACTGATGCTGGTAGAACTTTTGCACGATGGATCAAAAACTACTCTTAGCCGTGTTGTTGTGCTGGATTCTCGGATGACGGCCTGGTGGGGAATGTAATATTGTCCTTGATTTACTTCCTGTCGATTGACTTTTCTCATGTGGCCTAACTCTAGGTACTCTCTCATAAACCCTGAATATTCTTCTCGTAAACTGGAATTTTGATGTAATTTTCTTTCAACATTTATGAGTCTTGCCGCAGCCCTTGGTTTAGAATGACCCAATACGTCCGTTGGTTGTTTGAATGGGATTTTTACTACAAATCTACCATCCGAATCTCGGGTTGTGGTTTTTTCGTAGAATTCTTCACATTCTTGTTCTTCTTTCGTCAGTTGAACGGAGTCTGGCATTTCTTCAATTTCCCAGAATTTAGTCAATTGTTTGTCTTCTTCAACGTGCGTGATCATACTGACAATTTGTATGGCTGGCGATCCTGATGTTATTGGTCCAGATACTATCCATCCTAGCTCTGTGTTTTGTTTTAGAAGACCCTCTGTCGTCTTCTGGAGCCCATTCATCATGATGCTGGCATATTCCTTTGCTCCAAATATCCCATCTATCGCTCCTGGAGTCATGAATGTTGGATCAGCGAGCACTTCATTTTTCCAACTGTCTATACTGCTGATATGTAGCTGTTGCATCGGCATGAATTGCGTCAGTCTTGGAAGAACTATCATGTTGACTTCCATCGAGAATGCGCTAGTGAACCTTGGTTTGATGTGCGCGTCAATGGACCATTTGGAGACTTGTGGTTTGCTATCGCCAACTCCCGAAATTTCTGATCTGATGTGGCGTCGAGGCAGTCCTATGCGATTTGCAGCTTCTTCGGTGATGATGGATATTTGTGACCCTTGATCAATGAGTATTCTCATGACTTGAGGGGAGCTTGATGTTGTCACTTCTACCAGTGCTGTTGCGAGTAGGACATGCTCCTCACTTTTTGAAGTGTGGTTTGTAGTGTTACTTCTTGTTGGATAGTGTTCTGTTCTTCTTGGAGGTGCATTTTGTGGATAATTTCGTTGAGTGAATGATGTTCTCTTGATTATTCTGCTGCCTGGGAGAATTTTGCTGGTTCCTGTCCATATGCAAGAGTGTATGATGCTGGCGACTGCAGATGCTGCACTTGCTCATGCTGTGACATTTTTTATTGTTGTCATGTTTTAGACAGTTGTAGCAGATCCGCTTCTCCTGGACATATCTATTTCTTTCCTGTGCAGATAGCTCTTTAAATTTCCGACAGTAGTATATTATATGTTGATCCTCACAAAACAAACATCTTGAAGGACCGTGTTTTATCTCTGGACTTGACTGTCGTTCGGCTCCTGGAATGGTTTCTAATGACTGGAATCTTCTTTCCAAAAACTTCATGATTTCGGTTAAATCAGGGATATCGTGTGGTTTATCCAGACTTTGTTCGTACAGCCGGTTCGTTTCAGAATCCCATTTCCTGATTATGATTCGAGTGATCATGGGCCCCCATGTACTGACATCCACATCCAGGTTCTTTAGTGCTTGTAGACATTCGTTAATGACGTCGTGCATCTGCCTTAGTTTTTGATAGTTTTCTCTGGATATTTCCGGTAAGTCTAGCAGCTTGTCCAGTAGTTTGAAGATCAGCAGCCTTTTATTTTCATAACGTCTCTGAAGTAGATCCCAGGCTGAGTCGTAATTGGTTGCGATTGTTTCCAGGTGTTGTATCAGCTTGCTTGCTTCTCCTCTCGTATGCGTCTTCAAGTAATTTATTTTGTCTGTTCTTGTCAATGCCGAGTTTTCGTGGATAATTCTTTTGAAGACATCACAAAAGGTAGGCCAATTTTCATAGCCCCCATAGAAAATTGGAATCTGTACTTTGGGCAGCGGTGGATGCTGTTGGAATTGATTGACTGATACTTGCTGACTCGGGGCTATGACGATTTGCTGGAGTTTGATGGACAGATCCGCAATCACTTGTTTGTATTGTCTGCCGACTTCTGCGAAGACGCTTTCAGTGAAATACTTGTCTTCATGATCTTCTTCGTCGCTTAATATTTCTTCATGGAGCTTCTGAATCGCGTGCCATTGCTTGTTGACTTGTTCCATTAGGTGCCTGTAGAGATACTCTCCTTTGTCTAGTTCCAACTCTGACTGTATTTCCGTAAATAGGTCTCTTAGTTGTTCTACTCTGAACTCTTGTATTTTCAGTCGCTTAGTCTGGCTGCTGGAGGAGAGAGGTTCATCTCGGTCGGTTTTTGGTATGGCTTTTTGGCATTTCGACAAGTAGTCTTTGCATTCACTGTATTTGGCGAATACTTGTTGGAAATATGCCTTGGTGATGTAGGGATGCTCGCCGAAGTCCTTAAGTTTTCTGAATGAGTCGTCGTTCTTGATGATTTCCTGCCATAACTGTTCCAGATGGGCTAGATGTTTTTGGATGTAGGTTTCTGTCTTTCTGGTGTTTGAGTCTTTTTTGCTGTTGCTAAGTATCTGGACGATCTGCATTCCCACCTTTTCTTGCTCTACTGCTAGGTGATCAAGTTCGTTCTTGTTTTCCATTGCGGCTTATTGGTTGCCTTATGGTGTATGTATTCTCTTCTGGATGTTTGAATAGCGAGCCTCTGATGGACTGGATTTGTAGTTTGGATAGTGACCCTCTGTGGACTGGATTTGTAGTTTGTATAGTGACCCTCTGTGGACTGGATTTGTAGTTTGGATAGTGAGCCTCTGTGGACTGGATTTGTAGTTTGGATAGTGAGCCTCTCTGGACTGGATTTGTAGTTTGTATTTGTAGTGAGTCTCTGTGGACTGGATTTGTAGTAAGCCTCTGATGGACTGGATGTGTAGTGAGCCTCTGTGGACTGGATTTGTAGTTTGTATAGTGAGCCTCTGTGGACTGGATAGTTTGTATTTGTAGTGAGCCTCTGTGGACTGGATTTGTAGTGAGCCTCTGTGGACTGGATGTGTAGTGAGCCTCTGTGGACTGGATTTGTAGTTTGTATAGTGAGCCTCTGTGGACTGGATAGTTTGTATTTGTAGTGAGCCTCTGTGGACTGGATTTGTAGTGAGCCTCTGTGGACTGTTGTAGTGAGCCTCTGTGGACTTGTGGACTGGCTGGACTGCAGGCGGGTTGCTGCAGTTTTAGGGTTGCTCGAAGGACCAATGTACAAGCTAGGTTTAGCTCGTAGATTACACTTGCTCAACTCGGTTCGGTTGAGCAGCGGAAAATATAGAGTTTACTGCCAGAGAGCAGCCTCACTCTCTGCTATGGCCAAGTGGGCTTGGGCACAGTACATTTGTTGAGTAAAACAACGTTTTGAGTAGTTGTTGAATACTGATTCTTTATTTCCCACGACTTGCTTATATATAATCAATTGTTATAGTACACAATGATGTTATCCAAATATTGTAGTAAACATAATTCTACTATGCACTTCCGTTCGTGCTTTCGTCGGCAAAATAATCATATCATGACCGAGTGACCGACCATGGTTCGGGAATGTGATGATTTAATTAGTTTCCTACCTATCTGACATTGAACTTGAGTGGGTTCATAACCTGTCATGAAATTATCAAGAATTGGAAATGTATTCAAATTACAACGTGATGATTGATCAGTTTTCTACCTATCTAACATTGAACTTCGTGGGTTCATAACCTATCATGAAAATTATAAAAAAAATTGGAAATGTGTTAACTTAGAAAGTAATGCATGTTTAATACTGTGATTAAACACCATTTGTAAACAACTTTTTGGGAAATGCTGTATAATAGTACAAAATATTTGGTCTCTTTCTCCTTTTCACTACGTTGTTTCTATTTTTAATATTTTGTTGGCCTAGTATAGGCTTGAGAATAATATTTTTGATAATATTTTGATAATTTAAATAATATACTCACATAAAACGGCTCAAGGATATTATCATGTGATCATAGCATGAGTTGACATGGAAATCACCTTGACAAAGTTGGCAACTTTCATTTAGCTATCAGATAATGCGACATTACCACGATTTTCTTCAATTAAAAAGTATTGATAACTGTTTAGCTCTTTTTGAATTGACATTATTGTATTGTCATCGGTTTTTGACAAGTTTGCAGTTCCGAATCAATCTTGACATTTAATGTTAGTAAGAATCAAGTTCCAAGTGTTTTTTGTAACATGTCTCTCCTTGTCGTTTTCACTTTGTTATATATCTTTTCTCTTTCCCTTTGTAACGAAACAAAACGTTTTATTGAGGTTTCATTTTTTCCAATCCACTCCTTATTTTCGACAAATAATTATCACAACGCCGCAAAAAAAATCTCACTTGAAATAAGGAGTTCATCTAGAGTTACAAAAAGAACTCAAATATGGCGGAAGAAGAAGGGGTTGTCATTCAAATTTATTAAGAATAATACTCTGGGCGTGAGAAGGTTGAATCCAAAAAAGAAAACAGATACCTCAAAAGTTTCCGTCGATGTCTCGACGTGTCTCGCCAAATTTTTGGACTTACATAGGTTTGGGCAAAATAAAATCTGTTCATTGTCAAATTAAAAACATGTATAATCAGCCACCCTGTAGGAACCGGCCTATCGATTCGCCAATTTTTCTGGATGATTGTCGTTCAACAAAGAGCAACTGGTCAAAAATTCGGCCTCAACTGAATCATGAAAAGTTCATCGGTCCCATGACATGTTGAAGGCGTTTCGCGTCCCTGAAGAAACTGGCCGATCGATCCGCCAATTGTTTGGAATGATTATGGATTACCAAAGAAATACTGGTGAAAAACTCAGCCTCAAGTAAATAATAAAAAATGCAATTTTTTAACATATTGGGGGCGTTCCGCAACCCCCTAAGAACTGCGATCAGGGCAATCCCTCTCGGATGACACTTGATCAGGGTCCATACAATATTCTCTCAAAAAATAGGCCATACCTAAATCATCACTGAAAAATGTCACTGGCTCTCCCACTATCACCACTTATCAAGATGGACAAACTATTCACCAGTTTATCAAAAAAAAATATAGCGTGAAGAAGAGGCTATCAATACAGCAATCAGTATTTTTGACATCACAGGTAATAAAAAACTATTTCATCAACCCTTGTTTGTGCCAAAAATCCAATTGTTATTTTGGGCAGAAGCCAACTGTATACAGAGTATCTGAAAAGGTTGTAGAGTTGCCGTGCATTGGAGAGGTCTACAGGGCCTTTTTTTAAGAGAAATTTAGCCTTATATGGAATAGTGATAATGATACGCTTATGATAATGATAATGATATGCTTAAGATTTTCACACAAAGGTTCTCGATAGTGACAGTTTGCTATCTCTTCCAGTTATGCCTCCAACTTCCTAATTTCAAAAAGCAACCCCCTTTTTTTCCATATTTAGATTCTTCTTTGAAAATCAAGGTCAGTTTATTGAATAATTTCTATGGACATGTTTGTTTTGGATATATTTGTATTTCAAGAAAAAAATAAACAGTTAAGGGGGATATTTTGACTTTTTGTATCCCAGAAACTGTTATTCATAAAACAATTAAATTTTGGGGGTACCTATAAAAAATGCTGGTCATTCAAATAATCTTGATCATTGTCCACAAGAATGTGAAGGGCCTTGACAAATTATGAAAAACAAAAAACTTCAGTTTTTCCAAAACAACTCTTCAAATGGAATGTCCCATTTTTTTATGTTGATGAAAAAAAAGATATCAATTCTTGACATTTTTTTTTTTTTATGTAATATAGATTCAGTTTGTTCTCAAACAGTGTCGTTCATGGTATTGTCCGCCTATAAGAAACATGGCAATGAGTGCGCACAGCTATTCGACTACTTGAGTAATTTTGTATATGCACAATAGTAAGTTTCTATAGTCTCAGACTCTTTTGCCATTTGGTAAAAAAGTTTTGATCAAAATCGAAATCAAAACAAATCAAAATGATTTCTCCAGATTTTTTTAATTTATATTTTACTTGTAAAGTATCTCACTCTAAATATAAGATGTTTCGATACAGTGACCATTGAAAACATGGAATCTTCAACATTTTTCAACATTTTCTCTTAATTGGGGACGTCAAATATATGAACGAATTTCTCGACTCGAAAGACACCCGAATCCCTAATTTTGTTCCATCATTCCTATTTAATTGGAAAAAAAATACATACAATTTTTACTTTGACAATTATTAGGTTGAGTTATAAGAAAATGATCGGAGCTTTTGTTGATGTTAACGTTATTATCAACCTTTGCTATACTAATTATGCGCAAAAAACAAAAAAAATTATAACGGGCAGGACCCAAAAAAAGGATTTTGAACACTGTGTTAACGTTTGACCATTGTGAAATCAACATCACATCACATCTTTTGATTCTGATTTGTTGTGGGCTGGAATGACAGTCATGAATAAGATACGTTGTTGCGAAGTTGTGAAACATATGATCAGTTTCTGTTGAATATTCAATGAGAAGACCAAAACTTCATTTTCTCAGCGCAACTATAGTTGTTTTTCACAAATTAAATTATACTCTGTGTATCTCACTATTTCTATGCAACAATTTGATTGTACTATCATAATATATGACAACATAAGAAAATAACCGAAGCTTATCAAGCGAACGTTAAAAAAATTGAGAAACGGCGTAGACGTTTACGTAAAATTCACGTCTACGTAGTGAACAAAAAGCTATTCAAAGTGTGACATTTGACCTGCGTAAAACTCATTACAATGACGTGAATTGTAGCTTATTTGTTTTATTGACATATAATTTTTCGACTTGTGCAGGTTTAAAAATAATATATTGTATACCTGGGTCGTTAAGTGGCATTTTTCCGGGCTGGAAGAAGTAATGTACGGGCGAGCTTCTGCAAGTCCGGACACCTCTTGAGGCCTGGAAAAATCAATCCGTGGTCAACACATTATTTTTCTGCTGGCACCTTATTATACCTAACTGTTGATAATTGTATTTCCTACTAATTACTTACTTACATCAAATATATTGAGACCCACATCATTTCTATGTCCCAGAAATTATTCAATCTTATTGGAGTTTATCCATTAAAATTAATCTTCATCAACGATATAGCTGTAAACCATTGAAACCGTAATTTGATGATTTTCCTGGTAGTCAAGGTGACAATCAAATTCACTCATCCAATATTTAAACTTGGCAACACAGTTTCACAGCAGTTGGAGTGATGGTGCGTCCCCATGGGCGTAGTGGCATCGTTTTGACATTTTAAGCGTATTGACATATCCGTTCTGATTGGTTGTATAATTTTGAATCATGACGGTGGAAATATCACGATTCAATCATATCGCCAAACGCAAAAATGCCATCCTTTAAATACTCCCATGAGAACTCACCATGAAGGCCAAAACCAAGATGTCAGAAGTCAAAACAAACAGCGACGTTAAAGTGTGATCTTTCGCTCGTATAGATTTTATTAGGATTTATTCATCTCAGAATTCATGGTAATACATAAAATATTAATTTGTAGATATAACTGTCAATCACATGAATTCAGGAAATAATCTTGTAGCTCCCTCTATAAGAAAAAGTTTAAAATGATTTTACGAATTTCGCTATAGATACTGTTCGGCTTTAATTTATTTATTCAAAGTCATTATGTACAGCACTCACTATTTACAAACAAATTATATCACAATCGCCGCCTATTTATGTTTTAAGATTTATATTTCGCGACCAATCAATAACCGAACTGAACTCTTGTCTGAATGGCGGCTTTTATATCCTCAACAGAATATACTTCTTGATTCTAGAATCTAAACAGTTTTTTGGACTTGTGACAACCGGGACAATTGACGAGATGCTCGATAGCGAGACGCAATGGTTTGAACGTCATCTCCACTGTCGGCCGCCTTGGAAGTTCGTACCACTGGGTACGTTTCGTCACATTGCTTCCTCCTTGGAGCATTTCGTCCCAAAATGTTATCATGTCGATATCGGCAACTGTCCCCAAACCTGCAGTGTGATGTTTGGTGGAAATAGCAGTCAACTGTCCTTTGATTCGTCCTCCGGAAAGGATAGCGGCACACCAGGATGTTAATGCCATTCTCCTTGAAGATCACTTCCGGCATGTTTCTTACCACTCATCAGTCCACTCGGTCATCAGTCATCTTCGGAATTGCCAAATGAGTCAGGTCCTGTGACTGCATCATGTCTCGAAGATCACTGAGGGCTCTCCAGACATAACTGTAGGTGGTCAGATATTGAGGAAGCAGGTGTCGGTGTGGAAACAGGTGTCGTGTCCTTTCCATGATTTGGAGTACCTTCCCCACCTTTGGCCTTTGTCGTCGTAAATGGTCCAGTTGTTTGAATTTCCGTTTTAAAACAGCAGCAAGTCCACTCTCCATGCCAAGGTCTTCAGGTCTTTATATTCGGCCGGTGCTTTGAACAGATCCAGGTGCCCTTCTTTGACTTCGCCATTCTTGACTTTCTTGGAGTATAGAGACATGAAAGTCTCCAGTGACATGTCTTCCTCGAGTGACCGGATCTGCCTCACTTCAGCGTCCTGATCGTCATGGTTCCCAGCATACCGAGCTCAACGGTTGAAGTGAATAACCCTTGGTTTTACTCGTGGTGGTTTCCGAATCCTGTAACGATGTTATTGATTCGCTCCCGATTCCATACGGGCCCTCCCAAGAACTTCGCAGTTTTGCGGAGAATCCACGTCGCCTCTGTGGGTTGTACAGCCTAACCAAACCCCAACCAGGAGGCTCCTTTATCGGATTGCTGGCACTCTAGATGTTCAAACGGACCCGTTAATGTATGCCTTCCATCTTTCTGCAAAGATCGCTTGCGTAGACTTCACCAGCGACATTTTTACCCGGAAGACATTCAAATTTCAGGTCGCAGGGCAGCCGGAGTTCACGACCCATGATGATCCTTGCTGGGGTTTCGCTTTCAGATTCGTGAACTGCAGATCGGTATGCCAAGAGGAACAGGTGGAGGTGTTCGTCCCAGTGTCTTTGAAGATCAGAGACAACCTTGGCCAAGTGTCGATTGATGGTCCGGTTCATTCTCTCCACTTTGCCATCCGATTGAGGGTGTAACGCCGTCGTCCTCATCTTCTTGATTTTCAGGACATCACAGACCTTTTGGAATTACGCCGATTCAAAGATCCTGCCCAGGTCTGAATGCAGCTCCAATGGAACACCAAAATGAAAGATCCATTCTTTGATCAGTACATCAGCTACGGTAGCATCTTGGTTTGGCAAGGCATACGCTCGGGCACACTTGCTAAAATAGTTCATAACGACCAGGATGTATTTGTTTTCTTTGCCTGACTCAAAAAACGGTCCAGCCACATCTATAGCGATCCCCTCGAACGGGCTTCCAACATTGTACTGGCGCAAAGGAGCTTTTGGACGTGTGGGAACCGGTGTCGTGTCCCTTCCATTATTTGGAGCACCTTCCCCACCTTTGGCCTTTGTCGTCGAAGATGGTCCAGTTGTCCGAATTTTTGTTTCAAAACAGCAGCAAGTCACTTTTCATGCCGAGGTCTTCGGGTCTCCATAGTCGGCCGGTGCTTTGAACAGATCCAGCTGCCCTTTTTGGACTTCGCCATTCTGGACTTTTTTGGAGTATAGAGACACGAAAGTCTCCAGTGACATGTCTTCCTCGGGTGACCGGATCTGCCTCACTTCAGCGTCCTGATCGTCATGGTTCCCAGCATATCGAGCTCAACGGTTGAAGTGAACAATCCTTGGTTTTTCTCGTGGTGGTTTCCGAATCCTATAACGACGTTATTAATTCGCTCCTCAATTTCATAAGGCTCTCCCAAGAACTTCGCAGTTTGGAGAGAATCCACGTCGCCTCTATGCAGACATACCAAACCCCAACCTGGAGGCTCTTTTGTCCGGTCGCTCGCACTGAAGATGTTCAAACGAACCCGTTGATGTATGTCTTCCATTTTTCTGCGAAGATCGCTTGGGTAGACTTCCTCAGCGACATGTTCACCCGGAAGATTTCCCAATTTCAGGTCGCTGGGCAGCCGGAGTGCACGACCCATGATGATCCTTGTTGGGGTTTCGCCTTTAGATTCGTGAACTGCAGATCGGTATGCCAAGAGGAACAGGTGGAGGTGTTCGTCCCAGTGCCTTTGAAGATCAGAGACAACCCTGGCCAAGTGTCGATTGATGGTCCAGTTCATTCTCTCCACCATGCCATCCGATTGAGGGTGTAACGCTGTCGTCTTGATCGCAGACCTTTTGGAATTACGCCTATTCAAAGTTTCTGCAGCTCCAATGGAACACCAATACGGCAGATCCACTCGATTGTATTTGTTTCCTTTGCCTGACTCAGGAAACGGTCCAGTCACATCTATAGCGATCCTCACGAACGGGCTTCCTACATTGTAAAGCCGTTCTCGCAGCTTACCCAGTGTCTTGGTTACACCCAGATGTCCACCCGTGGTGCCATCATGGATCTCCTTCATTACTTTTGCCTGTCTGTTTCCAGGAACGACCAACTGCCTCCGATCTTCCGTGCCATCCAGATTCTTCAACAGCCTCTTCAGAATGCCATCATCAAGAACCATCAAGTCCCATTGAGCCCAGTGGGACTTGCCGGTGGTCGGGAATCACGCGACTCCTTGCCAAGTTGATCGTTGGCCTGCCTGTTTCCATCCAATGACAAGCTTCAGAACTGGATCTTTCTTCTGGTCTTCACGAAGTGCGTCAGACTGCCAGAGGTCGTGTTCTGCACATGCTTGCTTCCTTCTCCTTAGCTCTATGGCAGTGCTTAAAGAGCTCTGGGCAAGATCTTCTGGACAAGGCATCAGCATTCTTGTGGCTTGATCCAGCTCGATGTCCAGTGTTGAAATCTAACTCCTAGAGTCTCTAAATCCAACGAGCCACTTGACCTTCCGGGTTCTTGAATTAAAAAAGCCACTTGAGTGCAGCATGGTCTGTTCATAGCAGAAACTTTCTTCCGTGGAGATACTTGTAGAAGTGCTCTACCCCTTCGACTACTGCCAGCAGCTCTCTTCTCGTAACGCAGTTGTTCCGTTTAGGTTTTGACAACGTTTTGATAAAGTAACCGATGACCTCCCCATGTCCCTGCTGGATCTGGGACAGCACCGCACCAAGTTCCACGTTGCTTGCATCCGTGTCAAGGACAAAGTTTCTTTCAGGTGGTGGATAGCCTAGGATGGGTGCGCTGTTTTCCAGTGAGCTTATGGAGAGGCTGGCAATATTGGCAAATCCTTGGACATACCGCCGGTAGTAGGTACACAAACCCAGAAAACTTCGTAGTTCATAAATGTTCTTTGGTACTGATCACTCCTCAACTGCCTTCACCTTTTTCTGGTCGACAGCAACTCCCTCCGCCGATACGATATGACCCAGGTATTGCACTTCGCTTCGGAAAAGTTGGCATTTCTTTGGGCTCAGCTTCAAAGCAGAATCTCTCCGGAATACCTCCTCCAAGTTCTTCAGGTGATCTTCGAATGATTTACCAACCACGATTATGTCGTCGATCTACACCAGACATGTTGACCATGATAACCCCTTGAGCACCGTCTTCATTAGCCTCTCGAACGAAGCAGTACGTTGCATAATCCAAATGGCATCACTGTAAACTGCCACAGCCCAGTTTTAACGCTAAAAGCAGATTTCTCTCGGTCTTCTGGAGCCATCTCTACTTGCAAATATCCGCTCTTCAGGTCCAGAGTTGAGAAGATCTTTAAAACAGTCAAGGTGTCCAGAGTGTCGTCGATCCGAGGTAGCGGGTAGCTGTCCTGCTTCGTCACGTTGTTTAGCTGACGATAGTCCGCACAGAACCAAGTTGAACCGTCCTTCTTCCTAACCAGCCCAACTGGCGATGACCACGGACTACTGGAATGCTCGATGTATCGCCTTTTTCCATATCTTGAATGATCTTGTCTTCCTCCTTCTTTTAAGCCAGAGGTAGTCTTCTAGCGGTTTGAAGGATCGATTGTGCTCCTCTGTATTGATTGTGTGTCGCACCACGTTCGTCCGACCCTTTTCCTCTGTTCCGGTATCGAGGATGTCGTCAAACTTCCTTATCAGGACTCTCAGTCGCTGTTTTTGTCCCTTATCCGAGTCCCTCAAAGAGGTGGCGACTAGTTTCTCCATCTCTCCCGTGAACTCGGGACCGGCCACCTGAGTCTCACATTCGGCTTGTTGTACAACAGAGAAAATTGACGAGCAATGCCCAAAAACTGTTCCTTTTGCCAAGTTTACTGAGTGGTAGTTGACGTTCATCAATCTGACGGGCATAGTCTTCCTCACTTGTACCAGGCTCTTTTCTTAAGCAATTCCTTGTCCTATTTCGGAGTCGTGTAGCCTGGGATCAAACATAACGGTGCTTCGTTTTTTCACAATTCCATCCAGACGACCCCAGAGGATCATCCCGCTCCTCTCTGGGATCAAAACATCCCCTGCCAGCAGCACACGAACCATCTCGTCTTCTCCTCCATGCAGTATCACCTCTTCGTTGTTGACTCTCAGTGTTTGATTTTTGAATTCCAATTGGAATTCGTGATGTCCATTCCGATGATGATTTCTTTTTCGTTGTCAGCAACCAGCATTGGATGTTTGAAGCTGGTGCTTTCCAGAGTCAGTGCTGCTCATAATTCACCGTGTATCCTTGCCAAATCTCCTGTTGCTGTTCATAATCGCCACTTAGTTGGTCTGATCATTGTCGGTGTTGTGACAACGTCGGGTCTGATGATCGTCTTTGTCGCACCTGTATCCAGAAGCATGGTGCGATGTTCTCCACCGATCAAGCCGTACACAAACACGGTGTTCTGTTAAAGTCCTGAAGAGGCAACTATGGCAGTTTTCTTTGGGACATTCTGGTAACAGGTCGACGATGGCCCCTTCGCATCTACCCTCTTTAGATTTCCGACGTCGAAGAAGGTGCCCCTCTCCTTCTTGCATCGGCTATGAATATGGCCAAGCTCTCCACAATACCAGCACCTCAGCTTTCTTCGCTAGGAGACCTCCATCTCTCTGACGACCCTTCTCACAGTTGCTTCGACGGTGTCCGCCTCCGGAAGATCCTGCTCCTCCATTCTTCGTACGCGTGCAGGAAGCTTGACGGACTGCTTTGCCGCTTCAAACTCCAGGGCTTTTGCTTGTGCCTCGACCAGTCTTTTGAGACGATGGAGTATCAAGGACTGCTTTATCTCCTGGTCTCCAAGTCCATCCAATAAGGCCTCAACAGCTTGCCTCTCCATTAAATTTTCTGGCGTAGTTGGGTAAGCCAGTCGTGCAAGGCGAGCTACATCAGCTTGTAACTCTTGCAGACTCTCGTTAGTCTTCTGAGAGTGTTCTTTAAGCTGAGAGTGGTTAACTCCAAGTGAGTCTGTCTGTATCAAAGCTCCAGCTGCTTTACCAGTGCATCGTAGTCCTCCTGCTCTTGGGTGTTCAGCGTCTGCAGGATTTCCGTCTCCTTTCCTCGAAGCGCCAGAGCTAATGCCAGGGCTTTTTCCGGTCCATTCCATTCATTCGCTCTTGCTGCTGCCCTGAACTGACGATGGTTATTGTTCCATCACAGCTTGCCATCAAACTGAGGGGCATTCATGTGGACTGTGATGGTATCAGCTTTTATATCGGTACTCGCACCGTGGCTTCTGATAGTGACTTCTGGCTGGTTTATGATCGCTGCAATTTGCCTTTGCACTTTTTTGATTTCTTTTTTCAAATTCTTCATTGTATCTTCAAGCTGTTTCCCGATTTTCTCTACCTTAGCTCTGGAAGATTCTGCGAACTTCACTTCCATTTTTTTTCATAGCTATACATGTTTCTTCGAACATTTCCTCCAACTCCCTAGAGTTCTTTTCCATAGCTCTAGAAGATTCTTCGAGCTTCTTCTCCATTTTCCTCGAGTTCTCTTCCATGGTTCTAGAAGATTCTTCGAACTTTTGCTCCATTTTTCTAACAACTGCATTGTGATCGGAAATCTCGAATTGGAACGTATCGGGATCAATGCCATTCTGAAGCCTCACGAAGCCGTTGTTGTAGATCAGCCTTTTTCCCACTTGTTTCCAAATCACGCTCCTGAAGCTCCCTCCTCAATTCGGCAACCTCTAATCCGGATGAAAGCACTAGTTTCGTGGCCATTAAAGCAAATATTAATGTCTGTTTCTATAGCACACAATGACCCACTTCTGACAGCAATGTTACGAATTTCACTATAGAAAACACTGTTCAGTTTCAATTTATTTATTCAAAGTCACTATGTACAGCACTCTCTATTTACAAACACAATCGCCGCCTATCTATGTTTTAAGATCTATACAGGGTGTCCAGTGAGTATGGGGCAAAATTTTGAAAGCTTATAGATGAAGTCAAAATAACCCCAGTTTACCATAAAACTTTTTTTTCCAAAGTGCATCCTAACGGAGATACAGAGCCTCAAAGGGGTACCCATCGATTTGATTTTTTAGCTCTAACTTTGAACCGGCTTGTATAATTTGATGAGATTTTAGTATCTTGTGTAGGCCATAGAAACTCATAAAACCATATGAAGTCAGAATTTGAAATCGTAGAGGGAAAAAAGAACGGACTGGCCACAAAACCTTTTGGGCCCAGTTTTTGACAGGAGTCATTTTTCAGAGCTGAAAACTACTTTTTCAAATACTCTGACCTTTGCCCATCAAAAGAGGTGCTTTTTTCTGGTTCCGATGAAACTAACCATTTTCGAGAAAAATAGGTTTTTGTTATACAGGTTATTGCAATAATACACTAAAATACTACGGCGAGCCACCAGTTCCTGGTATTTTTATATATCTATTAATAACAATATGGAACGCAGTTCCACAAGCTTGATGCCAGGATGTGATAAAAGATTCCGCTGTACAGAGTGTCCCAACGATAGAGTAAAGTAGGTTTTATCATATAGGATATGAAAAATATCAATATCAATATGCGTCACAGGTTACGGGTGTAAATAGCGCACATTCTGAAAATATTTGGAAACATACGAGGTGCGTCACAAAAGTATGGCACGGAAAAGTATGATTTTTTTAAATGGAACCCCCTGTATATTAATTGATATTCCAATTCTTTCTTCAATTTGGAACAAAAATTGTGATTCAACTAATGTTCCTAAATTCAACCGTTATCGAGATATCGCGTTTTAAAAATGGCATTTTTGCAACTTTGACATGCTATAAAACTCAAACTATTCATTGCACATTTCTATTTTAACTTTTCAAGAGCTATTCAAGGAGATTAAATCCATTATTGTGAAAAAATGTCAAAATGTGCCAAAAAAAGTTGACAGTTGACGTTACCTTCTATCCAAATGACAGAAGAGCTCTTCAAAAGTCAAGATAGAAAAGTGCGAACCATTTTCCTCTAACTTGAATAGTTTGAGTTTTATAGCATGTCAAAGTTGCAAAAATGCCATTTTTAAAACGCGATATCTCGATAACGGTTGAATTTAGGAACATTAGTTGTATCACAATTTTTGTTCCAAATTGAAAAAAAAATTGAAATATCAATTAATATACAGGGGGTTCTATTTAAAAAAATCATACTTTTTCGTGCCATACTTTTGTGACGCACCCTGTATGTTTCCAAATATTTTCAGAATGTGCGCTATTTACACCCCTAACCTGTGACGCATATTGATATTGATATTTTTCATATCCTATATGATAAAACCTACTTTACTCTATCGTTGGGACACCCTGTACTGTATAGTTTTCGCATAAGTCCATCCTTTTCTATCGCAAGGGGACGGTCTCCACGCGATTGAAAAAGATACAAAAACCAAGGGAAAACTATACAGTACAGCGGGATCTTCTATTTCATCCTGGCAACAAGCGTCGCTCGTTGTTTAAATGGGACGTTTCCCATATAGAGTTAATAGATATATGGGTATTTTTGGTATTGAAAAATTTTTCGACACTCTCAGATCGATTGCCTATAGAAGAATTAGTTAAAAAAATTAAATCAAATTAATTGAAAAAAAACAAGTAATTTTTTGATTTTTTTTTCTAATTTGACAAATTCTAGTACAGTCAATCACTCTGATAGTGTCCAAAAAAAAAATTCAATACCAACAATAACAACAACTGATGTCTCGCCGTAGTATTTTAGTGTATTATTGCAAAAACCTGTAAAACAAAAACCTATTTTTCTCGAAAACGCTTAGTTTTATCGGAACTAAAGAAGAGCACTTTTTTTGATGAGAAAAGGTCAGAGTATTTGAAAAAGTAGTTTTCAGCTCTGTTTAATGACACCTTGTCAAAAATCGGGCTCAAAAGGTATGGTGGCCAGTCCGTTCCTGGTTCCCCATGCAATTTAAAATATTTACCTTACTATGGTTTTATGAGTCTTTATAGCCTACACAACATACTAATATTCCATCACATTATACAGGCCGGTTCAAAAGTTAGAGCTAAAAAATTTATTCGATGGTTACCTCTATGGGGCTCTGTTTCTCGGTTAGGAGGCTGTTTAGGATAAAAAATTTTATGCCAAAGTAGGGTTATTTTGACCTTCCTAAACACTTCCGGAATGTTGCCCCATACTTACCGGACACCCTGTATTTCGCGACCAATCAATAACTGGATTGAATTCTTGTTTGAATGGCGGCTTTCATATCCTCTTCGATCCATCAATAGATGGCGAAAGTTTCCCAATATTCCAGATGTAGGCAATCAAATATTCTTCTTGATTCTAGAATCTAAACAGTGGTTTGGACTTGTGACAAACGGGACAAAAGACGAGATGTTCGATAGCGAGACGCAATGGTTGTAATGTCATCTCCGCTGTCGGTCGCCTTGGAAGTTTGTACCACTGGGCATGTTTCGTCATAATAATTTTAGCGTCTAGCCATTTTTCACTATTTTGTCGGCCTAGCCTAGAAAACGCCTACTTTCTCGCCTCTTTGGAGAAAGTAAAATTCAGTTTTAATGTCGTGTCGGCAGAAAAAGTGATGTTTGTGTTAACTTGGCTATCGAAGCCAGAGGCCAAAAAAAAGTATGACGTGATACATTCAGAATTAATCCGTTCACAGATGATCGTAGATCCAAGACTTGATCGGCAAACCGCGGATTACGTGTAAGGGATGAAGTGCAATAAGTGAAGACACGCAAGGTTACGTACAGTAGCGGACAGAAGTATGGGAAGGGCCTCGAATTTGATAAAACTCTGATCCTGCATCAGTTATAAAAGAAGTGATTGTTCATTCAAAAACTTCAAACCATTTGTCAGTTTACTTGTCCTAGCAATTTTTTCAAAAAATAAATGTATTGTCCTTTTTTCGCGTTCAAAAAAAGGCTACATTTGTTACTTTTTTTGTGCAACTTTTCATCAAAATGACTAGCACCATTCAAAAAAGGGGCAAAAGTTATGTACCTCCTGAACATTTCATAAGATAGTCTATCAATAAAATGTTAAACTTGGCAAAAATGGCCCATTTTGCATGATTTCTTCAAAAACATGTATATTTTTCAAAAGGGCTTTGTAAAATGACACCTGCCAAAAATTGATCCCAACAGGGGTGGTGGAAAGTCCGTTTCTGGTTCCCCTCCAATGTAAAAAAATGACTTCACCATGGTCTTATGAGTTTTCATGGCCGACACTTATATTGAAATTTCATCAAACTATACAAGCTGGTACCAAAGTCAGATCTGAAAAATTAAATCGATAAGTACCGCTTTATGGCTCTGTATCTGCGTTAGGAGGCACTTAAGGTAAAAAATTCATGACAAAAAACTAGGGTTATTTTGACTTTTCTCATAAACTCCCATAATCATGCCATATATTTACCGGACACCCTGTTTAGTTTTTGAGGAAAAGTTTGCAAAGAAGGAAAACTCTACTTCGATTTCCAAGAATCTATCAAATAAGTACTGTACACCACTTTATTTCTTTTGTCAAAATTCACTTATGTTGAAATCATCATACAAAACCATTGTCTAATTCAACTTTGACTTTCCATAGTTTCATTAAAATGAGATGGATGGATTCTGGAGTGTCAGCAGTACAAAAAAATAAAATGTGGGATGGCGTCGATCGCGTTAATCCCCTTATGGCCGGCTTATGTGATTTCTCATATTTTCTGTTTGGTTCTGAACCGTTCCTTCCAATAAAACTTAGTTTGTCTTGGCAATAATGTTCATTCACATCCCATATCGCAATTATCTTTTTAGCGACTTTGTTACTTGTCGGAAAAGCAGCGATTTGCAGTTTCCCACCTTTCATATTCATAATTTTATGTTTTAGTGCCGTGACATTACTAGGTGGGAGACACGCTGCGGTCTCGCTATGGATATAAAAGGCGAGAAACCACAAAATGCTGTGGTTTTCCTACTCATGGCACCAAGTGCTATAGCATCGGTCAAACTATGGTACAGTTGCGCATTTCCAAAGAATTCCGAAATATGATGGAGTCGGATCAGAACGATTCCGGACGATGGCATTCACAGGGTAAATGAAGGTACTTTACAAATACCATTGACGACAATGAAAATAAATGGAGAAATGTTTTGTGAGTAATGATAAAAAGCCAGCGTCTTATTCAAGAGAATATAGTTTATGAACCTGCTCAAATGAGAACTTATTTCAAAATAATCTCGCATTTTCGCAAAAATTAGGTTTTTTTTTCGAACATACTCCGAAGTGATAAGAAAAGTATAAATTTTAAAATGGCGGTTTGTTGAGCTAAAAAATGCACAACTTTATCATGATCCAACCGCCCTTGTCGATATCTCCCATAATAACGGAGATTGCCATGCATAAACCGAAATGGGGCACCCTGTGATAAAGTTAAAACCAAAAGGAAACAACGGAATAAACGATACCCTAACAACTCGAAATATCAAAACCGCTTTACTCAGTTTTGAACTTCTAACGTGATATTCCGTGAAATGAATGAAGGATAAGCAAATGCTTTCATTTGAGTTCATAGAAATAGACTTATACACTTTATAAGCAATTGATGAAGATAGCATGAGAGTAAAAGCATTTGCTTCTCCCTATTCATACTGCCCACTATGTTGAATTCAAAAATAAGATGGTCGATACTGTTATTTTATATTGTGTAGTAAGCTTTTCATTAACCTTTCATTCTGACTTCGAAAAGAACTCAAAAACTATTCCATTAGTAGACTGTAATGACTCTACAGAGTCTTAACAGTGCCCGCGTAGACATCAATTGATGCGTTAATATATACATTCAATTAGCATTTCTGCGATAGAACAAAAATGTCTATTGCCAACTAGCAAATCAGTATGGAGAAGTGCAATTTTGAAACATGAAGATTGAATATTCAGATGATTGGAATTTTAGACATAGAAAACGATGCATCATTGGATAACGTTGCAGATGACCAAAACAAGATGATGCTTTTGGACAAATAGAAGTTCCGAAAACATATTATACTTTTATTTTAGTTTATAAGATCCTTTCCGAAAGGATCTTACTAAGGACCGATGGCAATGTCTGATTGGGTGATTCAGCATTGATACACGAAGAAAATAGGAAGGCCTCGATATAGTTAAACCTATATCAATCACGCAAGAAGCCAAGACCTTAGATATTAGAGGCACAGCGATCATAGAAAAGTAGCAAAAAGCAGTTTTAGGTATATTGCCTAAGAAAAATGTCATGCAAAAAAGGAAAGCATGACAAAAAAGATCAGGTAAGTCACCTGAAACCTAAAGGTATTCATCATAAATCACTAGTTTTCAGTCAATAAAATTTCAGCAGAACACTATCGTCGAGACAAGCCGATGACAAGCTGGTTCGAGAGTATGGTATCTACAAATACCGACAACAAGATGAGGTCTAGTGAGGCGGATCAAGACATCCCAAGGGGAGACAGATTCTTCCTCCATACTTTTGTAATTCCTTGGTCTCGGACATGTATCTATTTTCATGAGAGTGTGAAGCTGGCATTAAATTTAATTTTGAGTATAGCTAGGTGAGTTTTGAGCTTGAAATATTGAAGGCAGGCCAGAAGGGAACATTTGACAATTGATTCCTTGGACCACTGCGAAAAAGCTGAAATTCAAAAATATCACAGACAAAAATCAAATAAGATGAGTTAGCTATATGATAAATGGAATATCAAACTCATAAGCTGAAGAAGTGATGTTGAAAAATGTTCATAAATGCAGCAGTATTTGCCAGAATAATAGTGACCATATCACAGTTACGAATTGCTGAAACATTGTCCCTTCGTTCATTCTTGAGCCACTAGACTGAGCAAAGGCAACAACCAAGGCAATAACTACTTGATAGTAACGGTGAAATACCCGCGTTTCCAATTAACGATAGTATTCTTATCTTTGTGTATCTGGCAATCATTCAAGGATACATTTTTGCTAAAATTTGGCACACTTAAATAAATATCGACTAATCTAATACAATATCCGGAAGTTGAATACACTCCAAATTGGAGAAAATCTGCGTCTTGCATCTTCAGCCGCTAATGACTCCAATGAGTTCAAAACTCGTATTTCATTGGCGTCGCCGGCGGCTGAAGATGCAAGACACAGATTTTCTGTATCCGGATACTTTACCTGACACTCGGCTGCGTGTGAACAGTTCTACATAAGCGTATTTATGATCTGAATGCAAGATTCGCGTATCTCAGAATCAGTATTTACGTGTGTCATTGGTTTAACTCCTGTTAACATCGGCTAGCTCAACAAGAGAAAGTAGACGAGTTCATTTAAATGATTTGCCCGATTAACAAATCAAACAAATATTGCTCTGGGTGTTTGAGTCCGGCCATGAAGGTTGACTCACGAAAGTGTGTATGTGCGTGGCATACAACAAATTGAAAGACGTGACAAGAAAAAAATACAAGTGATCTATCGACCGATTATGATAGAGTAGTTTTTAGTGATATCTAATTCCAGGTAGAACCTTGCCTTGGAGTGACAATATTTTATCTTCGCGTAATTTCATTAATTCTTATTATCACTATCCAAAGAATACCCCATAGTGCTGAAATAGCAAAAAAACCGCTACTTTCATTATTGATCACCATATTTCACCTTAGTTGTCACAAAAGGTGTGGACAATGAGCGGACTCAACAAAATTTCTCGTACGTGTGCTGATATCACTGTAAGTATTCCGCGTAACACAGATGTAGGTTCTGAAATGGAGTCTGGAATGACGACTTTGAACGAATTATCTGGCACGGGTGATGTTGCTGTACTCGAAAATAGATAATATACGCCCGACATACTGAATCATTCTCTAATGACTTGAAGTGAACCGGCAACACTTCGCGTAGTATAGACTGGCCGAGTCTGACGTTACAAAGTGGGTGGAGCTTATATTTATTCCAACAAGTTCGTATCTTTTGTTAAAATCCCTTAAAAAATGTTATTTGAGTATTTTTGAATATACACACATCAAAATAATCTAGGGGACAGTTACAAAAATCTTAAATTCTTGGTAAAAAAATAAAATTTCAAAGCCTTGGTAATTTCTACGTTTCTATGGTTACCTCGCTGATATCTTAGGTATGTTTGTTTGTTTATCAACTCGAAGTTTAGCCACAAACATAAACAAATTGAGAAATTGGAAATTTTTTGTCGCAAATTGCATTGTGTCATATTGGTTTCTTTCAATAGTAGTCTGAAATTCAGTTTAGTTTTACACGTTACAATAATGGAGAGACATCATTTGGATCGCGAGACGCAATTACGTGCAGTGGGAATGCTTCAAGCGCGTTTGAGTCAAAGAGTGGCCGCCAACATACTCCATACGAACAAAAGTGTCATCAATCGTCTGTGGTCGAGATATCAAGCAACGGGAAGTCTGGATGAACGCCATACAGGTCGTACAAGAGCAACTAATGAAATTGAAGATCGTTTTATAAGACTACGGGCACTTCGAGACCGGACTGTTACTGCAACACAACTGGCAATTCAGCTTCGTGATACGCATCATGTGCTTGTAAGCGGTCAAACCATCAGAAATGGGCTCCATGAATCTGGACTGAATGCCAGGAGACCTCAAAAAGTATATATTTCCCAATCAAAATAATATTAAAGGAACATATGATATGGTTCTCGAGCACGATGGACTGGAGTCTGTGTGTGCACCTTAAGATTATAATTATGCTAAAACTAAAAGTAACATTTTTCTTAAATTAGAGGCAAGTGTTGTATATACATCAAGGACCAAGTGGTTTTTACAGTAGACAGACATTTTTATTACTTAATACTTAATCTACATTGATATACTATTGAAACAGGTTATTTGATAGCAGATTTGATCGAAATCACTTGTTAACCAAGACTCTATCACGTTTTTTATTTTATTATAATTGTGTGCGTTTTTTATTTCTTTGGGAAGTATGTTGACTATTTTGGGTAATATGAAGGAGATATGTCTTTGAGTGGATGCAAAGGATGCAACTGGAATGTTAAAGTTGGCATTAGTAAGCGACCTTGTTCCAATGGTGTAATGATCAATTACCTTGTTGAAGCTTTTATTTCTGAAACTGAATCTGATGACATTTTTAATGTACAGTTGTCTTATATTCAACAAGTTCGCTTCTTTAAATACCAACTCGGTCGGATACATTCTATTTTTAAACAGGATAACTTTGAGAATATATTTCTGAGTGACAAACAGGGGCCCTAGCAAACTCTTACATGCAGCACCCCAGGCTGTGATTCCATAAGTGAGAATCGACTCGACTAAAGCCTGGTATAACGTTTTCAATAATGAGCAGCAAACAACGTGTCTTAGTTCATAGAATTTAAACAGCAAACTCCTCAATTTATTGTTTATATAAGTAATATGGTTTTGCCATGTCATGTATTGGTCAAAAAAGATACCCAAATATTTTATATTATTTGTTCTTAAGATTACTTGCGTGCATCTACATGAGCCACCTCTCTTGCAGTCATGTTCATGAAGGGTGAGTCTTTCGATGTTTGGCACAGATCTAGATGACATTGCAAAGGTAATAAAGTGGGTTTTTTGTGTATTGAGAGTCAAGAGGTTCGAGTCAAGCCACTTCTTTATATTAGCCATAGCAATCTCACATCTATCGACAGCATCGTGCCATGTTCTGCCCCGAGTCAGAAGAACGGTGTCATCGGCAAAACATATCATTTTGTCATCTTTGACAACTTCTGTGATTGAGTTTACATATATCAAAAAAAGAGTAGGGCCAAGCACCGTTCCCTGCGGGACACCACATTCGACTCGCTGCGGCCGACTGGTAGTTTTCTCAATTTTTACTACTTGCGATCTATTGGTCAGATATGACTTAAACAGATCTAGTGATACACCTCTTACACCAATGTTCTCAAGTTTAGTTAAAAGGGTGTGGTGTTCTACTGTGTCGAATGCTTTCGACAGGTCCAAGAAGACCGCCAGCGGCTTATATCCCCTGTTAAAACTATCAACTATGAAGTGTGTGACCTCAGCAATTGCATCCTCAGTGCCGCGCCCTTCTCTAAAGCCATATTGAAATTTAGAAAGAAGTTGCTGATTCTCTAGGAAATCACATAGCCTTAACTTAATGCATTTTTCGAGGATTTTATTTACAGTGCTAGTCACGGCAATTGGTCTGTGATTCGTTTTTTCTTTTTTATTTCCATTTTTATATACAGGTGTTATGGTTGATTTCTTAAAAATGGTCGGAAAAATACCAGTGGAAAAGACACAGTTCACTAAATGTATCAAAGGTTCCAATAGGACTGTGTGATAGTCTTTCAAAATGTCCGCCGAGATCCCATCTTCCCCACCTGCTGGACTGCTTTTTAGGGAATTTATAATAATTATTAGCTCATTATTCAAGATAGGGTTGCAAAACATGGAGTTATGACTTCGAGAGATGCCTGTAATTTTATTTCTCGGCATGCTTATCTTACTAGCCAGTGTCTTACCAACAGTGCAAAAAAAATTGTTAAACTCCTCGGCCATCATCAAGGGATCAGAAACCTCCTGACCTTCTTTGTTCAGTATAGATTTGATTTGTTTTGTAGTTGTATCATGATTAGTGATCTCTCTTACTGTTTGCCATAGTTTTTTGGGGTTTTTCCTGTTTTCGACAAATGAGGCTTTATAGTACTGTCTTCTCGTCAAATTTATTAATTTTGTTATCTTTTTTCTGTATTCTTTATATTTATTAGCAAGCGTCGTATCTTGTGGTTTAAGCGTCATATCTCGTTTCAATGTATCCCTTTTCCTTATACTATTAACAAGTCCTGCAGTTATCCAGGGCTTCATGCATCTAACTTTCGATCTTGCTTTAAGTTTGATTTTACAAGAGTTTATATTATATTGAAGTTTGGTGATGAATTTGGATGCAATTATATCAGGCTCTTTACATGCAAGTACATCCTGCCAGTTCTCTCTACCAAGAATACCTTTGAGTTTATTTTTGTCCAGCTTTTCTATAAAATGTATTGTATAAGGACGTGCCTGTGTGGTGACTGGCTTTAAAATCAGATTTAACAACACAGGATAATGATCCGATATACCACTTCTTAATATGACTCCGTTTGACTTTTGTATTAGGTTACGATTATTTATTTTTACGGCGAAATGATCTAAGCATGTCTTAGATTCACCAGTCACTCTAGTAAAATTATTAATTGCTTGTTTATAGCCGTGGGATCCCAGTGTATTGATATATTCACTTACACATTTGGAAGTTTTATCCAAGATATCAAAATTCATGTCTCCAACAAAAATTTCACACGAGCATTTTTTAAAATTACCATCCAGTAGTTTTGCTAAGTCTGCAATGAATATAATCTTGACGTAAGGATGGCAATCTATAGTATGCAACAACCCCTATAGTTGTATGGTTTTTTGAGAGAGTGGTTCTTAGAAATTTGCTTTCATTGATTTTAATTATTTCAGAGCTCGTCACTATGTCGCTCTTAGCGTAAATAATTGTTCCATCGCACTTATTTGTTCGACTTTCATTGTAATAAATCTCGTACCCTTCAATTCGGAATTGTTGTAGGCTATTAAAAACATGTGTCTCTGAAAGCACAATAACATCAAAACTCACCCTTAATGACTCTAGAAAGACTATGAATGCGTTAAAATTAGTAGTTATGCCGCATATATTTACGTGAATAAGATTAAAATTATTTATGCTATGACTAAAATACCTGCAGTCACTTATTTGGTCACATGTAACACAACCCTTTTCCTTAAGAAATGATGTTGGATCGTTGAAGACAAAGAGATAAACTTAAAATCAACTATAAACTCAGTGATATAAAGTGTCAAGCAGAAAGTAGATTCTCTACATCATTTAGATTCTTTATTTTGAGAACACTTGAGTCTTCACTTTTCCTCACGAACACATCACCGTGCTTAATCCACACAAATTTGTAGGCACCATCCTGACGCAGCCTACGGGCACTACGGAATAGTTCCCTTTGTTGGACAGTTAGGTCATCATTAATAAAGATATTACTTGCCCCTCCTAGGTTACATTGGGTACTAGTGATTTTACCAATCTCCCTTCTCTTCATCATAAATGAGTTTTTCTGTTGTATTGTTTGAAACGACACCAACAGAGGCGAGTTTTCTTTGTTTCTATTCAGTATTTGAACCTTGTAATCAGTTGGATTTATACTCGGGTTTATGATTTCAGTAACATTTTTAACTTTGTTATTTATGGCCTTTGAATTTGTTTTTAGTTCTTCAAGTGTGCTCGGTATGCCTACAATGATCACATTATTGATTCTGGATTTCTCATCTTGGGTGACCTGTTGAGTTTTCAGTAGCTGTAATTCTTCACGTATTTCTTCATTTATTTTTTTAAGTGACTTAATTTCTGCCAAGAATAACTCATTTTTTGCTCTTTGGTCTTCATATTGCTCGGCGTAAAAGGTCATATTCCTCTTAAGGTCCTTGACTTCTTCGACTAACTTATTTATGGTCTCTATCACCTTGTCGTCCCTGTTTGTTTCCCTTTGGTATACGGTGTTGTGATCGGAAGTGGAGGCTATTTCCCCACTTGTGGCCATTGATCTTCTAATTTCCTTCTCCGTTTTCGTTTTGCAATCTGCGCAAATCCATTTTGAGGCTAGTTTTTTAATTACCTTAGCCTCAATTTCATCAATATTTGCACGAGAGAAATGGGTCCTTATTTTACAATTCTCGCGACCTGTGAGGGTTCCTGTGTTATCGAGAGGAAATCGCACTAGCCGACTTCAGTGGGCACAGGAACATGAAAATTGGTTAAGACATGATTGGGCCCTATTTTGTTCACTGATGAATCCCGATTTGGACTAGCACCTGATACACGCAGAACAAGAGTATGGAGACTATCTGGAAACGCAGAGCGCTTGGCAAATACCCAGGAAGTCCATAGGCAGCAAGGAGGAACTGTAATGTTTGTTTTTTTGTTCAATTGTTGTATGTCGGCTAGTGCGATTTCCTCACGATAACACAGGAACCCTCACAGGTCTCCTGGCATTCAATCCAGATTCATGGAGCCTATTTCTGATGGTTTGACCGCTTACAAGCACATGATGCGTATCACGAAGCTGAATTGCCAGTTGTGTTGCAGTAACAGTCCGGTCTCGAAGGGCCCGTAGTCTTATAAAACGATCTTCAATTTCATTAGTTGCTCTTGTTCGACCTGTATGGCGTTCATCCACACTCTCCGTTGCTTGATATCTCGACCACAGACGATTGATGACACTTTTGTTCGTATGGAGTATGTTGGCGGCCACTCTTTGACTCAAACGCGCTTGAAGCATTCCCACTGCACGTAATTGCGTCTCGCGATCCAAATGATGTCCCTCCATTATTGTAACGTGTAAAACTAAACTGAATTTCAGACTACTATTGATAAAAACCAATATGACACAATGCAATTTGCGACAAAAAATGTCCAATTTCTCAATTTGTTTATGTTTGTGGCTAAACTTCGAGTTGATAAACAAACAAACATACCTAAGATATCAGCCAGGTAACCATAGAAACGTAGAAATTACCAAGGCTTTGAAATTTTATTTTTTTACCAAGAATTTAAGATTTTTGTAACTGTCCCCTAGATTATTTTGATGTGTGTATTAGAAGAAAATAAGACTTCTAGCAGTGAGTGATGTTTGATTGGACGAGAGTGATATTTTCTACTGTAATCTTATGAGTTTTCGACATGGTTAGTTGATTTGAGTGAATAGTCAATACTCGGTAACATTTTGAGGTTAAATTTGTGTTCTTTTGATCAGCTTTTTCTCAGACTATACTGAAGAAAATGGCTTATCTTAACCATTTTAGTATCAATGATTGTTTCAAAAACGACAATAAAACTATCAAAATCTCAAATATCATGATTTTGAAATGAACACAACAAAAACAGAACAATCTGGACCATAACCTCAGAAAATGTCCTGAAGCATTAAGTGTC
Organism: Orchestes rusci; assembly: GCA_958502075.1. Lineage (NCBI taxonomy): Eukaryota > Metazoa > Arthropoda > Insecta > Coleoptera > Curculionidae > Orchestes > Orchestes rusci. The sequence goes on along the minus strand of OY293303.1, from coordinate 37,776,816 downwards.
GTTCTCAAATGATGCATTATTACTGGGTAGCTTGAAAACATGCTTTGAAGCCATTTTTCTTGAAATAGTCCAAAAAAAAATCGATAAAATTGAAGAATGCAAACAGGATGATTCCAAGCATTAATTATACACTCAAATCAAGTAACTTTGTCAAAAACTCATATGATTCCATTTAATATCACTGTCGTCTAACCAAATACTATTTTTAGAAGTCTTATCGGTATCTAATAATAAACTCAAAAACACAGATTTTTTTTATGGTATGGAATTTGTTTGGAAAAAATAAAAGCCCCACCCACGTTTGTGACGTCAGGACTTAGGCAGTCTATTATCCACCTAGCCCATGAAAAGCTTAACGTATGCAACCGGGAGACTGGAGAAGAAATCACCTTTTGCTTTTGGTTGTTTATAGTGCACTGAAAACTAGGCAAAATGTTTCAATTCATTCTCTTGGGGTTCAATCACATATGAACTTCACAGAATGATACACCAGGTCTCTGGGCATTTCAAATTGGCAATTACAACATTTTTGAACAAGGCCGGAGTTTTATACTGTGAAATATGTCACAAATCTGTCATTTCTTTTTCACACATATTTCGCCATATCTCCGGAACCAATCTAGATATCAAAACATTTTTTTTATCGATAAAGGAACTGTGTGAGAAGGTAACAACATTTTTTGCAGAACCACACTACTGAGCATTGAATCCGGGTCACCCAATAATTTGCAACTATTTTTGAAATAAATAATTTGATAATAATAATAATTTCCTACTTTGCATCATATTGTTATTTTTGTGTAGTCCAGAGACATGCAATAAAGTGGTTTATCTCAAAAATTAGGCAAGATACGATAAAAATTCAGGAGATCAAAAAGTTGCGTTTTTAGTTGAATAACCTGAAAAAAAAAAGAAAATGACACAAAAAGTCAGAGGCGTACATTTTTTTCCCAATAATATTGGTTGAAGTGCCGCTCGGGACGCCACTGTATTCGATAATTTTTATTTGTTCATGGCAAAATGAGCCCGTTATCACTATGAATACCTTTACCAAACTTCAACAAAATCGAGTAAAAGATATTAATTAAAAATAAAAAACTAATCAAAAAAAAAAAATTAAACACCCTGTATTTTGGAAACAAAGCGAAATTTGAAAAAAGTTATACCACATTTTCGTCTTAAAATTAAGCGAAGAATCACCTTTTTCATTTTGTCACAGAGGTCAGGAAACACCCTGTATAATGAGGTCCGGCATTTGAAGAGTTACTTATTGATTGGCCGCGAAGTATAAATCGTAAAACATGAATAGGCTGCGATTGTGATATAAACTGGCTGTAAATAGTGAGTACTGTACATAGTGACTTTGAATAAATTAATTTAAACTGAACAGTGTTTTCTATAGCAAAATTCGTTACAATATGAAAATAGTTTGGCAGAAAATGTCAATGTTGATTCGCAGATTTACAAAAAAACTAACGACTAACGAAGGTTACCTACCCCTGGTTACCTTCTCTCACAGTTTCTTTATCGGCCAGAAAAAAAAATCTTGATGTCTACATATATTGGTTCAGGAGATATCGAATCAAATCAAATCAAATCAAATCAAAAATACTTTATTGTCAGAAATGTATAAACATTCATTGACGAAGCATGATTAGATACTTCAGAATGTTACGTGAATCAAAATATAAATAACAATCATAGATATTTCACATTAACCTACATGAAACAAACTTGAAGCAACAATCAATAATACAGAACAGTATTGAATTTCACATTAAAAAAGACAGATAAGTATAATACTACACGGGGTTCAAAAAATAGTCAGTCAAGGTGTGATAAGCTCCAGTCAGTAAAATTTTTTTCGCACTAGCCCTGAATTTTTGAATATCGAATCTTGGGTGGAAGATGATCACATATACTCCTACCATCAAACAAAATGGACTTCTGTATTAGAGATGATGTAGGTCTAGGAAGGGTGATATTGTTACTTTGACGGGTCAAATGCTCATGTCCAGGAAAAGGCAATCTATCCTGGAGCTCAAAAATTAATGTAACTACCTCCAAAATAAACAGAGAAGTCAGTATCAAAATGTTCTTCTCTCTAAAGTTATGTGACAGGAGCTCGTGGGAGGCAGTCAATAATACGAGGAAGGCTACTTTGAGTCTTCTTTATTCGATTTTCAAGCTTTTGGAGAAATTTTCTCCTTCTTCAGGAAGTCTAACATAAAATGGTGAAGGATGAAACTGTAACAGTTTCAACATTTTAACCCCTTTTACAAGTTTTAAACCATTTTATCTTTTTTAACATGTTTAGTGTAGTGAAAGTTCGTTTGTGTATTTTAAACATTTATTTTATTTCTTGTGTACAATTATTAGCATATGTATAATGTGTGATTTTCTGTTATGTGTTGGTGCCTTTTGAAATTGTCCTTCACATTCGGTGAGTTTTTCACTTGTTTTCTTGAGTTTCGTTGCCTTACTAATTATTGTATCCTTCACCATTTTATGTTAGACTTCCTGAAGAAGGAGAAAATTTCTCCGAAAGCTTAAAAAACGAATAAAGAAGACTCAAAGTAGCCTTCCTCGTATTATTGACTGCCTCCCACGAGTTCCTGTCACATAACTCTGTTCCGCTCCAGTCACGAAACTAGCAACAATACTTCTCTCTAAACACAGATCTACAGGAATCACGAGGACCCATTCCATACAATGCTCTGATGGACCTCTTTTGAAGAACGAACAGCGAACTCAATAACCCCTGATTAACATTACCCCAAAACACAATGCCATATGGATATGGAGAGGTATGTGTGAAAAATAATTAAACACACTTTTGACGGATTCATGTCATATTTTTCAATAAAAAAATTTTGGCCCTGCTTAAAAATATTGTAATTGCCAATTCGCAATGCCCAGAGACCTACTCAGTAAATAAGCAATGCTCGTTCGACAGCAATTTTGACCATTTTCACATGTAAATCTCCATAAGGAAATCGCAGGTCCATCCTATCCTTTTTGGAACCATTCAAGGTCATCGCATGGGTGGTTGCGTCACAACGTTCTCCTGGAAGTCCCCACCTGATTGGAAGTCTCAATCTGATTGGAAGTCCCAATCTGATCGAAAGTCTCCAACTGATTGAAAGTCTCCATCTGATCGAAAGTACCCAGGTGAGTGGAAGTGAGTCACGTGGGTGGATCACGTGGATGGATGTGAATCACAGGCTTTTTCATTTTTTGTCAGACTTTGATTGTGGTTGATGTTTTGTACATTGCGTACTTGTATAAATCATACTTTGACTCACCTCTTTTTTTAGCCTCCGTTGGAAATCGAACTCGAGCCTTCTGAATGTTAGTCCTATACCAACCAATACCAATACCTGTATACCAAAACCTGTATACCTGTACTCAAAAACGGCCGATACTCGGTAAAAAAAGTTTTAAAACACTGAAATACGGATATTCTTTGACATTAAGATGTCACACCGTTGACATGAACGACAATTATGGAGCTCAGTGAAGTCACCAATATGGAATGGATTTGGTTTACCGTTCGTGGATTTCCGATTCTCTAGTTACGGTGCAACCTCTACATAAAATCAATTAACTTTGGATGATTATGGGTGTAATGTCAGGTGATGTTGAATGGTCTTCCAATTTTATTCCATAGTATTCACAAAAAGTGGGTTGGTGTGCACCAAAGGTGTGCAAAAATATCTCAAGAGAATATTGATTGAGTGAAAAAGTGAGAAGTATACAGTGTGTCCACTCTGAAGTGTCCCACCCCTGTAGCATTTTTGTTTATCAACCAATTTTAATTTTTTTTTTGTTTGATCGGTCTCGTCAAACACTTTTTAAACATTATACCAAATCAGCTCCAGGGACGTAGTTATGGGTGATTATGGGGGTTCAAAGTGGGTCAAATTTCAGAAAATCGTATTAGGGCATTTTTTAGAAAAAAACTGACAACGGCATCTCAATAAGCATTACCAACAACCCCCTTGTACAAATGTTCAACACACTAATGTACAAGGTGTTCGAATACAAAAGCGAAAGTAAAAGTAAAAAAGTTATTGAAAAATCCTTTACTAGACTCGTTTATCGCATCACCCAGTATTAAATTATCGAGAATTTGTTGTTTCATTTAATTTAATAACAAAAAAAATACTGACACAGGAACAATAATTAACAACAGGAATAAAATTTGTAACAACAAAAAAAAAACAACTTAAATAATACTCATTTCGATATGTCCACCGAATTCCCCAATGCACTTTCCGACTCTTTTACGATTATTGACCACAACTTTCTTGCGTTATACTCCTGCAAGCGGCACTGATGGCATCGCGAAGTTTTTCCCGTGTTTGGGGTCTTTTGATGTATACTTTCTTCTTCAACGTACCCCATGAATAAAAATCGAGTGGTGTGACGTCCGCGGAAAGCGGCAGCCAATGCACCAAAGGACCGTTTCTTCCGATCCAGGTATTGTGGAAATTTTGGCTAAGCCAATTTCTAACCATCTCAGCATTATGAATTGATGCCCCATCCAATTGTGACTGCATGTTTCGGCAATATTTTAATGGAAGTTCATGAATGGCATTCGAAAATTCATTTTCAAAATATAAAAAAAAACAGCTGCGTTTAGGTTTCTTTAAAAAAAAGTCTATCATCCACTATACCACAAAATACATTGATCTTGAAAAAGTACTGTCTTCTACATTCTACTATCCAATTTGGATTGTTCTCACTCCACATCCTTATATTTTGTGATGAAACCACGCCGTTAGTAGTGAATGTGGCTTTATCCGTGTACATAATATTCTTTAGAAAGGCGCCGTTATCTTGAAAATACATCTCTTGTAACCACAGGAAATAATCTAATCTGGCATTTGAATCCCCGTCTTTCAAAGTCTGCAGGAACTTTGGTTTGAATGGTTTTATACCATTTTTTTTTTCAAAACTCTGGACAGCCCCTGAGGCTTGATCTTGGGTTATCTTTAAAGTGGTTGATAATAATTTGTTCATCTCTTTTTTGCCGACGACATTGACAAGGGGGTTTGCTAACGCTTTCATGCTGATCAGAATGTCTAATGATTCAAGCAACGGTTTTGTGGTTGTTTTGTGTATCAGAATGACGCTGATTGAACTCATTTGCCGCCTCTTGGAAACTACGATTGCCCTCTCCTACCAATCGTATCATTTCCACTTTTTGATTTAGAGTATAACCAGGTATTATTGTGGCAAAATTTGTGTTTAAATTATTCAACACAGACAATTTTAAATCATGACATTGTCTTGGATACGTAGACAATGAACAGATTCATTGCGTTCCGTTTTGTTTTCAGTGCATCAGACTATTTACCACTTAAGACTATTTTATTCGGATACCCTATGCATTAGAGATTTGAAAAATTGTGCAAGGGGATCTTTGGTGGTGCTGATTGAGATTCCGTTGTCAGTTTTTTTTAAATGCCCTCAAACGATATTCTGAAATTTGATCCACTTTGAACACCCATAAGTACGTCCCTGGAACTGATTTGGTATAATGTTCAAAAAGTGTTTGACGAGACCTATCAAACAAAAAAAAATTGAAAATCGGTTAATAAACAAAAATGTTACAGGGGTGAGACACTTTAGAGTGGACACACTGTAGGTACATTTGAGCTCCATTATTTTCATTTTGGATCTCAAGTTAACAATAACAGTATTGTACTTGTTCTTCAGCATCAAGGGAGGTTAAGGTTTAGTCAATGGACATCTCCTCTCCTCCTTAACCTTCCTGTTAATTTACAAAAATATATTTTCACTAGCTATAGTGGATCTGAATCGTTATAACAAAAACGATAGACATATCCCTCATCTTTTGGGCACAATTTGAAGATAACTTGATCAAAATAAGTTTTGGGAGACAATATAGTTTTTTTTCCAGTAAAATGTGAAAAATCTCGCGGATTCAGGTGGAGCATGAAAAACATTAGAATACAAGTTCCTATATTTTTTCCCAAGATGTCCTTTTTGCGGAGATAAGGTCCTCCAATGTATTTTGTATCAGAATAATTGTCCACTAATCATGAAAATTATTCGTATACGAATTATTCCACCATTATTTTGAATAGTCGAATAATCGAATAGTCGACAAATTATAGATGATTTTGCTGTTTCGCCGGCCTCCTATTTCTTTTTCGCTATGCTTGCTTTGTGCACTTAGCCATTCACGCTCAAGTTCAGAAGCTTTTTTCATATTATAGATCTCATAATTTTTTATGCAAAATCGAATTGAAGGTTTGTAGAATATTACTTCTAGTCTCCAAATCGTTTTTGAAAATCATGACTGGACCAATTGCCGAGCATCCAAAGTTATTTGAAAAGAAAAATATTCAAGTGTCAATTGGTTGAAAACTTTTTAATCGCCAGTAACCTATGGTAAGGTGAGAACACACTAATGGCTGTCATGTCACGGAAAGACATCTCTACAACTTCAGTATAAGCGGAAATATAGATATTTGACAAATATGTTGATGTTTACGGTTTTACTCGGAAGCTGATAAACATACACTGCTTGTTCAGTGCATATTTTCTTTGTGTTCTCATTCTCTACAACTTTCCAATCGACACTTCTTTGATTGCAGGCGAAACATTTTTGAATACGCAATATCCATTTTATCAAGACTCTCAGCTCTTGCTTTGATAGTATTTTGGTTGATTCTGTAACTAATATGGCGGGAGACAATATAAATATGTTTTTTGTGGATTTTGATGAATACATTTCCGTTTTTTTTTTTCTTCCTGTACAGAATTTCCTTCGCGAGGTCCGGTCGCTCGCGATCTACGGGTTGGCGACCGCTGCACTACACGGTTATTCACGCTATACGGATCGTATTATTGTGGCAGAAGTACATGACTTTGATTAAGTTTGACTTTTCTGATATATGGGGATATGTTATGGTTACTTTTTAAAATTATTTTCATACTTTACAGGGTGCCCCAAAAGCCTTGAAAGTATAAAAGTTTTGTTTTTTTATGGAACTCCCTGTATTTTATTGCATTTTTAAATACTCTGATCAAAATAAGTGTATATCCAATTAGGTTTAAGGTTTCTTCACAAAATTCAAATTATTCAAAAAACCTTCAGCTGCCGGTACTATGAACCTTTTTGAAACAAACACTAATTTTGATCAGAGAATCTAAAAATGCAATTAGATACAGGAGGTTCCATTTTGAAGAACACAACTCTGATATTTTCGGGGCTTTGGGGACAACCTGTATAATATGAAAATAATTTTAAAAAGTAACCATAACACACCCCGTACACCCCAAAAGTCAAATTTCTTGAAAGTCGCGTATTTTGGCCACAATATTACGATCCGTGAAGCGTGAATGACCCTGTATGTATAAGTTCTATGATCATGATTAGTTGTTTATGACAAATCACCTGCTCATATTTCAGTTGAGTAAACATGATAGAATATCATTATGAATTGTGTTTGATGACGTGATCTAGTCGGTTTTCTTCTACTTTTTTTGACGAGAAAATATCCCTAATGCTTGGTCTAACCTAGGAGGAGTTCATCATCTTCAGAAACAATAGACTGTGCAAAGCAATAAAAAACTATGAAAGCCAATATACAGGGTGCTACAAATTTGGATGTATGCACTTATTATAAGAGATACAGGGTCAGTTGAATGGCAATAAAGTTGCGCAGTTAATTTAAAAAATTATTTCAAAATAAATCACATTTTCCCATTGCTACTTGAGAAGATGTCGGTATCAAATCAAAATTTTTCACGTTTTTTTATGAGCGGCCATCATCAACTTCATTTGTTTGAAATCAATCCAGGATTTCTGATTTTATATTTGGTTACCCAGTCACTTTTTTGAGGCATTGAGGAATCGCACTCATCAAAAAAGTTCACATCTGAAAAATTACACCCTAGAAACCGCCATTGTCTTCCTAACACAAACTCAGTTTTGTTACTATAAACAATATTAAGTAAAATCTACAACAAAAATATGAAAAAAAAAATACAAATCAAAAATTGAATCAATTTTGGTGCAAGTGTTTCAAAATATTGACATTTAAAAAAATATGTAGAAAATGATAATATTTAATGATGATCAAAAATATTGAGGTTGCTGGATGAACTTCATGTTATAACCTTATTGCAATGCGGAGGCCAAAAGTTGACTGAAAATAAAATAAAAAATCCTGAGCTATACTTAAAAAAATAAAGTAGATGATGACCGCTGACTCAAAGACAAAACGACAGATTTTTAATTTGATACAACCAACTTCTAAAGGAGATAGAGTGGTAGTGACAAAGTAGTGGCGTGCAACCATTAGAAGTACAAAAGCAATTCCCACTCTAGAAAAATAATCGAGGCACATTTTTTATTTTTACTCTATTATCTCCTCGCAAAACACATTATAATGATAATTCGAACAATAATGAAATAATGCGTGATGATTAGACGAAATCATAATATGCACCTTACGTCATTTCATTTCATTTTCTATCGCGTCGTTCTGGTGTAAGTAAGCAAGTAAGTAAGTAAGCACCTCATATAAAAAGAAAGCCAGGCAATTTTCGCTGGTCAATACAGTTTCTTATGAAGATCAAAAGCACTGCTTTTGGCATGCTAGTTTTGATTTTTTGATCCTAGTCCGAGTGAACTCGACGGGAGAGATCAAGATGCAGACGGTGCATTCAATTAACAAACTTAAATAATAAATAGGTGGAGTGATCGATATGTGCACTTTCAGGATTTCAATTACATATTATCTTCATAATTTCGTTTTATATGAAGATCAAGTTTTTCTGACATTTTGACTTTGACTGAGTTTGAGAACAATGAGTGAGTCGGTATTGTGTGAATATGTTGGTGGCAATAATAGCTGTATCCGGAAATCAAAAACAACACCGTTTCACACTCTTGAATTTGATGAAAAACAGAAATTGGTTGAACAACTGGGCCGACTCACTCCATCTTTGAAATCAGTCAATTCAGGGATCCATTCCACAAGGTATTTTGATATCAAGTTATATGAGACTTATAAATGGCTGTGTGATTGTATGAACCCTCTGTATTTGATTGATGAATGACATTCAAAAATGATCTTGACATTTCTTACAAGTTGAGGACTTCCACCTCTTTATAATATGTTTGGCTATCACACCTTAACCGTCATTGCACTCCACTGTGACAAAGTGTAATCTATTGTGAAGTATTTTTCCAAATAAACTCAGGGGATAACAACGTTTTTGCAAAAACTTGTGTTTTTTTTTAATATCTTCGGAAGTACCTATTTAAATTTAAAAATTACATTTTGTTGAGCATAAAATTTTGCAACGTCCTTTACTTCTTATCATAAATGAGATTGCCATGCAAACACTCGAATTTGTGGCATCCTGTATAAAAGGAATTGATCCTAAATACCATAAAACTCCCAAAAAAAAAACTCCACATGAGAGTAGCATTTTTGTTGGATTTTTTTAGTTAAAAATATCAAACCATAAATAGCAAAATCAGTAGTGACAAAAAAGTATATCATATCAAAGCAAGTTACCACAAGTTTGAACATTTACTGAATTGAAAATATTTTCAATTTTCTTTATTTAGTTTAGTTATTTATTTTTTATTTTGTAGGACTTTTTTCTCCAGGCCCTAAAGAAATTAGTTAGAACCGTTACTACTAACCCATCAAAAGTACACTTCATAATTCGTAGAAAACCCTGTAAGAGAAAAGATTTCGGAAATTTGATCATATTATGCTAGTGAGTTTTGTCTTGCTGAAATTCTCTCAATCGAGTCAGTAAATTCATCGGATACGTAAATAGATGATTGGTCGGTCTGAACCGGTATTCTCGTAATTTAATACGCTCGGCGATGAAATCAACAAAAATGGTATTCACGTCATTCCAGAATGCCTTCCATTTGGTTGCTGGTTTGCACTTCGCTCGACGACGCCCACGGATTTTTCAACCTACGCTAATAGATTTTGCTTGCAATTTGTAAATTATCATAGTTATGTTTTTCTAAAGATCTTGTTTCTTTTTCTATAGATATTACTGGATAACTCTGCCTTATACAGGGTGTATAAGGGAATCCCGTTCAAATTTTCCCCGAACCAATATAGAGAGCGTTATACAGGGTGTATAAGAGAATCCCGTTCAAATTTTCCCCGAACTAATAAAGAGATAATTTGAAACGAATGACACATTTTGCCTACTCTTTCTCTTTGTCAATATAAAGTGGTCGAAATTGATATCCGATGTTTCGAATTTTCGCTTCCATCAAACTTTACTTTTCCTCATTTTATGTTCTTTTTACATTCTCAAAAGTGATGGATCACAATAATAGCGCCAAAAATGAACTGAAAAATGTTAGGTTCGTTTTTGGTTTTGATGATTGCCTCCAAAGAGATTGGTGACTTTCAGTTTTCCAAGCGGAAAATATATAGCGGTAATATCATGAAGATTTCAAATCAGTCAAATATTGAAACATGTTAATCTTGGTGGTGAATAACATCAAGTTATATTGTAGGAAAATCTAAAAACAATATTTATGGTCAAATCAAGTCGCTTGTTTATTTTTGATGAAGTTTTTTGTTATTAAACGAATATAGGTGTAAAAGATTGAAAAAAAGGTCGTTGCAAATCAGTTCGAGTCCACACCAATGAAAATGATGCCTACGGAATACGTACCCAAACATCACAATACAGGGTGTCCAATAAGTCATGGATCAAACGGCTGTGGGTGATAGGGGATACCATTTGCAATAAGAAAAACCACATATGTTGTTATCCAATTATTGATCGTTTTCGAAATAAAAGGCGTTAAAATTTTCATGAAAAAAATGTTTTTTTTTATTTTTTGTTCAAATCAAAAATCATATTCAAATCAAACTTGCTATACGACATTATGTCATGAAAAGCTAAAATATCTATCAATATCAAGCACTCCAGTCGACCAGTGATGGAGATAGGGATTACCGGGAAGAATGATTTTACAAAAAAAAAAATGTAACAGTCGGTGTATGAGTCCAAAAAATACTATTTTTAGATACACATCTAATTTGTCGAAAAAAATTATTCGAAACATCTTTGTGTATTTGCTGCCATTTTGCAGAACACTAATTTTGTTTTATTTTTTTTTAATTATGTTGAATCTACTTGGTAACGCAAAACTAAATTCTTATCAACCAGGCAATGAGCATTGTGACAGATTGTTAGATAAATAATCGTGACAGTAGATAATTTCATGTGGTGCAATGCTTCCACATGCAGTTAGAAATGACCGATTTCAACTTTATTTTAGAATAAATGTATGGGCAGGGATAATAAATGGTTAGTTGGGTGGACAGTTTGAATTGCCACAAAGGTTGAACGGCAAAGGATTTCTCAGATTTCTGCAGAATGGACTAGCAGTTTTATTGGACAACGTACCATTGAATCCACGACATCACATGTGGTTACAACTTGACTGCGACCCACCGCATTACAATCGACAAGTACGGCACTATCTTGATCAAGCTTATGCTGGAAGATGGATAGGAAGAGGAGGACCAATGCAATGGCCACCTTGTTCGCCCGACCTAAATCCGCTAGATTTTTTTTTATGGGGTTACTTTGAAGAAGTTTATTCAACAGAGTCACCTGATGTGCAGACACTTCGTCAAAAAATAACAGCTGTTGCAGTGCAAATCAGGCGCAATGATCAGGCCCTACGACAAATTAAACAAATCTTTTTTCGACGGTGCAGATTGCGCATCAGATCAGGTTGTTAAAATTTTGAACATCTTAGATAACTAAATAAATTGATCTTGATTTTTCACTCCCTGTGTGATTTTTGCGTAATTACGTAATTTCAACATGACGTTTCAAAAAATAAAACAAGATTCATTCTTGGCAAAATGGTAGTAGATACGGAAAAATGTTTCGAATGATTTTTTTCAAAAAATAAAATGTGTATCTGAAAATAGTATTTTTTTGACTAGTACACCGAGTGTTACATCATTTTTTTGCAAAATCATGCTTCTCGGTAACCTCCATCTCCCCCACTGGTCGACTCGGGTGCTTGATATTGGTGGATATTTTAGCTCTTCATGACATCATGTCGTATATCAAGTTTGGTTTGACTATGATTTTTGATTTGAACAAAGAATGAAAAAATCGTTTTCTTCATGAAAATTTCAACGCCTTTTATCCCGAAAACGATCAACAATTGGATAACAACATATGTGGTTTTGCTTATTGCAAATGGCATCCCCTATCACCCACAGCCGTTCGATCCATGACTTATTGGACAATCTGTATAGTAATAAATAACTCAATTAAAGTTTTGTGAAACCAGTGCGGTTTAAAATGTCGGCGTTGCAAGTTTGGTCCTGTTTATGCTCAAATTGAATTAACTGGCTGTACTAGTAGATTACTCAATTTCACACCATTCATAGCTATATAGTGGTGAAACGTCAACAAAACTGAATTAAACGAAAATAGTGGTATTTCCATTTGATGGGTATGTTAATGGAAATACCAATATCTACCACCACACTTGGAATCTTAAAAGTGGTAATAGTCATTCGTTGACTATAAAGGGGTAAGAAGGTACAAAATATGATGGACACCACTTTGGGGCAAGAATTAAAAACTTGTCTGGGAAGGACAATTAGAGGATTAGAGGAATTATCCAAGAAAGAAAAGCGTTATTGATGATGATTTCTAACGAGACAAAAAAAAATGCAATTCTTTTAATCTTTATTTTTTTATGTAAAAATGATTGCAAATTTAGTGTTGATATTTCTGGATTTAAATAAAGATTTCTACAATTCGACAAACTTCAGTTTATTTATATGTTATTGACTCAAAAAATGTGACGATAAAAAAAAGGTATCCTTTATAGTTATATTCAAATTATTTACCACCTTGTCAGCTCGCATTGATAAATAGATATTTTCTTATCTTAAAAGCGGTATCTACCTTTTTTTCAAGTTCTTAAAATAAACACATTTCAACATCATATCATTTTATCCTCAAAATTGATATATGTCACATTAGTTTGATATTTAGTTATTCGGAGAAGTTTGGAGATTAACTTAAAAATCGAATTTCTCCATTTCAACGTTTGTGGAGCTACCACCTTTAATCGTATCACGGCAGAAATGGAGATGTGGGGTCTGTACCCACATTCGCGTCCTGGCTACCGTTCCGCGAAGCTAAGGCACCTTCACCTTTCTAACACGTGTTTTTGTGCACGAGTTACCCCCTTATAGGTGAGTGGAGCATTATAATGGCTAGAATAGTCTTGTGATAGCTTATTGACGACTCCTTTCTAAACTTTCCCCTTTTCTTTGCTATGACCTTTCTTTTTCAAATTGGGTTGTTTTTGTTGATTGAGTGAGACCGAAAAATGACCGATCCAGGGGGAGGGCGGACCCCCCCCAATGTGAAGTTGATGGCAGTAATCCTGCCCTTTTACCAAACTCGAATAATGTTGGCACGCCAATCCGAAATAAGCTAGAAAAAACAGCCATTTTTTACTTAGAGACAGATTAAGGTCCTTTCACTGTATATTTGGAATCTACAGAAAGAGTGGGTTTTAGCATCGGCAGAGCAAATAACATTTAAATTGCAAGGAATATCTTTAACCTAAAATTAGCGAATATGAAGAAGATAAGCAACAAAGGATTAAATAGAATATCAATTGAATTTGTTTCCTACTAATCAGCTAATCAATTTACGAATAATCAAAATCTTATTAAAAAAGGGTTCAATATATTTATACCAATTGATTTTGTCTCATCGATGTAAATGGTAAAGTCGAGATTCTAAGCGTCAAAAGGCTGAACAGGAGGACAATTTTCTTAGTGACATATGAACCCACTGGAGCAGTATTATTTACATTCCTCTCAAAAGCGGTCAACTTTTACAATTTATCCTATAATATCACAGTTTACGTCCCTCCGGTAACACAGTCTTACAAGTGTTTGCGCTATGGATACAACAAATTGAACTGCAAAAGTGAGAAACTATGTTTCAACTGCGGCGAAACCAAATATCTGGGGGATGGGGAAGACTTTACATGCTCAACAAAATGTTTTTTTTGTAAGGAGTCGCACAAAATGGCATCAAAGAAATGCTCCGAATACAACAGACAAAAAAACATCAAAGAACTAATAGCTTTCAAAAACATAACTTTCTTTGAGGCCAATAATCTCTGCAAAAAAACATACTCTCCAAATAAAAATCTGGTAATTGATGAAGAAGACTTCCTGAAGCTCACCAAGAACAAAGCACACAACATCTCCTATTCCCAGCGATCCTCGGAATCGACTATTGACCCAACGGAAAGGAAAAGCTCATACTTCAGATCCAGCCCCACCAAAAGAACTTTCAACCAAGTCGCGTCAAGCAACCCAAAAAGAAAAGGATCATTCAAAAAAGCTACGACAAAGAGGAACACGAGCAGAATCTGATAAGCCCCAATGGCAGAACCGAAAACATGTATACTCAAGAACGCACTTCAAACTCGTCAACAACAAACATATTTTTCCACAATTCCCAACGGCCTGGAAACAGTGCTTATTCTCAATCTTACTTTAACAAACCAACTCCAGACTTTACCTGGATATGGTCATCAATTTTTTAAAAAATACATCAGAACACCAAGCAGACATCCTGAAAAGGATGCTTCTGTCTGAACTGAGTTTTAGACCCTACATGGATCTGGACCAGGCCTGGGACTCCGTGTACTGTAGAATTCCATAGCGACACTTCGCTCTCTGCATAAAATGAATGGGAAAGCGATCGTCGCTAGGATTCGACAGATACACGGAGTCCCAGGCCAGGACTCAGACGAATTAAAGCACCTTCAAAAAACCTACCCGCCCTTGCTTACCACAAAAACCGTAACATTCAACACGGCAAATCAACACGAGCCAAACCCCAAAATCATCCAATCGCAGCGTCTGGGCAAACGGAGAAAACCTAAACAACTTGATCGACAACAAGAACCCAGACATTATGCTCCTTAACAAAACATGGTTAAGCGAAAAACGAAAATTTGCTTTGAAGGCATATCATATAGTAAGACAGGACAGGGAGGACGGTTATGCAGGGGTAGCAACTTGCATTAAGAGAAATATTATATTTATGGAAATTGAAAAATTTCACCAAAAAAAAGTGCAGTGGATCGCCATCAAAGTAGGGGACACTCTAATCAAAAATATATACGTCAGCAGGGACTTGGCCATTGACCTCAAACTCCTAGAAGATCTGCAAGAGCAGGACAACTCCCACCATCCACTCTGGGACAAGTCGCCACCCAACAAGGGAGGCAGACTTATAAGCGATTTCATTCTGGACAAAGACCACGTGATCATGAACAACGGGTCGGGGACATTGGTCAAGAACCCACGAGAAAATACCAGCGCAGTAGACCTTTGTATAGTGAGTGGCAGCTTGGCAATAGAATCAAACTGGAACGTGATATACGACTGCGGAAACAGCGACCACTATCCCACATCCTGCACAATCGATACGGAGAGAAACAATGGTTTCAGACAAGCATTCATCCTCCAAGAGAAGTCGAGAAATTGGGCAAAAGCAGACTGGGAAGCATATCATGACAGGACACTAGTGGAAATCATCGGAACAACGGAAGAAATAGACTACGATAAACTCATTTCGATCATGAACTCAGCAGCCGAAGAAACCATCCCCCCGGTACTGGTACCGATGGTCCCACTGGAAAAGTGGCAACCCATGGTGGGACGAAGAATGCACGGAATGGATTCGGACTAGAAAAGCCGCCCTCGAAGACTTTAATAACAACCCCTAGATAGAGAACTACATAGACGCAAAAAAAACGATTGCAATGACAAGGAGAAACTTAATAATAAAAAAAAAGCGGAATTTGTGAAATTTTGCGGAACCCTGAGTCAAAATTCCAACTTGTCTTACGTCTGGAACAAAATTTAAAAAATTTCAAACTGTAGCAATAACAACCATATCACAATAAACGATGATATGACACCATTTATCTAAATACGCTTTGATGTATTTTTATAAATAAAGAGATAGATGGATGGATGGATCAATATCAAGGAATATATCCTCCACAACATGTCCTCGGTAAATATCGACCCAAACTTTAGCCCAGTTAACATTCACGTTACACGAGGAGTTCGCCAAAAAAAAAAACAGTCAGCCCCAGGATTGGACGGAATCGCCTACTCCATGTACCAACATCTACCAATTAGAGGCAAGCGATGTCTGCTGGATGCGTTCAACAAGTTCTTGAAGGGAGACCCAATCCCCTACTCTTGGAAAGAGGCGAACGTGATGAGCTTCCTGAAACCTAATAGAGACTCGTCAGATGTGGGGACTATAGGCCCATAGTACTATCTTCCTGTGGAGGGAAAATCCTTGAAACGATGATAAAAAACCAAATAGAATGGTTTCTGGAGATGAAAAACACCTTCACCAATCACCAACTAGGATTCCAAAAAGAAAAAGGAGCATACGATAATGTAGCGCTTCTAACGACATACACATACAACGCCTTCTTGTCATCTGAATCGGTCATGGCAGTATTCTTGGATATAAAAGCATCCTATGAAAATATCAACATCCACATCTTATACAATAAACTCGTAGAACTAAATGTCCCACTGGAACTAGTCAATCTAATGCATCAATTCCAATAGTCAAGACGCCTTTACAGTAGAAACAACCACGGAAACCTCATAGGACCTACCATAGCAACCAAAGGAATTCTCCAGGGCTCACCCCTAAGCACCACACTTTTCAACATATACCTAGCGAAACTATTCAACCTGAGCTTGGGAAACATATCAATAGGATACGCGGACGACTTAGTCCTAGTCATGAAAGGGAAAAACCCAACCACTATGAGGACACAAATTACTTCAGCCGTAGAAGCAGTGGACTACACGTTGAGAGAAATGAACCTCTCCCTGGCTCCGCAGAAGTGCGAAGCTATGTGGTTCACCAAGGGGAAAAGGGCAGATGTACCCGCCCCAATCGTTCTCCACAACCATACCAACAACACATGAAGTACCTAGGAGTCACTCTCAACCAGCACTTGAAATGAGACGCGCACATAGATCAAATAACCACAAAAGCAAAAAAAAGCACTCAACATACTGAAGGCCATCAGTAGAGTACGGTGGGGAGCAGACCCATGTACTTTGCTCATAACCTTCCAAGCCCTTGTCAGATCCCACCTAGAATTCGGAGCAATTTTCATCAAGCCAGTTAGCAAGAAGAGCATAGATAGATGTGGTGTTCTACGAAAGAATACGCATTTGTCTGGGACTAATGAGGTCCCCGTCTTACAATTTTATCGGAAGCGGCTATGCTGAGCCCAGAGCAAAGAAGAGAGATTCTAGCAACTAGATTCTCATCCAAGATAGTGGCCATCCAGAATCACCCTCTATTGAAGATATTACTAGCATGTCGAAGACAACTAATCACGAGGCCCACCCTTTTGCCCTTCCAGAAAGTCACCTACTTGGTCGCGTCACTCAAGCACTACCTTCCACACCTGAAAAAAAATATACAAAAGCCAAAATCTTCCATGCTTCGAGACAGAATACGAACTGCTAATGTCTCCCCTAAGGATTATACGATTCAACATCAAGAAGGACGACCCAATGACGAGGGCAAAATGAAGCTCAATCGAGGGAAAATATAAACATACATATTCCTTTTCATTTACAGATGCCTCTAAAAAAAAAAAACAATTTTGTATATGGAATAACTATCCAAAACATCAATTACAAATTCGCTTCTAGACTACCAGACTCTATCAGCATCTGCAAGGCGGTAACCATTGCAATTCACGACGCAGTAAAGATAATCACCCAAAAACGCATAAGAAACACCATCATTCTATCTGATTCATTGAGCGCTCTGCAAAAAATCAGCTCGAACCAGTTTTATGCGACGGCGGATAACTGGACAATAAGGAGAAAAACCTCATATATAGCGCAAATCAAAATGGATACGACATTAGACTAGCCTGGATCCCAGGACACGCCGGCATCGTTGGCAACATGGAAGCAGACACCTTGGCCAACTTGGCAGAACCCTAAACGTCCCAAAAAAAAGACCACAGATGCTTAAGAAGTATACAATGACATTAGACAAAAACTGCTGAACAAATACAAAAATGAATGGAAAACGACCCTTCTACAGAGGAAACACCAATACTCTGAGGTCCAAACAGAATACACAACTAAAATATGGTTCGCAAGACCCCCATTCAAAAATAGAAGACACATCACAACCTTCATCAGAATGCGGACAGGACACCTAACTGGAGAACACCTTTTTAAGATAAATTTGAGAGATAGACCCCTATGCAATTGTGGCCAGGTGGAAAGCCTGGACCACATGCTATTTGAATGTCCAATTAACTTCATTGTTGGCCGGAACCTGTATACAGAAACGATCAATCTAAATTATGATACCCCAATCACAATATACTCATTCCTGGCCCACCCCAAAGAAAAGCAATTGACCTCATAACCCAGTTTTTAAGCTATAACAAAATTAGTTTGTAATGCTCAGCTCATTTAACCCTTCCTTTTCTTCCAGCCTTTTGAGTGTTGTTTTGTACAATATCTACCAGACATCCTATGTTGTGTTTGTCTTGCTAACAGCCTAATGTGATATGTCTTCAACCAAATAATAAACTGCCCACGATAAAATAACGCTCACATAAAAGACAAGTCGGAGGTCACGATATGGTCCCGAACCAGACAACTCGTGATCACTAATCAAGCTGGCAATTGCCTAGGAGCCATCAAAGAAAGAAAAAGAAGAAGAGTCTATACCCTACGTGTCTCACTTTTTAGGGATGATCGACGAGGATGGTTCGTGGTAATCAATTTGAGGTCTTGGATTTTATGTGCTCAAAATGTGTTTTTCTTCCAACAGTCGACAATCTTAAAAATATGGTGATTTTTTTTGATAACTGCAGAAGAAAAATTCGCTGAGAAAGTGGTGATAGATGGGGACAAAGTGGAGTGATGGGACAATTGCGGTCAAAAGGTCTGACGTCGTACTTCTCCAAACCAGTTTCATTCTACGTCATATCACCATCAAAAAGGGGTTACTCTGACAAAGTCCAAGTCCAAACTTGAGCACTTCCGTATCAACTTTCATCTACTTACTGAATCCAAAAGAAAATCTAACCTTTTCGAAAATTGACCTGTTACAAAGTATGCGGTGATGTCAAGATATGCCGAGCTAATTCCACTTTGTCGACTCGCACGGAAGAACGTACGGCAACAAGAATACAAAATTGGTTTGTGGAGATAAATTCAAAGAAGTATGGGCCAGGAGCGTAACACTAAACAACGACCGCAACTATGGGTTTCTTCGAATTCAAGCGGGCAGGCAGGCGGAAAAATCGTTTTGAAGTAGGGGAGACTGAGGGAATGGTGTGCACCTTAGGAAAAATTGACTTGATTGCTGCTTTAGAAATGTTATAGAAAGAAGATATATAGTGATAGATGGCTGACATATTGTATTATCAATGAGTAATGTCAGAATTAATCTACAAATCCCCCCAATGACAAAAAATATCAAAAGTACGAAAATGCATTTGCGCACAGTTCCCCACCCGATGAGGCGATAGTGCGCATGAGGGTAGGAAATCGTGCGCATTAAGAAATAATAGTGCTCTGGACATTGAAACAGAAAAAAAGCCAGGATATTATATTGGACTAGAATCCACCGACTTTGTCGTTGGGTTTTGGACTCATTTTTAACAAGATTTTTCTCAGCGTCGACTCTGGAATATGAGATCTTCTCACTTTTTTTCTGCCATCTATTTGTATTACATTCAATGCTTTTCATTATGATCATTTACTATTAGAATATAAATGTTTCACGTACTTATGTACTTTCATGGCATCTGCAACAGTAGATTCATTTTTCACTATTCAATTTATTGCGAGAGAATGGTGCGCATTCTTGTGCATCATTACCCCATCATGGCCCTGAAAACAAGAACCTCGACATCACGGAAACTAGTCAGCGAAATATGACGAAATTGCGTGTGAACGGCAAGTTCATTTCATTCTTAAAAAAATATATATTTCAGATTATTCAGGTATGGATTATGAATTCAAATTTTTATTTCGTACACGTGAAAATTCATAACGAAAAATGTTCATACACAAAAACTTCATTGAATGAAAAACTAATATGCCAAGAGTCTCCGCTCTTAGCGCTCTGCTCACCGTTAGACACTAACTTCATGTCTTACTACCAAAATTGCCAATTTTAACCGCACTTATTGTATTTTTAATGGTGCGCACGATTACCCGCTGTGCACGGTTCCCCCACTTTCCTCTACACTTTTTGTGTGTATTTCAAATTTTCAATAAACCAAGATGCTCATACAGGGTCTCCAGATACGGGAACCGAGCGGCTGTACCTCGATAATGGTGATTCTCAGTGGTTTGGGAAAAAATCTGTATGAGTAAAGCGGGTAGGAGAAATGACTGGAAATCATATCGAAGTTCGTGATTCAACACTGAGGGAGCGTGACTGCTATGAAGAAACAAATTTCACGCTATCTCGAAAAGATACACGATGAGCTATAACTTTCAAACCGCCGTTTTATAGCTTGAGTGATACCGGGCCATTTTGCTCCGTGACATTTTTTCGAATCTGTCATAATAAGGGAAGGGGAGGAGGTCGATATATTTGTCAATATTTGAATCTCAATATCTCTTGAACCTCCCGTTCCCTTATCATGACTGGTACGGAAAAATGTCATGGAGCAAAATGATCTGGAATCAGCTGAGCTATCAAATGACGTTTTCAAAATTATAGAGAGCCACTCCGTAGCCGTTTCCAGAAACTCTGTATACAAGTATTGAATGGACCAATGACAAGCGTGAGAGAAACAGTTTTGGATGTATTCAATCCTTTAAGGTCGCCGCGCCAGGCTTATCAAAACCACAATAATCTAATTAGCACATGATTATTTTTACACAAAATGGCATTCACCAAGGAATGAATGCACATTGAATTTATTTATTCAATTCTCAGCAAAACTATTTTGTTCAAATTTAGTTTTGTCGATTGAAGTTTTGGTTAAGGTGACTTATCTGTTGCATTGATATTTTATTGTTATTTAATCAATACAGTTGTGACGTTACACCGGTATTGGACGCCTATTAATTTTTTTACAAAATATATAAAATCTTTTTTTAATTCAATGATGAATCAAAACATCCGCCATTGCGATACATTTTTTATGCAAGTAATGATGTGAGTGTTGATTGTTGCCAACTGATGACTAAGTTTTAGGGTGATCTTTGACATGAATGTCACGATTTTCCGAAGAAACCAACAAACAAACAAACAAATTTCATTTCAATGATAAGGGACAAATCTATAATTCCTGTTGTGTGTTGTTTTTGTGTGATATGAGAAGGGATTCGTTGGTTTTTTTGTCTTGTCTGTTCTTTAAACTGTCCATGCTCATTTTTGTCCCTGAATTTTTTGTACGTTGTTATACTGCTTTATGCTGAATCCTTTGTCGACTATCAATTTTGAGAAGGTTGTTAAATTTGTCTCTGGTCTATTCAGACTGGGACAAAATGTGCATTTCCAAACATACTTGAGAGTTATTTGATTGAACTGGAATTGGATATTTTGTTCACGTTATTTGGATAGAACGCATAAATTATTCTTTTGATTATCCATAAACGTAGTTGGGATAAGATCACTTGTATGATATTTGAATCCGTCTACTTTTCAATAATCATTTCGAATGAAAACTCGTTATGTTCTCGATATGATTCTTGAGAGCTTCTTGAAAGCTGTTTGAAATTTAGTTCTGGCTAATTTGGAAACCAGAAATTTTGCGGTAAAGATTTTTTTTTAAATATTTTCGTGTCTGTAACAGCAGCGTTGGCAATTTTTTCAAGGAAGCGATGACTATTTTCCCAGGAACAACAATAAATCCCAGGAACTACTATGAAGTCAATAAACTCTAATCGCTCTCATTCATTTTGTACATACTAATACTCTATCAACGTTGTCATGATTTCATCTTATGGCGCTGATTCAAAATGTAGCTTGCAGTGGAGATGAATTTTGAAAAAAGACATCAAATGAGGAGTGACTTATCAAAATGCGTTTTGTTCAGATTCGGAAAAAATTCAGTTTGATAAGGTTTTGCTATGAAGACACAATATACAGTGTGTCCAGAATAAAATGATGTACATGGGGATATAGGAAACGGTGAGAGATACGACGTTGCCTAAATCGAAGAAAAAATGCGTATTTGTATGCCCAAAAATATCCTACCTTTGTTTCATTTTGAATCGATATTGTAATGTAGATACAGGGTGAAAAAGGACAATGTCCATTTTTGAAAAACCACAATATTTTGCTTATTATAAAAGCTTACGCTTTCAATTTTTCACGATATCGGTAAGAGGATAAGACGATTTTAAAAACGACATCAAAAAAATTGTAGGCCTACTATGTTACGTCTGGTCGAGGTCAACTTTTGATTTTCTTATGGGCGTCATATTGAATTTTTCCATTCTCAAAATTCGCATTAAAAATGCTTTTTGAAAATATGGCTCTCATAAGAAAAACAGACTTGACTTTGACTGGACACATTCAATTGAAACTATTTTCCATGACCATGCATGTATACAGGGTGCCACAGATTCAAGTGCATGCATGGGGATCTCAGTTATTATAAGAGATACAGGGTCGTTTAAATGGTTGCAAAGTTGCGCATTTTTATGCTCAACAAAATGCCGTTTTGAAATTTGAAAAATTCCGCCTACTTTCGAAAATATTCGGAAAAAAACGAAATTTCGCAAAAACGTTATTATTATTTTCTGAGTTTATTTGAGAAGATATTGTAAAATGAATTACACTTTCTGCCACTTTTTCTCCACTACAAGATGGCAGTATCAAATTTAAAATCTGACGTTTCGTCTTTGAGCGGCCATCATCAAGTTCATTTTTTTTTTAATACGGACCTGGATTTTTTACTTTTAGTTATCTTTTGACGTCCTTGAGGAATTGAGGTGATTAGATGAGGGTGTAGAGCAATGAGTTGCCTTAGCAACGTCATTATTTTCAATTATTTTTCACCATTGACTATAATTTTTCACCTATTACTGTAATTTTCAATATTTTGTTAAAATGGCAATATTTTTGGAAACAGAAATTGATTCAGTTTTTTATGATTTTTTTTATTTTCCATGTCATTTGTGGATTTTATTTAATTTCATTACATGTATCGTTATTGGATGATATTTCGATTTTGGTTTGGTCAATTAGACTTGTTTAGTTGTGCAGGTTTTCTCATAAGAATAACGTGTCGAATAAAGATAGATTTATGAACCAAACTATGAGCTATGGAGAAAAGGGTTGCCTAACTCATTTTCTCTGGTATTATTTTTCAAATGAGTATTTTTTTCGACGGTTGCGATACCTCAATTCATTAAGGACGTCAAAAGATAATTAAAAATCAAATGAAAAATCCAGGTCCGTATTTAAAAAAATGAACTTGACGATGGCCGCTCAAAGACGAAACGTCAGATTTTCAATTTGATACCGCATTCTTGTAGAGGAGAAAAAGTGTCAATAAGAAAGTGTAATTCATTTTACAATATCTTCTCAAATAAACTTAGGAAATAATAATAACGTTTTTGCCAAATTTCGGTTTTTTTCGATTATTTTCGGAAGTAGTGGGAATTTTTCAAATTTCAAAACGGCATTTTGTTGAGCATAAAAATGCGCAACTTTGCAACCATTCAACCGACCCTGTATCTCTTATAATAACTGAGATCCTCATGCATGCACTCGAATCTGTGGCACCCTGTATACAGATCTCAGAAACTGGGCATCCCAGAGACTTGGGAAAAAAAAATTACTGTGTAATATGGAATAGAGAAAATGCTGGAAAAATATCAGAAGTTCCCAAGATAGCTATCAAAACACAAAATTGGCGTTTTTTCGTGATTTTTTAATAGAAACAAATATAAATGAGTACCGCTATGAATTCCTTGAGAAAATTCCTTCAAATTTGTTTTTCTGATTTTTTTTTCTAGCATGTCAAATAAAACAGGTATCAGCTGTCAAACCTTACAACGCAAGAATGCTCATACTTTTTAAACAACTAGACCGATTGACGCGATCTTGGTCTCATTTTGAAGAGGAGGTTTTCCTCTTCCACAGTTTTGGGATATCAAATGATTCTGATCAGAAGAGACGATTTTATTCAATATAACATGCGTACGACGAACATTTTCCAAATTTACTCGACATTTTTAAATACAAAGGCATAGTGAAAATAGTTCGTCTGGAATGTCGACTAGATTTCGCACATCTTTCATGCAAGACATTAAATTACAGAAAAGCGTATAGGTAGCTTTTTTATTTCGAAATCTAGGAACAAGTGTTATACATGGAAGTTGTGTGGAATTTTGTCGAGAATTCAGACGAACAATTTTCAGTCTATCTTTGCATTTGGAAATTTTAAGTGAATCAAGAAAATGACCGTCGTCCCCATATTATACTGAATACAATCGTCTGTTTTGATCGGAATCATTAGAAATATCAAAATTGTGGAAGAAGAGGACCTCCTCTTCAAAATGAGACCAGGATCGCGTCAATCCGTTGGGTTGTTTCAAAGTTATGCTTATTCTTGCGTTGTGAGGTTTGACAGCTGATACCAGTTTCATTTGACATGCTAAAAAAAAATCACTAAAACAAATTTGAAGAAAATTTCTCAAGGAATCCATATCGGTACTTATTTATATTTGTTTCTATTAAAAAATCACGAAAAAACAGCAATTTTTTTGTTTTGATAGCACCGTTACGCCATGTTGTGGCTATCTTGGGAACTTCTGATATATTTCTAGCATTTTCTCTAGTCCATATTACCCAGTAATTTTTTTTCCGTAAGTCTCTGGGATGCCTAGTTTCTGAGATCTGGCGCCTTGCCATTCTTGAATAGACACCCTGTACAACGATTCTGAACACACATTATGCTAAACCACTTTGTTTTCAGTTGTGAAGGGTTCAGTATTGCTCAACAATTCTTTTAAATCTGTCACAGGAAAAAGTGTATCGATTACAGAAAATTCAAAATCGTGCCCTAAGATCTATTTTCCACTGTGACATTTACCCCTATTTACCCCTGTTAATTTGATGTTACAGACAGTTGAAGTCATGAATGTACGACAATGTAATTTTATTTAGAACCTATATTATGATTTTCAAAATGATACATTGTTTGGTACCTGATTATTTGTCCAAAGAATTGTTATACGTGAGTGATGTGCATAGATACAACACTAGAACTGTTGATAAATTTTTACGTACAAACTAACCGCTTGACAAGAACTCAAGTTAGCTTGTTTTATAGAGGTCTTACTCAATTCAGTGATCTTCCACTTTACGTGAAAAATAGTCATGAGCTTGAATCTTTCACAAATAATCTAAGAATCTATATTCTTTTAATGTGATAATAATTTAAGCATTTTTTATTATTTATTATCATGTACGTAATGAAGAGTATTTTGTAAAGCTTTGCTTAATAGTTATTTTTCTTTTTTTTTTTTTTGGTCATTATCGAGAATCTAGTTTTGGGTGACGAAATGCGTTCTGATAAGTCACTTCTCAAATATTATTGGAGACGTATTCACAATCTATTATATCTTGATGATTATACCGGCAAAATTTGTGCAGATTGTCGAGACTTGATCCAAAACCATTTTCATGATTATCCAACATATTCATTTGTATCAATAATACGCACCGTTGAGCATAAACAATTTTGAACCAAGCTCCCTGTGTTTATTGAGATAATCGGATATTTTGATTGGATACCGACAATGGCCAGAAAATATTGCCGAATAATATCAGATGGCTCAATTTCAATTGAGGTCGCAAAATTATAATTATCATTGCGTCTCATTGATTCGAATTCGTTGCATTCTCTTCTATTTATGACACCCATACTTTTATTACGAATAAAGAATTGTTTGATGTTATTATTTTATCGATGTCTGGTCCATTGATTGATTTTGCAACTGATTTTTTCTGGGATTCTCGATTCACAGATGTATCAATAAAGGAATTTTTACTCAACAGTCAATCTATCGACGCAAGGCCTCGATAGTTTGAGTCGCGACCTCCGACCGAATAAGTTATAAAAGTACATTGTTTTTTTTTTGGTAGATAGTCTGATCTTACTGACATAACGTGGAAAATATTGACGTACCACTACACACCGATCATCAGTTATTGGAAACAATCAGAAACCTCGAT
Source organism: Orchestes rusci (assembly GCA_958502075.1). NCBI lineage: Eukaryota > Metazoa > Arthropoda > Insecta > Coleoptera > Curculionidae > Orchestes > Orchestes rusci. The sequence continues at coordinate 37,750,467 of OY293303.1, read as the reverse complement.
GTATTTGTGGAGGCATATGAGAAATAGGAAGTGGATACGAAACTTATAAGGAATCAAGTCTTGAAAATATGTTGAAAAATCTTTTGGATCAAGTCAAGAGTGGTCTAGAAACTTGAAATTTCTTAAATAGTTCGTTATCAAAAGTATCCGTTCCGTGCTGCGTCTGTATTTATCCACATAATGAAAGAGCGGATACAGGGCAAACAATATCGATGAGATTAGACTGATCGATCATCAGCACTTCATAAAATGGTATTATCGTCCTTGGCTCACAAACGTAGAGTATGTACAAACGTAACTTATTTAATATTGAGGATCATTTTCTCTCAAAAATATTTGATGGGTTTATCAAAAACGGTTTTCGAGAATGAATGTACAGTGGCAAGCATATGAATCCGCACACACAGTTATTTTTTGACAACTCTCGTGATATGCATAAACCAACACACATGTGATCTGCTAAATCGTTTCACTGTCTCTGATCACGTGTCGTCTGTTTACTTCGATGGTTTTTTGTTTAAATCCATGAATAACAAAAACGATCAAGTCACTGCGGTGAATAATGTGTAGTATCTGCGCTGGAATTGGTTTGAGGTGATATATATTTGATTATCTGATATAAAAGAGATGCAATCAATGTATTTTTTATAACCTTTTTATATTTTGTTCACAACATAAATATCTCACATCCTAGCCAATAATTCAATTGCCTTCCGCCCTTCGCATCACCGGATAATATATTTGAGAAACCATGCATCATATTGTGTTAAGATTACTCGAACTAAGCTGAAATAATCAATCCCAAAACCAAAAACCAGCTTTCTTGTTCACTTGTGACTAATCATTTTGACAGAAGTGATTTGTTACTATGACAAAGTTTGGCATTTTACGAGGGTTGTTTAAAATATTGTGTGCGAATTCAAATGGTTTTCACTATACATATCAACCTAGGGAACCTACGAATGTATATGGCATACTGAAATCCTTTTAATCAAACTTGAGTTATTATACAAGTTTGAAAACTAATATCGGAAATCAATAATTATGCTTATACTATAAAACTAGAAAAAAAATTGAATCGCGAAAAAAAATAAATTCTGTAATGGCCCAATCCAATAGCGTTTCCAGTGAGTTAAAATTATGGTGAACGTCTAGACTGACCGCCTCCCTTAATACAATATCGATCTTCAATAATGTTTGAATTAGGCATATTGTGAATTGGATGAAACAACTTCTCGACATAAACTGAATAGAATAGTCCTGCCTAACGTCATCATCTATTTTGTCATGACAGCCTAGCTCCAAATTGCACTCGGATGAAAACGCTGTTTGAATAGCTCCAAATCCAAAATTGTGATGCAATACGAACTTCTCACCAGTTTGCTCGAGTGGTGTAGCATTGATTGACCAAATAGTTTCATTATAGCTTTGGTGAATGACATCATCTGCAGATTCTGGAGTGATCCCCAATGAACTCCTTTGGATTCTGTGACAAATTTAAGGATTAGGCTTTAGGAATAAAACTATTTGTCGATAGAAAGCTCGATAGATAGGCACCTTCTAAAGAACGTCTTTCTTGGATTTGCCAGACAGCAGAGACGCCGCGTCGGGCCGGAGCCGACGACATCGATCGTGGCACGCCAGGAAGACGGCGTCGCGGCGTCGGCGGCAACCGATGTCTGTATCAAAAGAGGTGGCGCACGTGTGAACCACGTGGATGGAGCTCACCTGAGCTGCTGATGTCGTCACGAAACATATGGTTATGCAGGTGTCAATGGTAAATGGCCATGAACGCGACTTGGTTTTTTCTCGTTGCTTCGGAACGTTCCAATATTGCCGCTTGATAGTGATTATATGACCTCGACATTTCCAGATCTGATGTGTATGATTTTTGTTGATACAATGGTTATAAGAAGGTTGGGCAAAGCCTTTTTTCATGCCTATCTCAGTAGTATGCTTAACCAATTTTGCAGAATATTGAAGTGAAATGTCTAAACTTTCTGCTGTACGAATGGAAAATTTTCGCATTGCAACGTTGGAAATAGTTCATTTACCATCACATTTGAATTGATGGTCCTCATTTTGTTTCACTCAGAGACAGTTATGTCCGTAACATTTGAGTCAATAATAACATAGGTGTTGATAAATTTTTTTTGTTGGTAGAATATACTCTTTATGAAGACCAAAGATATTTCCAAAAAGTCTTTGATAAACAGCAGCGATTTATTCGATCCTAATTGAACAGCAAAACATTTGTATATGAAACAGCATGTTTGAATTAATTTTATTCCTGTATTTTGAATGGGGACTGAATGACAGTGAACATAATCCACTCATAAATATCGATTTGAATATACGTAAAGAGTTCGTCAAACTTATTTATTTGAAGGGAGGGAGAGAACTCAAAATGGAAAAATCAGAAGAAAATGTTTTCTTCGACCTGATTTTTGTTTGAAAAAATCAAAATCTCAGAAACAAAACTTCTCTTAATAGTTATATGGGCCTATATTAACTCCTGTGATACCAGATCAGTCGCTTTTCAAAAGTCAATAATTATTGAGAATATGATTTTAGTTCGGATATGTTTCTGAAGGCCTGTTTGGATGAATGAAGCGGTCTTTGATTTCAATATAGTGTTACCACTGTGTGCCACGATACGGCGCGACGTCACTTTATTATCAGATGGTGAGTTGTGAGTTGGGTTGCAGGGGATCATATTATAAATGAATAAATAAATAAATAAATAACGTCTTCATTCAGTACTTCCGCCTACATACAGAGCAAATATACAATATATGATTACAGAGCATGCACATCGAAAAAGGATCAACTGGCGAAGCTTTAGTATTTTACTTGGTACTACATGAAAATTGAGCACTAGTTGGAACCAAGAAAAACCATGTAATGATCTCATATTTCATCATGCTTTGCATAGTGTTGCTTTGATTATGTGAAGGACCACCCTTGGTAGGGAAATAATATGAATCGTATAGGAAATTGTTTAACTTTTATATTCGAGCAACTTTTCAACAAAATTTATATCAACTTCAAAGTCATATATCAACAATACTCTCCACCTGTGACAGTCATTCATGGCACCCTTGTTCTCCTTGCACTTGTCGGCCCGTGTTCAGACTTGAACCACGATTTAAGCAGTAACATGCCGGCCACGTTGAAAAGTCTCACTTTTCGGAAAATAAAAAATACGGCTAACTCCGAAAACTTCCATCACACAATTCACTATCAGATATCAGTGTCATTTTCTTTATTCTGAGGTGTCAATTGGTAACACGCACACTCGAGCCACAGATCTTCTGATTATGTTGCCATTAGTAAGACGTACGGAAATAACTCTAACTATCTTGCCCGCTCCTGGATGAAGATCGACGACTCGTGCCATTTGCCATCGTAGTGGGGGTTGGTTGTCCTCAATCAGAACGACTAGGGATCCAAGCTTCAAATTGACATGGATATTTTGCTTCCACTTGCTCCGTGCCTGAAGGCTTGACAAGTGCTCTCTTGACCAGCGTCCCCAAAATTGTTGATGTAATTGCTGTAGTCTTTGATATAACGACAAACGTGATATTTTGACTTCCATGAAGTTAGCTTCTGGAGAACATGATAGAGACTCGCCTATTAGGAAATGTGAAGGGGTCAAAGGATCATAGTCGTTGAAATCATCAGAGAGTTGAGTCAGTGGTCGGGAATTTAAACATGCCTCAATTTGAACCAAAAGGGTGTACATATTTTAAAAATCAAGAGATAAATTTCAGAGTACCCGCTTAGGGTGAAATTTCGTACTCTTAACTGCAGCTTCCCATAAACCGCCCATGTGAGCAAATCGCGCAGGTATTCGATGCCAGTTGTTCTGATCGTTAGCTAGAAATGTTGAAACAATAACATTATGCTTTTTGTCATTCATCAAATTATGAAGTTCAATAAAGTGATCATTTGCTCCAAACAAAATTTAATCCGTTGTCGGAATAAATGTTTGAAGGTTTACCCCGACGGAAGCAAAATCTCTTTAAGGCATTCAAAAAACTATCCGTCGTCAAATCTGGAACTAATTCAATATGGATTGCATGAGTGTTAAAACATACAAATGCACATATATGTTTTTATAATTTTGCTTCTGCGCAACCTCCCTTCTTTAACATAGATCGGACCAGCGTAATCCACACCGCAGTTTAAGAGAGGACGACGTGGAATAACACGTGCTCTAGGCAAGGAACCCATTAAAAATTTAACAGGTTTGGGATTTGCTCTATAACAAATAATGCACTCATTAAGAACCCTTTTCACTGTATTTTTACCTTTGATGGGCCAAAATTTTAGACGTATCATAGAAAGTAGATTTTGACTGCCTGCGTGCAGATATCTAAGATGAGCATCCAAAACAATCAAATCTGTTAACTTATGTTTGTGTGACAAAATGATTTGGTGTTTCTGATCATAATTCAGTTTTGAATATTGCAGTCTTCCACCCACACGTAATATTTTTTCAGAATCCAAGAAAGGATTCAAACTCAATATTGTACTGTGGCGACTTAAGGGTTTGGAATTCTCAAGGCTCGAGATCTCTTTCTCGAATGATTCGCGTTGAGCCAATCGTATTAGAATGGAAGAAGCTTTGTTTAGTTCAGAAACTGACACTGTTTGATGTAATGGGAATTTTCTTCAAAGTACAGTTTTTGAATCTGATAATGTATGCTACAACTCTTTGCAATTTGCAGAAAGTTGAATATTTTTCAAAAATATTGAATTTGAGCTGAGTATTTCCACTAGAATGTGTTACGTCTGTTGTATTCAAGCTTTTTGCGTTTGATTTTATTTCTGGTAATGAGTCCAACTCAGAAATATCACCACTGCAATAGTTATCTTCCATATTAAACTTGTATAAAAATTCAGGACCATTAAACCATGTTCTGTTTTCAATCAATGCTCGTGGCCCTAAGCCTCGAGATATAATATCAGCAGCATTATCGTGACTTTTGACATGCTTCCAACTATTAAGTTCCAAAAATTCTGATATTTTGGCAATTCTATTCGCGACAAATGTTTCTAATTTGCAAGGTTCCACCTTCAACCAAGACAGAACTATTGTTGAATCTGTAAAATAAATTGTCTTTGATATGTCATGATTAAGAATTTTTGTCACTCTTGAGACCAATTGTACTAATAAATGAGCTGCTAACAATTCCAATCTGGGTATAGTTTGTTTCTTGAGTGGTGCAACTTTTGACTTAGCAATTAAAAGTCGTATCTGCTTTCTTCCGTTTTTATCAATTGATGATAAGTATAAACATGCTCCATATGCCTTCTCCGAACTGTCGCAAAAACCATATAATTCAGATTTCTTCGTGTCGGGAATCAAAACGTGTCGATTGATTTCTAGTTCATTTAAAACTCTTTCAAATTTAACGGAATATCTTCATCCCAATCGGTTTGTTCGGCCATAACTCTTGCATAAGAATTTTTGCTGTGATGATTGCAGGACCAATTAAAACTAGAGGATCGAAAATTTGTGAAATTGCTGACAGAACGCTACGTTTGGTTATTTTTTCTTGAATCTTGACGTTAATTGAATATTTCAGGTTGTCTTGATGTGGATTCCAAATTGATTATCCCAAGTGTTTTCAATTTTTTCTCGTCATGATTCAAAATCAATTTGTCATCTTTGAGATGACTTTTTTCTGAAATGTAATTAAGGATTGATGTGTCATTTGAGGACCATTTTCTGAGATCAAATTTAGCTTGCGAAAGTATTTCTGTTAGTTCATGATATATTTCTTATGCTTCGCTTTTGGTGTCAACACTTAGTAACAGGTCGTCCATATAAAATGAGCTTTCAATAATTGTCGCAGTCCGAGGATATTTGTCTCTTTTTTCGATAGCAGGTTGCTTTAAACATCGCGTTGCTTGAAATGCGCACTTGCGGTTCCGTAGGTAACTGTGTTGTGTTGATAAACTTTAATTGGCTCGTCTGGATGCCTTCTCCATAAAATTTGTTGATAGTGTCACTCGGTGGGATCAATCAATATGCATCGATACATCATTTTGACATCAGCACTGAGGACTTACTTTCTCAATCGTAGTCGTAAAAGAATTAAATAAAGATCGGATTGTGTAGTTGGACCTACTAGTATTAAATCATTAAACGGAACGTCTGTACTTGTTTTCGCACTCGCAGCAGATACTACTCTACACCTTGTTGTGACTGAGTCTCGTAATACTGCTGTATGTGGTAAGAAATATGAATTTTCGTCCATTGAATCATCGTTTTCCAAATTGTTTTTGAACTGTATATGCTTCAAATTTTCATATTCGGTCATGAATTCTATATATTGAACTTTCAAATCTTAATCTTTTTTGAAACGTCTTTCTAAATTATTGAATCTTCGTAAGGCCATGGTTTTCGAATTTCCTAACTTTCCATCACAATCTCTCTTGAATGGATATTTCACTATGAATCTTCCGTGTTTCTGACGCGAAGTAGTCTCTTTGAAATAATGTTCACACATTTCTTCTTCCTCTGAGAAAAACACTTTTTGTTGTAGTTCTTCAATCTCCCAAAATTTATTCAAACTGTTATTGAGATCTTTATTTGTGATTTTTGTGGATAAATTACAGATTGAAGCTTGTTGTTGATTATTTTTGTGAAATGCGATTCGTCCGGCAAAAATCCATCCTAATCGTGTTTCTTGTAAGACTGGCATATTGTTACCTAGTTTCAACCTACCGGTTTTTAGCAAATCGTAAAATACTCCTACGCCTATTAATAAATGTATTCCCTTCGGAATATTGAACTTTTCATCTGCTAATTTCAAGTTAAACGGGTACTTTATGTCTTGTCTATTAAATTGAATAATGGCAATTTTTCTGTTATTTTTGGTAAACTCAGAAATGATAAATCCACTTTAAACGATTCAGTGCAAGATTTTATGGTCGTGAATGTTTTCTTTTAAATTTTCGTTACAGATTCATTGACTCCTGACAATGGTATATTGACATTTTGGCAATTGAGCTTCAGTTTCTCAAAAAGGGATTCAGTCATCAGATTGTATTGACTACCTGAGTCCAACAATGCATTACATGTATGCCAACTTCCTTGATAATCAGCAATGAGAACAAAAGCAGTCGACAATAAAATTTGATTCTCTGAGAAATTGGAAAAAGCAAAGTTTAACTGTTCGTTTTCTTTATTTTCTGTACAAATTTATGGAAAATTTTCACTTGTGGTGCACACTGCGTTAAAACTTCGTTCTGCACGTTCATTTGATTCATTTCGTCGAGTTACATGTGTTTCTGGAGCTTTTGAATTGTCGGTTCGGTTCTGGGAGACAAATGATTCGGCCACTTTTCGACATGGTTTAGGCAAAAAGTTCCGATGGACAGCCTCCTCCGATCTTATAGCTGGGGATTGAGATAGAGAATATCGAGTATTCGTGGTAATGCGGTTTTCAAAACGTTCCGAATCATGGTGCTCAGGTCTTTGATTTTCATGCAATAAAGTATTATGCTTGGAATTACATTTCTTGCATCTGCTTGAGTTACATTCATTTTTGAAATGACCTGTTCTGAGACAATTGCTACAAAGTTTGTTTTCTCGTATAACGTTATATTTTTCTTTTGTGGTAAGATTAGCAAATGATGGACAACTGAACAGGAAATGAGATTCACCACAATATGGGCACTTGATATTTGTTTTTTCTTTTGTGAAAAGACATCTACTTGTTGATGTTTCGTGTTCAAATTTTCGAGAAAATGGTTTTTGTTGGTAGTTAGATTTTGAGAAATCACTGCTTAATGCTGTGACGTTTTTAAATTTCAAACTAGAATCTAGTAAAATTACCAACCAATTATACCTTCCGCGTTGGCTCCCTCGAACTAAGTACTGCCAGGAAATTTAGAAAATAAATAGGGCCGCCAGCTTTTCTACAGTGGAGACGGGGTAGGGTCCTAAAGGTTTATAAGAGAGCGCCACGTGGTTTAATTTTCCTATTTTTTTCCAAATGCTCGAAGAGTTTTCCCAGACTTACTAACCACGAAGTGTAATATCTGGTCTAATGTATGACGTCCATAATTCGAAGAATGTTTGGTAATTGAAAGAACTATTTATACCCGAATATTTTTCTATTATTCTTCCGTGTAAATAATTGTTACAGAAAGCCAATTATTTAGAAACCCCAAAATAAATTTAAGGTTGAATTGAACAGTACCTTAACCAACCCTTAATTTATTCACCAACCTACGTTACTATAATGCCGCTATAAAACCATGATCATGTTTTCATTTACACCGGCGCACAACTCAGTAAATAATTCACAATAAATATGAGCAATGCCAGGCTTATATGCAGCCACTGGCCCGCATTATTCAACCGAATAATATAGGTAGCAGTATCAAAATATACACACAAAAAAAATCAAAGCAAAAATAAAATGTCACACATTTTGTTTTATAAAGAGAAAAATTGGAAGAGTCTGATGATTAAAATGGCCAAATAAAAGATTATTGGGCTATAATTACCCAACTTGAAGAAAAATGTAATTGAAGTTTGATTAATTTGATTAATGATAAATAATGAATAATAATGATTTTGGTTAAACTTGCGTGTCGTAAGTAAACTTCCGTTCCACCAAACAGTCAGCTATCTCCGGAAACTCTGTCATTCAGGGTCGTAGCAATCCAAACTGTCCAGACAGGTCCACGTCCAATCCAGCCTTGGAAAGTTCGAGGTACGTAGCCGGCTGGTATACAACAGGACGGAAGAATTCCAATGCAACGGCAAGGAAGACAGGAGAAAAAGATAAAAGGGAAGAAAATCCCGGAAAAACCCTAAAAGAATGAAGAACACCCGTTAGGGCTTCTAAACGCCAAAACAACCCAAGGAAACTTCCACATATAAACCAGGCCAATAAGCCGACATACCTTTTGATGTTGGGCGGGTTTCAAGAAGTTCTAGTTGCGTGATTCCAAATTGATCCCATACAGCGATGGCGTGGTAGACTATCCAAAATCCTCAATCATCGAGCCATTGAGCCAACGAATCATAGTCAATTTACCACTGAGCCTTTATTGCACCTTTTTCCTCACTAGGAGAACCAAACTTATCCAAGTTCCAGTAATTGAGAGCAAATAAAGAGCGATGGAAGTCACGACAACTAACACGTTTTTCTCCAGGATACGCTGGTTGAAAAAATGGCCGAAAGGAAAAATAGAAGTTCCAGAACGACAATACTTGAATCGGACGAGAAATCAATCCATCCTTATCCATAGCATCAATACCCGGGTAAGTCCTTCTTTATCTAGGTTTTGCGAAATCAGAGAGGGGGACCCACACTTCAACATGTACCAAAATGGTCAAGAAATTCGGGCATTCTAATGGAAGAAACTCATACATAAAAACCATTCGCTGCAACGGCTCAGTGAACAAGTGGCAACATTGGCCACTCAACCCGTGTTCTACGCAAATCCGGAACCAGTCACAGGAGAAGGAATATTCGCGCAGTGTAGGTTGTCATATTCTGTCCTAACGACAGAATCCATAAAGTGGTGAAACAATTTGAAAAATCGATAAAAGGAATTAGAAGAACACTGAATGAACAAGGGGTGAGAACTGGGAGCATAGCACTGCAATTGACCCATGAATGCATGAAAAACATAATCTTTAATCATGTAAAACTTCCTAGCAACACTAACAAATTCGTCACAACGGCAACCCTGCCAGCCTCCATCAAGGTTATGATGAACCAACAGCGATTTCGAATTATGACGTTAGCCGTCCGATACGAAAATCGATACAATTGATCTGAAAATACAGATTTTTATGATTTCGCATGAAAAGGGAACAAAAAGTGCTGTGAACGTGGAAAGTGCGGAAAAAGACATTCGCTGTGCTACATCGGTGAGTTATCAATGTGATCTCATTATATCAAGACGAAATAACCTCACTTTACTGTTTACCAATTTACTGAGCTGGAAATGCTGCAAACGAATACACTTAACTTTATTGGTTCCAGAAAACCCATGACGAAGTGACGAACCAGGACTCCTCTACGTGATTTGAAGCTCTAGGATGGTTTCCAACCCAAAATTTACTACCAAAATAACCTATGAAAACAGACCATAAATAGACCATACCAAATAAGACCATTGTATTGCATAAATTCTCGTGATGTGAATATGGACATTATTTCTTAAACTACCCTTGTTAACTATTATTTAATAAACCCGATTAAAACTACTTGATTTCTTATAACCTGGCTTTAATTAACTGTACAATAATCTTCATTTTTTGGCGGACGAAATTGAGACGTTACAATGCTTCCAGGGTTAAACACTTTTTTGTCAAGAATTGCACAAATTCGTTCAAAGTTGGTCAATTTGCATCGTCTTGCTTGTTTTCCCATTCACGCCGTGTTCTATCGTCTAATTCTTGTATTATGATTGGGATGAGAATTAAGTCCCAGTGCTCGACTGGCAATCTTAACTTTTCCAAAGCTGATTTGTGTTGAAATAATGTATCTAACAAAAGTCTGAGATGGCTAGCTGATTCTTCAGAAACTTGTGGCAAAGTGAACAATAAATTGTTTATGTGAAGATTGATTGTGGCTCGTTTGTTTTCATACCTTTTTTTTAGCAACTCCAGAGCGATTGAATAATTTGATGCAGTAACTCCCAAGGATTGGATCAATTTCAATGCATCACTCTTACAACATATTCTCAAATATAAAACTTGTCAATATCGTTCAAATCGTTTCTGTGATTAACAACGGAATCAAAAATATCAAGTAAGCTATACCACGTTTCATATCGTCCATGAAACTCAGGCAATCCTAAATCAGGGGCTTGGCAATCGTATTTGAGTTTGAAGGCGCTGTTGCTATACTTCTATTTGAATCCTAGTGAATCGGTTATGTGAGCATTTTTGCTTTTTTCGATAGTTTCTTTGGCTGTTGCAATCGATGAGTAAAAATCCGATTCAACGCTCAAGCGAGACCTTTTCTCCGTTGATGATAAATACTCCAGTCTTGTTTGAATTCCATCATATTCAGAAAAATCTTCTTGAACACGTTTCATTCTGATTTCAATTTGATACACCTCATCGCGTCTTTGATCCAAAAATTGTCTAAATCTTCCCAGCCTTACGATTATGACTGTACGTGAATGTTCGAGCTCTGAATATTCTTCATAGTCAGGATCAGAATGAGAACCTGTTGCATTTGATTTCTTTTTGCCACCCATTTTTAACTACAATCAGATCAACTTAATACGTGAATTCGATAAATTCAACAGAAAAGATCGAGTACTTATGTAGCAGCGTTTAAAACTACAAAACTTCACCCTATTAATTCAAACAATCGAAATGTTAACGCTGAACCTACTTAATGAGAAACTATCAATGTCACAGATGTACACGAGGCAAAAAATACACTGATAAAAATTACGATAAATAATAGTCTGAGCGAGTGATACGAGAATCAAAATGTACGAGGCGAGAAAATACGAGAGTCAAAAAATACGAGGAATACAAATACAAATACAAATCATTTGAGAACTGTCACCACGCGAAAATAGATAAGAATTGATATAGAACTTGTATAGCGTGTAGGAAGAAACAGAACGAGCTCACCAGTTCTTATGCGTTGATCTCATGCTCTGCCGCCTTTGAAGCCTTTTAATTTCCAACCTCTTCTTTTCCAACTCCACAGGCGTTGTTGATCTAATCCGGTTCGACGGGACCTAAAATTATGTCGCTTTGATTATGTGAAGGACCACCCTTGGTTGGGAAATGATATGAATCGTATGGGAAATTGTTTAACTTTTATATTCGAGCAACTTTTCAAAAAATGTTATATCAACTTCGAAGACATATATCAACAATACTCTCCACCAGTGACAGTCATTCATGGCACCCTTGTTCTCCTTGCACTCGTCGGCCCGTGTTCAGACTTGAACCACGATTTAAACAGCAACATATAGTGTTATGTCTTTTATGATATTTTATATTTCCTAATTTAACAAATGTAATGTGAAATTCATATATTGACAAAAATTGAATAATCATGAATGACAACCTTTGTCAAAAGGTAACAATAGGTATACCGCGGATTAAGATAATATCATGCTATTTTAAAACTATAGCTCACGTTTATAATAATGAAAATTACATAAGGTGATTTTCATAACGGCTGTTGGGTCGTCGCATCCTATCTAACCTTCTGAATGATTGACATTCAGATAACGGAGAAGGCTGTGATGGTTCATCAAGATTTCTTGGTTGGAGGTCAGTTTCACGCTCTGGTTCTTCAGGGAGGTTGTCTGGATTATGTAGTGGTTGGTCAGTTCCAGGCTCTGGCTCTCTCGTATGGTTGTCTGGATTAAGTGGAGGTTGGATTGGTGTTTGAAAAACTGGCAGATTATGTGGAACAGGTGGTTCGACAAATGGTTGTTCATTCCCTGTATCTATTGGTGGATCACTGAGAAATGTCACTTTTTCATTAGCAACCATGGTCTTTCTGACTTGATCAATGTGACGTTTAAATGAATACTCACCACCAAGAAAGACCTGAAAATGTGATAACCCATATTTTTTTGTAATTGTTCCAAATCTCCATATTTCTTTTATATTAACAAATTTGGACCCGTTCTCCCACAATTAAATTTCTGGTTCTTGGTGATTGATTCTCTGATCTAGTGTGCTTTGGTGGTAGTGATGCATCAAGCTTGATCCGAAGATTTTTTTTCAGATACATTTCTGCTGGAGATTTTTCACAAGAAAGAGAAGTTGCTCTGTATTTGTAAAGTATTTCTTGAAGTTTTCTGTTCATCGGAATACGATCTTGTAACATTGCCCTTAATCTTATGTTCAGGGTTTGAATATTCCTCTCCGCTCAACCATTAGTAGCAGGATGATCTGGTGCAATGAATTTTTGAAAAATTCCACAACTTCAAGAACAATTCTTTTTTGGTTCACTAACAAAAATGGTGGCGTTATCTGACACCATCACTCGGGCATATCCATGGAAAGAAAATATTTCTTCAAGAAGTTCAATTGTTTGTTCTGAAGTTGGAACATCTTTCTCGCATTGGGATTTAGCGTCAATAACCACTAAAAAATAGAGTCGTTGTGAATTTTTTTCTGGAAGTTCCCAATGATGTTGAGGGGCTTTTGAAGGAGAATTTTGTATCTCAGCGCATTGTTGGCAGGACTTAACAATGTTCTTAATATCTCCATCAATGTTCTTCCAATAACAGAAACGTGCTAGCTGTTTCATTCTGTTTATTCCTACATTTACTGTGTGATTCGGAAAGGACCGCTGGTTGAATTGAAGTTGGAATAACAACTCTAAAGCCTTCAAAAAATATCTTGTCTTTTAAAGTGGAATCGATCTCATTGGATTGATTTTATGATTCTATATTGCTTTTAATTTTTGACAAGTTTGAATCATTTTTTGTTGCAATCCGAATACTTTCATACGTCGGATTGTAGGTTGAAATCTGTGTTATTGATGTATGATATAGTTGATTCACTTTTTCGTTCAGAACCATATCCAGTGATGACGATTTGTTATAAATGGAAGCTCTTGAAAAATATTCGACATTCACGTAATCGGAAGCTTTCCGTTATTCACCTTCGTAATCAAATCCAGACAGGAATGAAGCATATCTTGAAAGACTTGTAGAAGTCATGACTGGTAATCTTGAATGTTGGTGGAAGATTCTAGTCACTGGACTGTTATTGGTAATAAGTTTGAATTTTTGGCAAAAAAGACACATGAGAAAATGATTGTAAGAAAAAATAATCGCAAGCGCTTGTCGATCGAGCTGGCTGTAATTCCGTTCACTTATAGTTGAAGATCGTGATGCAAATGCAATTGGCTTTTCCACGCTATTGATGATGTATGAATGAACGCCAGCTATTCCAGTTGGACTTGCCTCACACGCTAACGTTAAAGGCGAATTTTGATCGTAAGGAATCAAAACTCGATCGCTTGCAATTTCTTGTTTGAATTTGATTAAGGCTGATTCACACGAGCTAGTCAAATTGAATTTTGCATTTTTTTTTAAAACTTACGTAGATGAAACATATCAGCTACGTCTTGAAGCTTCTGGAATGACTCTAGAATGGTACATTATCATGCCTAAAGATCTTCGAACGCCGTCAACATCAGTATGTTTTGGTATGTCTAGAGTTGCTTGAATTTCTTTAAAGACTTCGAAATTTCATTGTGTTCAATCAAGTGTCCTAAATATTTGGTGCTGGTCTGAAAAAAAAAAAAAATTCGATGTAAATCGAAATCTTTGAGTCTTTTGAGACAGGCATTGGTATTTCTCTAAAATTCTTCTTTACTTGAACCATTTACGATCATATTATCAAAATAAGAATGTGTCTATGACAACCCGGAGAGACTTTGATCTATGATTCGATTGAATTCAGAAGGTGCAGTTTTGATACCTAAAGAAAGTCGATTCATTCGATAGGTTCCCCGAAGAGTTGAAATGGTTTGAATGATGCTGCTTTCTTCATCTACTGCAAGATGTGAGTAAGCCTTGTGAAAATCCAACCGACAAAAATATTTTGAATCCTTTGGACAGTAGGAATTTCTTCGATTTTTTTTATTGGGTAGTTTACCGCTATAAGTTTCTCATAGACGCCAATTTTATAATCTTCGCAGAGTCGTACACTGCCATCAGGTACAGGAATAACAACCAAAGGTGAACCCCCGCTATGATTGATCTTTGATATTATTCCTGCAGCTTCTAGACTCTAAATCTCTTTTTTAACCTCTTCTCTGAATGCATATGGTGAATCTTGTTCTTTGAAATAGGCAGGTTTAGCATTATCGCGTAGATGTAATTTCGCTTTGAAATTTGGTACTAATCCAATTCGTTCTCCAAATATTTCTGGATATCTTCAACAAAACTCTTCTTTTGTGGTTGGGTGAATGTTCAGTTGATTTGTTTTCAGTGGAAAATTTATGTCGATTTGTTCTAGGTTGATGACTAAACGTCTTATCCACACTCGTCCTAGCAGAAAATCATATTGATCTGGAACTACGTGAAATTCTTCTTTTGATAATTTATTCTGGTATCGAATAATAGCTTTTGCCTTTCCAATTCGAAGAAAAACATTTTTGGTGTAAGTTCTGAGGGTTACGTCAGATCTTTGAAGAGAAATATTCAAGTTTAGTGATTTGAATTTTGATCCTTGAATCAAAGTGGAGCCTGTACCGGAGTCCACTTCAAATTTTACAGGTTTATTTTCGACAAATATCCCGGCTTAGAATTTTTCAGTAGCATTGCAAGATTGATTTTCATAAAAAAAAAACAGTTTTATTGATTCCAAAAACATCACTATTTGATTCTTCTTCTTCTCTTTCTTCTTCGTTGTCAAACTCGTGTATGGATTGTTTGAATTTGAACTTGTTGGCTAGCAGTGTGGAACAGACATACAGACAGAAAATATGTGACCTGTTTCTTTGCAGCTGTTACAGCGAAGTTTTTCACGGCTGATTTCATAATTTTTTATAAGATGATCTTTCCCATCGTATGCATCGATGCTTAATTCTTGATAATTTATTCTTGAATGTTTTTCATCATTAGATCTTGATGTGAAATTTAAACGACTACTGGATCTGGATTGATTGATTTTGTTGATGCTTGCCGAGGTAATGGCAGATGAAATATCTTGACAATCATGTTTTGATGATTTGAGGAGAAATGCTTTTTCCACTAATCTTTCAAAAGATGTTTCGTTGGACTGTAGAAGACTTTCTCGAATAGATATGTCTTTGATACCTCTGATGAATTGGGATCGTAAAAAAATATCCGATACATTGATATCTTTTCTGCGCTCACATGATGTTATAAAACTACAGTTCTGGGTAGAATGTCTCAAAACAGCTGTATAATCAGAAACAGATTGATTCTCTTTTTGAAATGTTGACAGAAAATGATGATGTGATACTGGAACACTCTTTTTTGGACAAAAATGTTTTTCCAGTTTCCTTGTGTGTGTCATATTCAAATTCATCAGGTTTTTATGGTGCAACCAATGCTAACAACGTTGAAAAGGTTAAAGTCCCAATGGAATCAGGTAATTACTCTGCAGCGAACTTCTTGTTTTTGAATGTATTCTTAATTTTTAGATAGTTCTGAAAACGTTCTTTATGTGTCCGGAATGATTCTGTTCATTGAAATTTTCAAACGGATGTACAAAAAAATTATTAACTGCTAAATTCATTTGAATTTGATCCAAAAAAAACTTGATTCTGTAGCTGAAATGCACTCATAAGCTGCTTTAATTGATCTTTATCCATATTTCAAAATGATGCCGATATTTGATCTTGATCTTGATGAATTATTGTAATCACTATTTTACGTGAGCCGTTGATTGCTTGAATTTATCAACTTTATCCTTATGTTATGTGAAATACACATTTTGACAACTATTGAATAATCATTGATCACAACCTATGTCAAAAGGTAACAATAAGAATACCGGGAATAATCTGTATTCCCCGACGTCTCTACAGGCGTCATAGTGAAACAAGATATGTCCTTTTAAAGGGTCTACTTTCTCCAAACTACTAATAATTTTTGCAGATGGTAATTTCAAAAATTCACTTGATGCACTGATGCAAACACGTTCCAATTCACTGGTGGTATATGATGATGCTCTAGTATAAACTTCCTTATTAGTACGTTCCTATTAATCCTCGAAAATACGAACCGTGAATGGCCGGCATCAGAATGTGAAAAAGTTTTTGAGAATGTGAAAAAGTTTTTGAAACAACATGTTGCAATAAGCGTCCAAATTAATTGTCGATAACAAAACATGGTTGCACAATGGGAATGATGGACTATGAGCAATAAGGGTTTTTATGGGATTTCTAATTATTTGACTGTCGGACCATTCTAGATGACAAACAAATTAGGTACTGACTTTCGTCCTATCTATCTTCACAACCAATGCTTTTATATCTTGCACTCGAATATATTTCTTTGGAATAGTTTGGCTCGTACTTCAAGATAATCACGCTATTGAATCTGAAAGGTCAAAGGCCAAGGCCGCTTGGTCCCGTTTACTCTGTCTCGATATTTTTGTGCCTCCAATCTACTTATGGTCCTTTATCGTCGACTTTACTTTTTGCCCAGTAGTCTAGTGAAACAGTGTATTGGAACGAGAAATAGGAAAAAGTTTTGTTTTAAATTAAAATTTTTGTTGTATGTATTTTTTTGCTTTGCTTTGAACGAATATCAAGTTTGCCAACAAGAATTTTGACCTTTTTTTTTTCAAAAAACCTCCTTGAAAAAATATCTTTTTGAAGTTTTTATGAAATAACCAAAAACCTATTCATCTTTGGTAATGTTGGTTACTACATTCTACTTTGATCAATTTTTTTCTCACGATCAATGGTTCAGACGCGAAAAGGCTAGAAAATGTGGTAGGGGTGACCGGGGAAAATTGTCACATTAAACAATGGACAACATGCATTTTTTTTTTAAATATGACAAATATCAGGATTATTAAGTACTGATGCCATTAATGCTGAGAAAATTAATCTACGACCTCTATTTATGTAGTAATCATTGATTACAGAGCGACGATCAACATCCAATAGTCATGCTAACGTCTTAGAAAGCATTATTCATCTTTGTCCAAGCGTATATGACTGCGATGAGAAAAAAAGAGTGGGAGAGCATTGCTTCAGCTCCGCCTCGTTTTTGGTGATAGAGTGAAATTTGCGTTCTCTTTTTCATTTATTTGGTATATTTTTAGGTATTTTAAAAAAATATATATTTTTTGCTGATGACTTTCGAATAATGGGTGGATACGTACATTGAATTTCAAGTCATTTGAAAATGTACGCTATTTTTCCATCGTAACAACGACCATAACAGTAGTTTACGTGATTCGATTTTCGCGCCACTCGCCTATTATGCGTCTAACGTGAAGAAACTATCACCATTAGACATACAACATGTTCTATAAAGAATTTCATACGAAATTCAAAAATCAAAAAATATACAGGGTCTCCATTTTGTAAAAAAAAAGCTACTAAGAAAAACTCGTAGATCCGGAAATGTTGCAATCACCAGAAATTTTCAAAAGTTGAATTACCCATGCATATGAACTCATACCAAAATTCAAAAAATTTGGAACAGTCGTTCATAAAGTACTTGTAACAGACCATCTACGTGAAACACCCTGTATTATAAAAACAGTAACAATTGTTTCCGGTCTTAACTATATCTTCATCGACGCAACGTTTTTCTTGACGACCCTACATTTTTATCAAGAACTAAAAATTGAAAAGAGACAAATACAATTTTACTGTAAGAGTAGTGTTGTTATTTGTTTTAACTGATAGCTTATTAGCTGCGTCGTCTTATTACATTCATTTTTCAGGTTCAGTGACTGGATTTCGACTTTCTGAACTCCAGTTCATTCGTAATGGACAATTTGCATACATTTTCAAATGAGTTGAAATTTTATATACGTATTCTAGACATTATTTGAAAGTCACCAGCGAAAAAACTTTTCCGAAATACCCAAAAATATACTAAATAAATGAAAAAGAAGACGCGAATTTCACTGCATGATCGCAAAAGAGGTGGGGCCATATTACCCTCCCGAGAGAGTGAGAGTCATCTCAGTTAATACGTCAGACGGCGATAGATAGTGTATTCTGTGACGTAGTGGATGCTGATTGGTGCTCTTTAATCGGTGATTACTACATTATTAGAGGTCGTACCTTGATTTTTCAAACATCAATTGTATCAGTACTTACTAATCCTTATATTTTTCATATTTTCAAAAAATGTGCAAATTGTCCATTGTCATCTCATATTCAAGGTCTTCAAGAATGCATGTCGGATTGTATGTTTTCGTAGTGAAGACACAAGGTGCTGCAGTTGAGCCCTGCATTTGTTCAGCCGGATCTTCATTGGCATTTTGTAGTGCTTTTCCATGCATGAGCGAAAGTAGTGATGCGTTTCTGAATTGCTTGAAAAGATTTATTTCCCGTCGCAGCAAGCCTGCTCATATTTACTTCGATAACGGAACAAATTTTCAAGGTGCAAGACATTCAATGTGTGATTTTTTCAAATCATTGAATGAATGCAAGCATTAGAATAAGATTCATGGAACATTATCTGAAGATTCAATTGGTTGGCATATGATGCCTCCAAGATCGTCCAACTCTGGCAGTCTCTGAGAGAGTTCAATAAAATTTGTCAAGGGACATTTGAAAAGAGTTATTGGTTACACCATTTCTACTCTTGAAGAATTTGTAAATTTGGCAACGCAAGAAGAATCTATCCTCAATTCTTGTCTTTTGACACCTATATCTCAAAATCCAGACCACTTCACTTTTCTCGCACCCTCTCATTTTATCATCGGAGACTCACTCACTGCAATTCCAGAAGCAGAAACTTCTGATCAAACAATAAATCAATTGACAAGATATCAACATTTAACTCAAATGATGCAGCATATTTGGAAGAGGTGGTCTTTGGAATACCTTCCAATCTCCAGCAACGCAGCAAATGGTTCACCAAGGATCAAGCTCCAGTGTGTGTTGGCGATGTCGTTCTTCTTAAACAAGTGGTTTAATTCTAAGTGGGTTTAACATTCTTTTGAAATAATTGGTCGCTAGAAACTAACTTGTCGACAATCACAAAAGTTGCCTGTGTGTGGCCCGGTCTTAGGACAGGTGTTTTGAATTTTTTGTACCCTTTTTATATCTAGCGAGACTAAGCAGAACCCATAAATAGAGGAACAGTGATTGAATTGAGAAAGTATTAACGTGTCGCAGAGCAAAACCTTGAGATTGCGGTTCAAATAATGACGTAGAGGGTATAGCATTTCTAAAGTCGCATAAGCTTTGCCAATTCTCTTATTTATATTTTCTTTAAACTAGGTCCTGTTATCCATTGTTAGTCTTTTACACACTCTTTAAATGGTATTTTTTCATTATCAAAATATAAGTGAAAATTGTTTACAATTTGAACTTTTTCTTTCTCATTTCCAAAAACAATAGCAACGGACTTGGTAGGATTTATTTTCAACAGATGTTTTTAGAGTAGTGTACAAGTTGCTCAAGATCTTCAGTGATGCGTCGATTTGCCAAAGCCACTTCCAAAGTACTAAAAGACAAATACAACCTAGTATCGTCGGCATACATGTGATATTCACAGTTTATAGTTTTAGTTGCAAATGTTGAGGTATAAATGGTATGTTAGAATATTCAGGAGCGCGGATTCTGATCCAGAAATCGAGACGCGTTGTGCTCTGTCAGTGATTAAACAGTGAAGCAGCTCATGTCAAAGGCCTTGATATAGTCTAATAGAATGAGCACAGTGACCTTACTTTCATCATATGATGTTAAAATGTCATCCGTTATTCCTAGAAGTGCAGTTGCACAGTTGCAGAATACTATATTTTACCAAATAAGTATTTTTTCATGTATTCTTGAGAATGTTGGTGGGATTGATTTACAGCGAAGATGTGAATATTGAGTGGGTTTGTTTATTTTTGGTGAGGGAATAACTGTAGCTTTTTTCCATGTTTTAGAAAAATAGGACGTGCTAATACATTTATCAATAATGTGTGTGATAAAAGGGATGATATACGGACAGCAAATAATAATAAGGATTATAAACGGAAAGGTTGGTACAGAACCGCAATAAATGTCTGGAGTCACATCCATGTGAGTAGTGCCCTCCTTATACCGGTTTCGTCCCGAAATTGGACTCATCAGTAAGGCAGCTGGCACCACTCACACCGATGCATTTCTAGCCACTACCCTAATCTGGGTAAATGTGCAGTGGTTGTTTTTAGACAACCACTGCCATCTATTGGCTCGCAAGTCTGCGAACGCAAATAGATGTGAAGTATGTTCGAGCATACGAAACCGGTATAAGGAGGGCACTACTCACATGGATGTAACTCTAGACATCTATTGCGGTTCTGTACCAACCTTTCCGTTCAACATCGGATAACCGTAAAACAATGTTTTCTTAATAAGGATTATGTTAATACCATCTGAACCAATAGCATTCGATTTAATAGTTTCTATTATTTTTGGAATTTCATTATCATCTACCGTTTCAAAAGTAAGAGGTCCATGTGACTTTGTAGTTTGTTATCATCATAAAATTTAATCAACTCTTCATCAGCTACACAGTTTGATATTTCTATACTAGTAAAATATTTGTTGGATTCGTCGGGGTTTTTTGGTTCTTGAGGTATTGTTTTTGTTTTTTTGTTTGATGTATTTAGTTCACGCAACTTCTACTTTTGCCGGATAACACATTAAATAAGTTTGGCATCAAGATAGGCTTTCTTTTTAGTCCAGATAGCGCTTGTCGTTAAATTTCCCAACATTTCACAATAATCACGGTGTTCAGGACTTTTTGTCTGTTGGAACCTAGATAAGTCTTCATCGCGTATTTTTTGCATAAGTTTATTATTATCTGTGATCCAGTGACAGTATAAACGTTTTTTACCAGATACAGTTTTTAAAGGTGCGTGCTTGTCAAAGAGGTCCAGCAGCTGTTTGAAAAAAAAAAACGATAACTTTTTATCAATGTTGTCAATGTGGAAGATATCTTGTTATGGCAAATTTTCAAGATCTTGTTGAAACTGGGTTGAATTAATACTAGTCGGTGGCCTATAAGTGAAGCTATCACTAGGAATTTGGGTAGATTTCAGTACAAAGCTACAATATATTGAAAAATGGTCAGATATGTCTGCATCCAGACCCTTAATTGTTTCTATATTACTGAAGACTGAATCAATTAAAGTGTCTTTTTTGTCTTTTTTGTAACCCGAATGGCACCAGTTATCAATTGTTTGAACCCAACAGTTTTATTTAAGAACATATCAAGATTCCGCCAATATCAAACATATGAATATTCAAGTCACCCAGGAATAAAATATTTATGTATTCTGAAGATAGATCTATTAGTTTGTTTTCCATATAGTTAAAAAAAAATGATTATGTTTGTATTGGGAGGTCGATAAATTACACCGATAAAAAAGTTTTTGCCGTTGATAGTTAAATTAATCAAGATATGTTCAATAAAATCATCTATTTCTTTAATCACTATTTTGAATTAATATATTTCTTTAATGTTAATCCCTAGACATCCGCCATTAGTTGATTGATCTTAGGGCTTCGCGAGACCACAAGAGTAGTCTTGGTCTTGGTGACAAGACCGAGACCAAGATCAAGACCAAGACTCTACCTCGAGAGTCTTGTCTTGGTCTTGGTCTTGATAAGAAAAATCGACACAACACTTATCAAAATCTGCAAATGTCTTTATCTACTCCTAGATCATTGAAACGAGTTCCGTGAAAAATCAGGAGCTTCAAATTTACCATCTGAACGTGTACTTTCTACATCACAAAAAAATTATCATAAATATCCATCTAATCAAACAATAACAATGTACAAAAAATATGTATCGAACTCTGTAACAAGGTAAACATAAATGTAACAAAATGCCTAAATCATCAAGTAATGTACCTACATTCCTACTTGAAAAATAAATAATGTGTTACTGAAAATTGAAAATGTTCTTTATACTTGTATATTTATCATAGTTTTGATAAATATCGTAGAACATTTTTAGAAGGAATAATTCTATAGGTACCTATTCCATATACAGAACAACCTCCATAATCCGAACATGCGCTTATCCGCATCTCACACAAACTAATCCAAATCTACATGTTGTGAATAGGCGAATAAAATGCGAAAGAGCTGTGTGGCGCTTTTTGGAAACCTTTGTTTGGCATGGTTGCCTAGATAAGTTCTTCTGGTTGGAAAAGTAAGTGGAAAAGTAGATCCCGTATAATGCCCAATAGGCAATAAAATATGCAAACCATTAACAATGAAGAAAAACGCTTTAAAAATGCAAAAGACGTACGTTTTTGACACACATGATATGAAGTTCAGTGGAAAAAGACAACTGCTATTTCGTGCAGCTTGTTGAAATCGTACATTTGAAGAGATTTTGATAAACAAAAAATACTTTCTTAGTTTTCTCCCCTCTGTAAGACATTTTGTCATTGAGGATTTCAAGAGCATGTTCTCCAACCAACGATGTATCGCACTTATTCAGAAATGTATATCAATAGATTTTTCCATGAGAACTCATGTTTTAGAGAGAGACACAAAATATATTTTTGATAGGATCAAAAACAAACACTTCTTTTTAGATTTAAGCATTACATCGTTGGTTTAGGAACATAAAAAGCTCTTGAGATCCGTAATAAAAAATCCAGGTCCGCATTTAAAAAACAAATTTGATGATGGTCCTCGAATGATGAAACGTCGGAATGAAAATTCAAAATGACAAATTTCTATTTTTTTCGGATTTCTCCGTTAATACTTGGAATTTTAAAACTTTCTAACCCGTATTTTGTTAGGCATCAAATTGCACAACTTTGTCATGATTTGATTTCCCCTCTCATCTCTTACTGTTTCTAATATCCCAATAATGCTGCTCGAATTTGAGACAATAGGTTTTTTTTTTTTTTGGTTCAGAATTGCGATTTTGAAGCAACATTCACTGATTGACGTTTTATGACAAACATCTATTGTAGGATTGTTATGCTGTATGTTATGAGTACCTATTTTGAAAATTTGGTATACATACAAGAGCAGGATCAAGACCACATTTATTTTTTGAGACCAAGACCAAGACTAGCTAGTCTTGGTCTTGGTCATGGTCTTGCGAAGCCCTAAGCGATCTTCTTTGACAAAAACATAATCCCGTTTATCAACTATGTCCAAGAGAATATTCTTATGTAGCCAACTCTCTGTGACACCAATAACATCATAACTGTGTAAAGCGATATGATTTTCCAAGAAGTTTAATTTCGGCAACAATGACCCTACATTAATGTGGGTAAGACTAAACATTAAAGGTGTTTTTTTTTCAAGTGATTGACCGTCCGAAAAAGGTTATGAACAATAAGTCGAAGATTACGGGAATAACAGACAATGTCTTGAGTCTTCCTTTTAATAAAAAGCTACAGTTTCGAAACAGTCATTAAAAAACAAAAAAATAAATACTAAAAAACACAAAACGGATGTGGTCATGAAAAATATGGAACCTACCTATTAAAAATTGGAGACTAACATTGACAGGAAATTACATCTAAACTCGGAACATGAACACAACGAACAATTAAAATATGTATACAGGGTGTTACTTAATGGTATGCCATGAATTTGAGGGGGACTTCCTGGATAAATAAATAGATAAAAGTCGAAAATGTTAGATAAACTTGAGTCTAACGAAAAAAATAAATAAAGAAAATAAAATAAAATTAAATAGAATAAAATAAAAAAAAAGTGTGTTACTACACCATAATATCCTGTGGAAAAATTCAGTTCAATATCTCAAACCGTCTTTGGAAAATGTATTAAAAACTGAAAGTAAAATAAATCTTGAACACCCTTTATCTTGAATACCAAGCATTTCAAGACCTATGTTTATATGACCTTCTCGACTTAAAATTTATTCAGGAACTCACCCTTAAAATTATGACATACCATTAAGTAGCACCCTGTATAGTACATCACTCATAAAATTATAACGGTCAATAAACAAATAAATCAATACACTTCAAAATCACAATGTTTTAAGGTCTCTGATCAATTACATAGATAAAATATGGTAGAATAAAAAGTTTATACTAAACATTCAATTATTGGCGACGTCGGCCACATTATTGTCGTCAGAGCGCAACTAAAACAATCCTCAATCTATATGCCAGCGGTATGAATTCATCAACATTTCAAGTTGGTACATTTTTTGTTGTATTGGAAAAACAATGTCGCCTTTATGATCTTTATGGTTTATAATCACATGATGTAGGTTGTGGAGTTCCTCTATGAGTTTCTTATTTGATTAAGTAACGGATGATATACTATACCCAAATTATCAACATCACTTCGAGTGTTCACCGCATTCTTATGATTCACTTGAATATGTATCATCTCCGAAATGATACGCTTATAATAATTGTGCTCTCTATCCAAAATTTTTAAATTCAACTTTAAACTCACTTCTTCGGTAACAGCATTCACCAGTCCATTATTAAATTCGTCACTAGACATTTCTCCCTTTACAATGCTTCTAATTTTATCGAGGTCGGCACGTGTAACCATTTTGCGTAATTTTTGTATATTCTGGTTTCCAAATCACACAACCACTTCACTTTATGAAGACATACAACTATTGGTTGACTTAGATAAAGTTTACCATAGTTATTGCCTTGATTGAATCACTCAAACTTAATGAATTAGTAGCGGCACAAACTGCAGGTGTTACTGGGTGCGCATCATCTAACACCGTCATCTAGTGTATGTAGGTACAATCGAAGTTTTCGTGATGCACGATAATATTGTGGCTTCATTTAACAGTCTCCTCTTTTGAGTCGATAGATTGATAGATGAATCATTGCCAGGGAACATATCTCTTTTTTTTAATGTGCATCAATCAAGAAGACAAATCTTCTATTTTTTGTTTTGACAATAAATTCCGAAGTAGGGAAACATACATTTTATTCTGCATTGATTTTTTCTTAAAAAATGAGACATCGAACCACAGAATTCCATTCTATCTCTGACACGAGCTTTTTCGTGGCAGTTTTTTGTTTTTGTGAATAAACGGTATTTCTCTGACGCTGACTATACATATTGATACAACCCACCTGGGCATATCTACTTTGAGAAAACCAGATCTGAATGGATTAATTTTTTTCTCTTTTATTATTCTATACAGTCCCAGAAGTATCAGAAGATATTTGAAGGACGGTAAGTTGGAACAATAATAAGATACATGTTCTATATAATATTTTTGTACGACCCTTTCTTTTGGAATTATTCGTCCTTCAAAGTTGCACCCTGAAGAAGGTTTTTCTCGTGATAGCTCCGAAACGGTGACATCAACTCCAATGAAACTTGGACAATATACGCAGTATCTAAGGACTAATGATTCGAGACTAAAGCAGTATTTCAATCTCATCTTGAATGCCTGGGGTTGACCACCATTACCATAAAATGCCCCTCAACTTTGTCACGCCTTTGTTTTTTTGAGTTGTAATTTCTGATTAGTTTAGAAACAAAAAAGATCCTCGTTGTTCACATTAAAAAAATGAACAGTTTTCAATAAAAACAAAAATGTATTGACATGTTCACCAAAAACACAATGTTATTATTCATTGAACACACATAACTCCGTTTTTCTGACCAATCTGTGTTATTGTCAGATTGTCATAGTACCCATTTAACAATTCTATGTTTCATAAAAGCTGTGAGATCTGAAATGGACACTGAGTTAAACGATTGTTTTGCTCCTTAACCGGTTCTATAAAAGCGTCTTACACATTTATATAACCATTTTATAGACGTTTACTGAAGCTTCACATAACATATTTTTGATTCTTTAAACGTTTTTGAAAAAGCGTTTTCATTGTACTGTACTACATTAAAAAAAAAACAAATAATTCTTTGGTATTAAAATGCTTCCCGACTTTCCATAAAGTTGATGAATTGATGGCAGATGTAGTATGGCGGAATTTTAATAACGTTGAAGTCAATTTCACCTATGACATACATGGATGGCATAATTCTGGGTGTAAATCAAAATTTATTGTGAAATATATACTATTCACATGGGGAAATTTTCAAGCGCTTTTTGTAATATCGATTTTGGAGAAGGTTTGTACTAGAAATTGAAAATAAATTATATTATTTTCTAGTTTTTCAACTAGATATATGACTATACATATTACTGAGACGGTTGTTATTCTAATGACAAAACAAGCATCTTCAGCAAGTGTGATATTTTTTTTGTCATGTTGTCATGTCATAAAATGCATTTTTTGTCAATCAACATGTCTGTCGATCCAATAAAAATGTAAGGTGAATCACAACAAACATGGCGAAAAAAAGCAAATAAATGATCGTTTTTTACTAAATGTCATTGCGAAGTTTTGTCGCAAAATACTCCATAACTTTACCGAATTATTTCTAAATTATCATTACATGGAAATTTTCGTGACTGGTTTGTGATTAAAACAGTGGTAGAAAGCAGTCAAAATGAAAGGCCTACGATGCGTGAGTTCTTATGTATTGTTTAATCGAGCTTTCGGAACTGATTCGTTTCTTCTTCAGGATGACTATAGGTATTTGATAAGCATAGATATGAGTATAGGTGTACATAATCATAGTAAACACTTACCAATTAGAGATACATCAAGATAGCACATGCACAAACAAAAGATTTGACATGGTTATTCATCAAAGATAATACATGGTAACTTGGAGAATTATTAGAAGTATGAATTAAACACTTGGACAATTAAGCTCACCATCACTTGTCAAGTTTGTTCGCTATGTTGACAATTGGACAAATAAGAAGAGTACACATAATTAAAATAGTTTGACTTAAACGCAACAATCACATTGGTGTGGACGGACTATTACTTGCACATTTTCATGATAGATTAGAGGACACCAATATGTTAATCTCATATGACAGACTTGTAGAAAACTGTAAAAGAAGGCACCCGTCACCACATCTGTGTGTGGCCGACGTACACTCAATCATTAAGATGGACGAAATCTGCAATGTCATCACTCCACAGTGAGTAAGGGGAACAGCCCTTCTTTTTAGTGTTATGATGAGTTTTATCTTCATTTTCGAAAGGTGGTATGATTCAAAACTAATAAATCTACAGCCTACCACGAGGGACTTGGACATTCCGTCATTGCTGGCTAAGGAGGAGAATAGGGACAATCTCAGAGCAAGGTGCACTAATGTCATCACTTTGTTCATCGCAAATGTGATGAGCGCCATCTTGATAAATTGTTTGCTGACTCTCAACGGTTCCCGAAACAAAATAATCAATTGTACATCGTGTTGAGTGATAAGAAAGATGTCACTGTGGTCACTGTGACTACGTCCAGGGATGAATACGTGAGAAGGTCCACTGAATCACTTGACGATGAAAGATACTACACTAAGCAAAGGTCCAACCTTATGTCGTCCCTTCAAGGAAAGGCGAACTCTTTGATACAGCGTCTGAAGACTGAAGGTCACATAGATGTTGGGACCTCGAAAAGGATGCTGAACCACAACACTGTAGCTACAAGGCTCTACACACAGCTCAAAATTCACAAACTCACCTTATCTATGCGAATGAAGCACTGTCAAGGTACCTCACTGACATCCTGTCGATGGCTTACATGTACGACGATGCTTATCATATCATGGAATCCTGTGAATTCATGAATGATTTCAGCCTTCCTGTTGATCATGTCCTGGAGAGTTTTGACGTGGTCTCATAATCAACAAACCTACCTCTAGAGGTCATTCTGGACAGTATCACGCGCCATTGAGATGAAATCTCCCAACACTTTAGCCTGGACCTTGAATTAACAACAATCATCCTTTGATTCATATTTGATTCTGATTACTTGATATTTGATGACCAGTATTACAAACAAATATTTGGCATTCCTATGGGCTCAACTATTTCCTCCATACTGGTTAACTATGTTCTGGATGACCTCATTGACAGTTGTATCCAGGGGCTGCCTTGTCAAGTTCCTTTCCTCAAACGTTATGTTGATGATCTTATACTGGCCTTACCATCGGATAGTGTTGACTTCACATTGGACCTATTCAATTCCCACAATCCACATCTACAGTTTACAGTTAAGAGGAAGGAGGATATGAGCTTAACTTTCTTGGACATGGTGGTACACAGGAGTGATGACCAGTCCTTGTTTACTGTCTGGTACAGAGAACCTATTGCCTCCAATAGATTTATCAGTTTCAAATCATACCATCTTACGAAAATGAAGAAAAACCTTATAATGGCACTGGAAAGAAGGGCTGATGTTAACCCAAACTAACCCAAATGGCTACTCCACACCTTGAATCATAAAGGTGCAAAGTTCATGAAAAAACAGACAAAAACCGTGGGACAACTGTACACGACGACCAAAACTCCTTTTGCCAACAAAAAGATGAGAAATGTAGTATACAGTGCGTTTTTTTTGAAGACGGAACATGGGAATTCCCATGTTAAATTTTCAGACCCATGTTAGCAGGTTTGTATTCAAACTACACTGCTGAAACATGCCGCAGATGAACTTTGGTGCCTAGAGATTATATTATTCTATCAACTAGCACAGAATGATTGGAAAAAGATTGGAAAAAATGCTTTTATTAATTGGAAAGTAATACCTTTTCACTAGCCTTGTATAAACCACTGTTCACCAATTACTCATTGTCAAATTGTGATAACATTTATTTCTAACAGTATAATACATGCAATACAAAATCAAACATTATTTTTTGGATAACCTGTTCAAAGTGTCCCCCTCGGTGTCCCCAATTCACGGCCAAGCAGTGTTGAAAATGAAATTTTTTGGTTAAAAAAATTGATAATGACGGTGGTCATGTCAGAAAATTTGTTGTCATCGTCATATACAAGGCATGTTAAAAGTATCACTTTCTGATTAATTAAAGCATTTTTTGAGTCTTTTTCCTAGTTAATCTTTTTCCTAGTTAATCTGGCGTAATTGATGAACCAACACAATCTCGAAGCATCAAAGGTCATCCAAATTTCAGCTCTGTACTACGAATGGAAGTACTGCTAACAGGGGATTGAAAAATCCCTATGTTTCGTCTTAAAAAAAAACGCACTGTATAGCGTTTCTTGTGGAGCGTGTAATAAGGTGTATGTCGGACAAACCTCACAAAAACTTTCTGTCCGTCTTGCTTCGCATGAGACTGATTGCAAGAGAAGAGTTCAGACGAGTGGACTGACCCGACATCATATCAACACTGGACATATACCAAACCCTGAAGAGGTCAAGGTGCTGACTAGGTCCAATGTTTATCACAAACGTTTATTTTTGGATAATCTTCCATTCAGATTACTGAAAATAATTTGAATAACCAGAAAGGATTATCAAAACTAAAGTGCCATTTATAATAACTTGTTACATATCCACAAACAGGGTCTGACACAGAACAGTCCAGACCACGAGGATGAGGAATAATTGGATGACATTATCCTTATGTTTTGATCGTTTTTAATTTTGAACATCTGTTTTGAGGTTGGGTTAGCAAACTCATCAAGGACGGACCCCCGGTCGTGAATTCCCATCAATATACATTGCAGGTTTCTTTCATTTCGATGATTGAGTGTTCGTCTGTCACACACAGATGTAGTGACGGGTGCCTTCTTTTACAGTTTTCTACAAGCCTGTCATATGAGATTTCCATATTGGTGTCCTCTAACTATCATAAAAATGTGCAAGTAAAAGTCCGTCCACAACAATGTGATTGTTGCGTTCAAGTCAAATTATTATAATAATGTGTTTCACGATTTTGATTTGTACAATTGTCAATATCTATAATACTCAGAACAAACCAAACAAGTGATAGTGACCTTTATTGCCTAAGTGTTTAATTCATACTACTAACTATTCTCCAAGTCACTCTGTATTATCTATGATGAATAACTATGTCAAATGTTTGTGCATTTGCTATCTTCATGTATCTCTAATACTTATATCCATGCTTATTGAATACTTATAGTCATCCTGAAGAAGGAACGAATCAGTTCCGAAAGCTTGATTTAACAATACATGAGAACTCACGCATCGTAGGACTTTCATTTTGACTGCTTCTCACCACTGTTTTCTTCAAAATTATTTTTGTGAGTTATTTTCAAAAATAATCTTCCTGAATGAGTTCTTGTACTGGTTCTATCACGAAACTGGTTTGAACAATGAACATTGTTTTTTTCAGTTTCGAAAAGAATTGACTCACCTGTTCCTTTCCACCGACCCTCTAAATGAGTTAGAGCACGTTTTGGGTACATGCTGAATATGAATATGCTTTCATTGTTATATGGGCTCCAAGTGCAAATATCTTGGAAAATAATACTTCCAGCCAATTTCACAGAGTATATATTTTCCCTGTAAATATGACGAAAAATCAATTTTTTAATTGGAAAAAAAATAAACGGGTGCGTTCAAAAAAGTTGCGACCTTCGACCATATACGCTTGCTCTAGACACGGTATCTCATTCATAAAATGCATGTTAACATTTTGTAAAGACCATGGGCCGCTCAGCGGTGAGTGCGGCTAGGGGGGTCTCTCCGAAAGTGAGTAGGGAACGTAGTCGCGATACAGCGTCAATCGGTATTCAGTGGCGTCTCCGATTTTCATTTATTTATTATTTATGAAATTAGTACAATCCTTAGAATGTATGCTTTTCAAGTTTGTGCGATGTTTTGTTATCTTATACCTAAGTATACAAGTTTTTGAAATATTTGAGTTTTTATTTTAAAAATGACGTTAAGTAGGCTTCAATTTGAATGTGAATTTTACCTATATGAAAACCTTTATTATTTAATCTGTTGCATGGATTCCTTGTTGAAAGGGACCTACTTCAAAAGATTGTTTCACAATATTTTGAGAACTATTAATACAGGATGATCAAATAATAAGACCAAAAATAAAATCGAGAAAACTGCCAAAAATCATTTTTTTCAAATGGAAACACGGAAATGTCGTCATTGTATAGTATTAAGCACTTGAAATGAAGGTGAGTTTGTATAAGATTGTCCTGCTTTTCAAAAAATTCTATTTTTTTTTAAATTTCGAAATGGACGATGTTAAACCAGCTAACTTTTATTTCCAATGCTTCATAAGATGAAATTATAAAATTTGGTGGTTTTCATTTGAAAAAAATGATGTTTGGCATTTTCTTTGATTTAATTTTTTGACCACCCTGTATCAACAGTTATCAAAATATTACAAAAAATCTTCCATAGTAGGTCCCTTTCAACAAGGAATCCAATATCGAAGGCTTTCTCATAGGTTAGATTCACATTCAAATTGGTGCCTTCAAACGTTATTTTTGACATAAGAACTCAAATATTTCAAAAGCTCGTATACCAAGGTATAGGACATATAACACATCAAATCTTCCTAAGATTTCAAGTAGAATCCAAATATGTAATAATATATAGGGTGTTCCATTTGAAACAAGAGAGTTGACACCCGCACAGGATAGCTATTATTCCATTTGAAGAGGGCATCTTTGAAAATCTCAAAATACAAATTTTCAGAATTCCAATCACTTTATTTAACAAGATATTGTGATGGACGGTCACCGTGAGACACCCTTTATAGAAAAAAAACTTCCTACTCATCCAGAATAGTTCTCCAGAAAACAAAAAGATTTGAGAGAAGTTATTGAAACTACATGTACCAAAAAAAAAGGATTTTGCAAAAAATAACCAAATTGGACGAAAGATCACCATTGCAAACAATACAGGGTGCGTCTGAAATGAGTGCTTATTTTATCATGGTGGATAAAATAGAGATGAAAAATCGAAATTATTACCATCTTGACGATACGCTGCGGACAAAATATTATATTATGTTACTCTACAAAACGTGATTATTCTATTATAGTCTACTCAGCATGTCAAAATGAGCACTTATTTTGGACTCACATTGTAAAATGTATAGAATATGATGACGTATGATATCACAACAATAATTAATTACCACAATTAGGTATGAAGGTATTTTTTGAATTTTCCATTATTTTTTGAAAATTATCAATATGAAATAGTTGAAAAAAGTCAACAACTTCAAACTGTATTGCTTGTTGAAAATTTATCTAAATCAGCTTGACGGGCCTTTAAACCCATTGTTGAGAAACTCATAATACGATGGAAGGCTTTAGTTTAATCTCGAATTTGAAAGTACCCACGGCACTGGCAGGAAAAATTTGACTCACCTCCGAAAACATAATTCGGGTTAGGTTCTTCCGATTTTCCACACACAAGACACTTTCCACCCATATCGGTCACAACAGAGTACTCACTTGCGAAAAAGACAGCTAAACACTCAAAAATCACTCAAAAATCAGTTGAAAACTCAAAAAAACGACACTAAGTCCAACCATAGTTGTGAACGAAGCTTTTAAGGCGCCTATCGCTATCTCTCTCTTTCGTTGACAATTGTAAAAAATGCGTACAAACAAGTGGATTTATGAACGGATAGAAAAATGTTAGGGATTTGGCTGCAGCGTTGCCAAGTCATGACCCTCAATTTGCTCGACTTAACATTGTAGCGTTCGTTTCATCCTAAAGTTGTCCAAGGTATGATTTCTTCTTGTTTAGGCGGATGCGACCTTTCAATAGCTTGGTCCATCTACGTATCAACTAGGATAGTACTCAATGTTTCTGTCGCGGCATAATTGCTGCCAATAGACGTAAAATTTCGTCAATGTTTGGGTGTTGGTGTTATCAATTTTGGTACGGTTGGGTACATTGTTTCACTTTTGGAGGTAGATTGTCAATTGTCACAAAGAAGTGAGTCTTCTCCCGTGTGTGAAGGCAGACACACACGTATTTTTTTTTAAACCAAAAATGTTTTAATTCTCTTGGCGGCATTGTGAAATTGTGCTGGAGAAAGGAGTTTAACTGAGTGTATCTCACTCCCCATACTTCACAGAATGTATTATTTCTGAGGATGCCTCAGATGAAAACGGATTTGTGAAACCTAGCAAGGTGAGCATGCATTCCCGGTTTTTTTGCCATTCTTTTATTTCCCACTTCTCTTATGGCAATTTTTCAATCTCACCCATTGTTTCAGGGTTTTTTTCTTAACACGTAATTTAAACCGAATGAATGTGTTGATTTGAGTATCATAATTCTACAACCTATCCTGTCTACTGTTGATGTTTGGCAACGTAAATCACGTGGATGATCCACAACGTTATCAATCCCCGGTCCCCTTTTTGGTGATAGCTCGAGATCTGCAAGTACTGTTGAGTACTGTTAGCTCGTGACGTATCCCAGCCGCATTCCAAGAAAAAAGATCGGAAACCAGGAGCCAGGAGTCTGGAACAATTAACAGGCCAGTCGTTTTGATTATCTTTATCCAATCCATTTCGCCAACTTCAATCAGATTACCTTCAATAATTTTTTCTTTTTAATTAATTAAACATTAAATGTCAACTACATCGAATGCTGCCTAATGTTTTATATTTTTATATCAACATTGTCACCCATAAGAACATTATCTTTGCGTAGAAAGATCTCAGATTTACATATTTTTATTGGTTAATTATTCTAAATTATTTGTACACTGCGCGTAACGATTTAACTATTTTTGTTCAATCACTCTGCCACTATTTGTGAAACATAGCGCAATCCCCAAATCGTTCGAACGTATTTGCCCCAGCGACTTGATCCATTTTATCCGTAACTTTATCATTGATATTTCGCTTCGTACCAACCAGTAATTTTTTGTCAACCAACTCTATTTATAAATTGAGATTTCATTCCAATTCTACCATTTTAACTCCTTGATTTTGGAGAATTAGTAAAATATCATATATCAAATTTCATGTTAAAGCATCATTTATTTGAGTGAATAAAGTAATGTTATTTGTGGACTATAAAGGTGTTCTTTATTGATGAGTCTGGTTAACGGAAACAAATTCCTATGATCAAACAGGTTTCTTAGTTTTGCCTAATAAAGAAAACTGAGTGGCGCCTAATCGGGATTTTATAAGTAAGTATTAACTATCTAACAGTAAATTGATCAGCTGGCCATTATCCACGAACTCCAAGCCTACCGACACAGAGCTGCCGAATGCAAAAATAGTACGTGATAATAATTGATTATTTAACGCGCTACAACATCCTTATCAAGGTTTGTGCATAAAATTTCCCTTGCTTACATTAAATTTCTTCATCGAGTTGCTGGATACTGAAAAACAGTGATTGCATCTGAAAGTTTACCTTTGCAATTACTTAAAACATTAGGACGTGGCAACCATACTGCGGCCTTCGTGATGGTCAGAATACAGTCCACCAGAACCGTTTTCTTGGTAGGACATGTTTGCAATAGATAAAAATATAAACAAGCGTGTCTAGAGCAAGCGTATATGGTCGAAGGCTGCGACTATTTCAATGAGTGAGGTGTATTTGTTGCACATCCCTTATGTTAGAGCCATACCAAGGCCAGATTTGAATTACGCATGTCAAATGATCCTCATATGCCAAATTTGATCAGAATATCTTGATTTCATAAGTTATTCAAAGAAATCAAGAATCTAAATTCAACTTTGACACCCTGTATCTCTTCAAATATCAACTTTCGGAACAGACATCTGATGTCCCCATACAATGTTTTATTTTTTTTGGGCACCCTGTCCAATCATGAGTATCTCATTTATGATCAGTAGACAGTCACAACGTTGAATCCCTGTTATACAGGGTGTCCGGAACTTTTTTTCTCGAAGATCTCTAGCTTCTGATTGATGCTATATTCTACCACTACCACTTCACATTCGAAGCCATCGAGAGTGTAATTTCATCATAACTAATCATGGTTAACTTGATTAGAAAAGACAGTAATAGCCTTGATAACTACTGCTTGATTATAGCTGTTTCAGAATATCCCGAACATCATTGAATCGTATCAGGGTCACTTTAGATCATTTGAGAAAGCATTTTGAAAATGAAATGAAGATGCCCAGATAAAGACATATTTTTGATTTCAGTTATTATCGGAAAAAGAAGGTAGAATACACTGAATTCCTTTGACTGTGTGTTTCATAACTCATAAGTATATGATATACATTTCATAGTTTCTATTAAGAAGTCTTTGGGATACTATCGCTAGAGGAGATCTTTACACATTACACACACGCATGAAAGTATAAACCAAAAAAGGAAGAGTCTATATATTATATATAAAATAGGGATGGAAATTCACACATAACACACATTCTAGGAATCCATCATCATGTTTGGGAAACTGAGGTCAAGGGTCACTAGATTTTTTGAGAAGTCCTCAAATATCTACGGCATTCTTGGATGAAAGACACTATCAAGCGAATGTGTCCAAATTAGCAGAAAAAAATTGGGCATACTTGTCACTTCTTCTTTTCCCCATATTTTCTCCAAAAAACCCAGCAAGATGATTTTTTTTTGGGAAACCTACAAAGTTTTATGTAGTCTTCAATATTGTTGGTTCGCCTCTCCATCGCTCATCGATTTCGTAAGAGCTCTGCCATTTTGAATTTATTGTACACTTTTCTGAAAATGTATTAACATGATTGAGTCTCGTCTGCAGCAGACTTCAACATTTCAAAGTATAAACTCACATTCACTTGTGTTTAAACTCAGCTTTATTCATACAAATAATCAGATCATATCAATTCAAAAATGCTTCATCACCATGAAAAATAGTGACATTTTATCGGTGAAGCAAAAAAAACAAACATAACCATTACTCTTTTAAAAATACTAGTAATCAAATATCAAAATTATCAGAACGAAGTGCACAAATAAATGATAGGTTATACAGCTCAAGAAGACAAAAGAGAGATGTAAATCAAAGTACAAAAACAAAGACAAGTTTGAATGCAGGTTCATAAAGGCGAACAATATTATAACTGATAATAAGGAACTAGTTTTCTTTTATTGCAACCAGAGCGAGCTGATATACATTGCAGGAAGGTTATGAATATTGTGGTGATGATGAACTTGACATAAGATTAATCGATCTTCCGCTCACCTTGTTTTAGTCGATCTTGATAAGCAAAATAAATTGATGAGCCAAGAAGTTTTGAACTAGACTACATATTTGGCCTTCAAACAATTACCCTGAAAGTACCCACTGTTCTCATGTCCAAAATGGAGCAATTTGATTTAGTTAATTATATAGAATAAGAAATTTGAGTTACTTCAATTATTAGAATAATAATCATTTATAGAGTAAAAGGGTAAACACTTCAAAAAGGTGAGCTTTAGTTTTCATGCGAAAAGCAGCAACCCTAGAAATAGATTCAAGATACAACGGAAGATGATTTCAAAATCTTCTTGCGTTATAAACAATAGGGAACTTGCATGAAAACTTAAATCGCAAAATTTCGTTGGATATCGTGATAAAACACTATCATAATCCATACAGCGGTAAAATCAAGTCATTTCTTGGATCTTCCTATTAAAAATTCAAGTTCGAAGTTGCCTTTAATTTCAAATTTTGTCACGTGACTGAAACTCCTTTTAATTAGTATGACTTTAAAACATTGCACTAGCCACTGCTATGTTGCCAGGTAGACAGATAGGCTGATGGGATATTGACCAGAACTCCAATATAAAAAGACGAGGAAAGAGGCGAGAGATCATAAACGTCATTTTATTCCGGAAAGTCAGTTGTGTTCGTTGATATCTTCATCGTTTTTTGAATTTTGTGCTCATTTATTTGATAATGATATTATCAGATGAAAATGACCGACCAAGGATTCTCAAAGGCTCAATCTGATAATTTACCACGAGTTGATAGGTTTATGGTGGCAACCTTCATAAGAAATACTGATAGTTCTTCTATGGAGGAGGTTCGTGTTGTCAAAGCTCAAAAGTAAGTACTTCATCCAAATATTCTTTCACTTTTGATATGAATTCCTGATTATCAAATAAATATTTGATAAAACTAGCCCCACATGCATACTTGATGATTTCATTTTATTATCACATTATCTAAAAATTTGAAAAAATAATTTTATACAGCTCAGAAAAGCTATGGGTCTGACACTGCTTTTAAACAAAAACTATATGCAAAATGAGTACATATAATATCATGAGTTAACTTCACAAAACAGTGGTTGACTGCAAGTGGAGTGGAATTTTTTTTCTGATGGTTTCCACTTGTCTCTTACCTTTGTCAAGCAAAGGTCCGCAA
This sequence comes from Orchestes rusci, assembly GCA_958502075.1. Taxonomy (NCBI): domain Eukaryota; kingdom Metazoa; phylum Arthropoda; class Insecta; order Coleoptera; family Curculionidae; genus Orchestes; species Orchestes rusci. The sequence goes on along the minus strand of OY293303.1, from coordinate 37,712,634 downwards.
ATGCGTATTAAGCTAGATGTCAAATTTTGAAAAAAATTGTTTTAATATCTTCAAAACCTTTTACTTGATTATGTTGAAATTTAGCAGAGGTATTTTTATTGTCAATGGCCTACTTCAGAGGTTAACGGAATAGGATCAGTAGAGATAAATTCGAAGAAATATGGGTCAGGAGCGTAATACTTAACAAAGAGCGCAAATATTGGTACCTGCAAATTAAAACGAGTTGCTATTGTTTATTAGCCCATACTTCTTGGCATATAGGTCTAAGTCCAGTGGCATTCAAAGCATTAGACAAATTCGAATAAGTATGGGTTAATAAACAATACTGCGTACCCGCTTCAATTTGTACCAATATTTGCAGAATTTGTTTGGTATAACGCTCCTGGCCCATTCCTTTATCAATTTATCTCTACCTTACAATATACAATACGCCAATGCCTTTTTCAAATTGTACTTTTGTCACATTACGTAACTAGAAATATATCTTGTATGTATCTTGATTTTTTTTCCGTTACTCGATTTTGAAAACAAGATAAAAAATGAATACCATTTGACAGCAAAGAAACTTCACAAGATAAAAGTGTTTTATCTACGAAATTTTCGTAAAATTGTTCTCTAATATTTTTTAATGTATTTTTAAGGTGATAACACACATTGAAATGAATAGATAATAATAAATTGCTTACTATTATTTTGCGGAACTGTGCTCATATAAACTTCTCTTCTTCAAATAACTCAAGGAATTATTGCTTTCTAAAATTTGGCTGCATTCTTTATCAACAGTCTGTTCAAGGATCAAGATATATCAGGCATATTATTGTTGTATTTTGAGAAAATCGTTAACTGTATAACTGAAAAAAAAGGCAATTAGGTCCATCTGTGAGAAAAAAAAATGACAGTTGAATCCACTTCTAATAAATAATATATTAACTTATTCCTGATCAGCCAGAGTTTCTCACGGAGATGCAGCTGTTGGCTGGGTTTAGGTCCAAAGAACCAGCAATGTATGCATAGTGAAGGCTAAAGTCACACCTGAACATAATGTCACAAAAAAGCAATATGCTGTCACTTGTTCCATTGATCAAGGAGCAGAAAAAGTACTTCATGTACGATGCCATGATTGTGCTGCTTCTTCAGGTAAATAATCACATAATATTGTGATATTTTTCGCTATAGAAAACACTTGTCCAGTTTTAATGTATTTATTTAGAGTCACTACACACACGGTTTACAACACCACAAATATTTATATTCACAATCACAGCTTATCAAAATCTGAACTGAACTAACTAGACTCAAATGACGGATCTCATTATATACCCTTTCCAGGATTGAGAGAACATTCCAGTGAGTTGTGGAAAAGCGAAGAATATTCGACGCCATCTAGCCCCGCAAGAATGTACCAGAAGCCAATCGATTCGGCGCCTTCACCATTTACTAAACAATGTTCCGTCACATTGCTCCCTTCTCAAGGCCAATTCGTCCGGGCCCTCATGTCGGTATCGGCAAATGTCCCCAAACTGTCAGTGTGATGTTTGGTGGAAAAAACAGTCCACTGTCCTTTGGTTCGTCCTTCGGGAGGAATAGCAGCACACCAGGATGTCGATGCCACTCCCCTTGAAGATCACCTCCAGCATGCTTCTCACCACTCGCCAGTACACTCGGTCATTGATGAGTCAGGTCCTGTGACTGCATCAAGTCTCGAAGATGACTGAGGGCTTTCCAGGCATCACTGTACGTGGTGATAAGTTGTGGAAGCTTCTTCGTCACAGGGTAGAACAGGTGTCGTGTCCCATCCGTGATTTGGAGCGGCTTCCCCAACTCTGGCTTTTGTCGTCGCAGATGATCCAATCGTCCGAATTTTTCTTTAAAAGCTGCAACAAGTCCACTCCTCAAACTGAGGTCTTCAGTGACCCAGTGAGCCAACGAGTATTCGGCCGGTGCTTCGAACAAACTGCCTTTCCTGAACAATGCCATTCTCGACTTTCCGGCCATTGGAGTAGAGAGACATGGAAGTCTCCAGTGACATGTCTTCCTCGGGTGACCTGATCTGCCTCACTTCGGCGTCCTGATCGTCGTGGTTCCCAGCATACCGAGCTTAACGGTTGCAGTGAACAACCCTCGGTTTTCCACGTGGCAACTTCCGAATCCTGTGGACGACGTAATTGATTCGCTCTTGAATCTCATACGGGCCCTCACAAGAACTTTGCAGTTTTGGGGAGAATCCACGTCGCCTCTGTGCAGCCAAACCAGATCCCCAACCTGGAACCCGCCTTTTCCGGCGTTTACGTCATAGGCCTCCTCCATCCGGTTGCTGGCACTCTGGATGTTCAATCGGACTCGATGATAAATGTCGTCTATCTTTCTTCGGAGATTGCTTGCATTATCTTCCCCAGCGACATCTTAATCAGGTGGACAGCCAAACTTCAAGTCGCAGGGCAGCCAAAGTTCACGACCCATGATGATCTTGGCAGGTGTTTTACTCGTCGATTCATGAGCTGCTGACCTGTACGCCATGAGGAGCAGGTGAAGATGTTGATCCCAGTCTCTTTGATGGTCAGAGAGAACCTTGGCCATGTGTCGATTGATGGTTTGGTTGATTCGCTCCACCATGCCATCCGATTGTGGGTGCAACGCCGTTGTCCTTGTTTTCTTGATCTTCAAGACATTGCAGACGTTCTGGAATAGCGTCGATCCATAGTTCCTGCCCTGGTCCGAATGCAGCTCCAACGAGACACCAAAATGGCAAAACCATTCCCAAATCAAGACATCGGCAATGGTAGCCGCCTCCTGGTTTGGCAAGGCATACGCTTCAGCCCACTTGCTGATGTAATCCATGGCGACCAACATGTATCTATTTCCTTTGTCCGATTCAGGGAACGGTCCAGCCACGTCGATTGCGGTCTTTTCGAAGGGGCTTCCCACGTTGTATTGACGCATAGGAGCTTTTGGTCGTTTCTGGGGTCCGTTACTTGCCGCACATACGGCACATTTTCTGAACCATTACTGCACATCGACTTGACAGTTGACCCAGTAGAACCGCTCTCGTAGTTTTATCAGCGTTTTCGTCATTCCTAGATGCCCACCCGTGACGCCATCGTGGACTTCCCTCATCACTTTTGTCTGTCGGCTTCGGGGAATCACTATCTGCTTCCGATCTTCTGTGCCATCCAGATTCTTCATCACTCTCTTCAGGATGCCGTCATCATAAACCATCAAGTCCCATTGAGCCCAGTAGGACTTCACGGTGTTCGAGAATCGCGTGACTTCTTGCCAGGTTGGTCGTTGGCCCGCCTGTTTTCATCCGATGACAAGCTTCAGATCTCGATCTTTCTTCTGGTCCTCTCGAAGTGACTTGGTCTGCCAGAAATCATCCACCACAGTCGTCCTGCAAGTGCTGGCTTCCTTTTCCTTGGCTCTCTGACAGTGCTTACATTTTTCTGGACAAGGTCTCCTCGACAGGGTAACAGCGTTGTTGTGGCTGGATCCAGCTCGATGTTTCGTATCAAAGTTGAACTCTTGAAGTCTCTCGATCCAACGAGCTACTTGACCCTCCGGATTCTTGAACTGTGGGAGACATTTGAGCGCGGCGTGGTCGGTTCTTAGCAGGAACTTTCTCCCGTAGAGGTACTTGTAGAAGTGCTCTACATCTTTGACTACTGCCAATAGACTTCTTCTCGCGACGCAGTGGTTTTGTTTCGGCTTCGACGAGGTTTTGCTGAAATAGCCGATCACCCTTACATGTCCCTGCTGGATTTGGAATAGCACTGCACCAAGTCCTATATTGCTGGCATCTGTATCCAGGATGAAGTTCCCCTCAGCTGGCAAGTGCCCTTTCAAGTGTGTCAAAGGCCTCCTGATAATCCTCGTCCCAGAGGAAGTGTCTCTGTGCCTCTGTGAATCTATGGAGAGGCCGGGCGATATTCGCAAATCAAATATCATAACGCCGGTAGTACGTACACAGACCCAGAAAACTTCTTAGCTCGTGGAGGTTCTTTGTTACTGGCCACTCCTTAACTGCCTCCACCTTTTGCTGGTCAACGGCTACTCCCTCTGCCGACACGATATGACCCAATTATTGTACTTCCCTTTGGAACAGTTGGCATTTCTTTGGACTCAGCTTCAAACCGCAACCTCTGAGTCTCTGGAATACCTCATCCAAGTTCCTCAGATGGTCTTTAAATGATTTGCCAACCACAATAATGTCATCCAGGTACTCGAGACATGTTGACCAGGATAGTCCTTTGAGCACAGTCTTCATCAGCCGCTCAAACGTAGCAGGTGCGTTGCATTATCCAAATGGCATAACAGTGAACTGCCACAGCCCAGCTCCAACGCTGAAAGCAGTCTTCTTTCAATCTTCGGAGGCTATTTCTACCTACCAATATTCGCTTTTCAGGTCCAGGGTTGAGAAGATCTTTGATCCAGCCAAGGTATCCAGCGTGTCGTCGATCCGTGGTAGCGGGTAGCTGTCCCTCTTCGTCACGTTGTTCAGCTGACGATAGTCTACACAGAATCAAGTTGAACCGTCCTTCTTTTTAACCAGAACAACTGGCGATGACCACGGACTACTAGAAGGCTCGATGAAACCGCCTTTCTCCATGTCCTGGATTATTTTGTCCTCCTTCTCCTTTTTGGCCAAAGGTAGTCTTCTAGCTGTTTGGCGGATTGGTCATGCTCCCTCTGTGTTGATGGTGTGCCGCACCACGTTCGTTAGTCCCTTTTTCCCAGTCCCGTTGTCGAAGATGCCGCCGTAATTCCTTATCAGGCCTCTCAATCCTTGTTTTTGTCTCTTATCCAGGCCTTTTGAAGAGGTGACAACTAACTTATCCATTTCTGCGGTGAACTCGGAGATGGTCTTCTCAGTCTCACATACTTGTTGCACTACAGAGGAAATTGACGAGCCGAGCCCCAAAACTGTGTCCCTTGCCAAACTTACAGAGTGAGAATTGACGTTCATCACTCTCACGGGCACAGTCTTTTCCACATGTACCAGGCTCTTTCCACATGCAATGCCTCGTCCTACTTCAGAATCGTGTATTTTAGGCTCAAACATCCCGATGCATCCTTCTTTCATCTTCCCTTCCAGGCGAGCCCACTAAATCATCTCGCTCCTCTCAGGAATTGAAGCATCCCCAGCCAGCAAAACACGAACTGTCTCTTCCTCTCTCCCATAAAGTATCATCTCTTCGTTGTTGGTTCTCAGTGTTTCATTTTTGAATCCACTTGAAAGCCTCGAGTGTTCATGATGTCCATTCCAATTATGATTTCTTCCTCAACATCAGCAACCAGCATTGGATGTTCGAAGCTGGTGTTTATCAGAGTCAATGCTGCCTCCACTTCACCATGGATCCTAGCTGGGTCTTCTGTTCCCGTCCGTAGTTGCCATCAGTTGGTCTGATCATTGTCGGTGTTGTGACAATATCGGGTCTGATGATCGTCCTCGTCGCACCTGTATCCAGCAGCATGGTGCGATGATCTCCATTTATCAAGCCATCTACAAACACGCTGTTCTGTTTGGGTCCTAAAGAGGCGACTATGGCGGTTCTCCTTTGGGCATACTGGCTACAGGTCGACGATTGCCCCTTTGCATCGACCCTCTCTAGTTTTCTGACGTCTTGCATCGGCTACGAATGTGGCCAAGCTCTTCACAGTTCCAGCATCGCAGCTCCCTGCGTTTGGAGGACTCCACTTCCCTGATAACTCCCCTCACAGTAGCTCCGACGGTCTTCTCCTGTGCGGGATCCTGCTCTTCCATCCTTCGCACGAGTTAAATGACGACAACCGGGCGATCCGGTTTTTAATAATATTGATTTTCTTGATTTACAGCGAAAGCAAGATAGCTTGCAGCAGCAACTGATTTGATCGGAATGAACTGCAAACTACCTTTACAATTGTTTTTATGTGAATGAATTAAGCAATGTAAGCAGGTTCCAATAATATGCTGTAGTCAGCGATATCAATTTGAGGGTGAGACATAACTCTTCTCCCCTAAGCTCCAACTTCCACGGTCGTCAAGATCGGGCAAGATGGACTTCTTCCAGGTTGAGGTCATCATTGGGTGGAAAACTCCCTGAGTTCCGGAAACGTTTGAAGATGAACCATGTTGTTGCGGCAGCTGCACTGCAATAGATCAGGATGGTCCACATACTTGGGGTTCCAGATACGTTCTCGAAAAATCTTGGGGTTTGATTTTCTTCGATTTCTTTTTCCAGCTTGAATAGTCCGTCTAGCTCCACTTTTTGTAGACTTGAATTTAGGTTGATTTTCGAAAGTTGGTTGATCCGGATGTTTGCGTCGATATCAGAAAAGAAGAATGGTTCACTGACATCTGTTGATTTTTGATGATTGACTATTGATAAGTGTTCGGAGGTGATTTGGCAATTGACCGGTATCTTTAGGAGATAGGCACCGATCATTTTCAGGCTTTCTTCTTGCTTCTTGCAATTGAGTTTGATTTTATGCTCAGTTGGTAGAATGATGGCCCATTGATCTGCATCACCAAGTTGATTTATTATGGGGTGTGAAAACTTGGCTTCGAGCTGGTTACAGGTGGAGGTGTCCTTAGAATGTATCAACTGGACTTAAGGGTTGAGGTCGTTGACTTCTTTCAAAAGGGCATTCTCGCAGATGAAGTACTGAGCTTGGACTTTTGTACATTTTTGACTCAAATATGCATAGTTCAATTTAGATTCAATTAAGGGTTAGGTGATAGTGATTGAACAGCTCTGTTTTCATGATGGGAATTCGAAGAAGGTAGTTGATTTTGCTATGCAAAATGAAAAAGTCTATTTTGATCTATTTTCAAAAAGGGCAGTGTTTTCTTAAGAAACTTTTGAAGGCAATTTGTCGCTACCAATGTTCCTCTGAATCTCAAGTAATTCAGAATAGAGGATGTTTGATTTAATGATGCTGGGGTGAACTATTTGTAATTTTGCAAAAGTCATGGAATTCTCGATGTCTTGTAATATTGGATCGATAACTTCATAACTGTTGATTATTTGGTTGAAAACATCTTTGATGTACATTGAGTTTTCCCGATAGGTGGCTTTTTGAATTATGAGCTCAATTTGACCTAGTTTGTTCTCCAACATTCGTTCGTTATGACTAATTTTTCCGACGGTGTTTTTGAATTGTTTGATCATGTTAAAAGAAATTGAGTTTTGTTTCAAAATGTTTTCTTTCAAATATTTTTGATTTGATTCTAACTCGGAAATGATTTTCTCGAACTTTTCTCCATCGTTCGCGTCAAGGTTTCTCGTAACAGCTTTGAAGAATGATCCGATTGCATTGATTAATCCTCTCTTTGTTCTTTTTGGATGTGGTAGAATGTCATGGATTTTTGTTCTGACTCTGTCCTGGATGAACTTCAAAATCTTCATATAGTTTGAAGCTTCTTCATAATATTCATTGTGTTTCCGCAACGTTTCCGTCAGGTTCAATGACTTAGTGTATAACTTATCTATTTCTAGTATTACTGGGCTAAGATTATTATAATGAATAAGTGTGTAGGTGGATTCTTGAACTCTCGCATTTTCTAACTTCTATAATATTATGCCAGGGTTGTCAGTTATTTTTCTCACGGTAATTCTATCTTCATATCCTAGTGATATTTGAAAAATTCTGAAAGAAAACGAAAATACCTAGTCAGAAAAACTATATCCATTTTTCAGCGGTCGTTTTAAGTTACCAAGATGGATTTTCTCGTGAGAATTGGTTTTTGCCGTTTTGCGTTTTTTATTTATAGAAATGATTGTTGATGGTTTAGTAAATTTGTCCGCAGTCTTCTGTCGAATATGATTTTAGTTCTGGTTGGAATATTTCAGGATTTTCCCTGGATTCATTAATTTTATTGGTCAATTTTTCTTTTACAGTAGTTGATCTGTGAATACAAAAGTTTGGTTTTTTCCTTATGATCGTTGACATAATCGCTTAGTAGAAGTTGTTCAATTTTTATGTCAAAAGGATCATCATCGGTGATGTGTCCGCTAGTTACGTCTACAGGTTTTAATTTTGTCGCAGAGTGTACTGGATTGTTATATGCAAGGATAACATATATCATTTTTTGAGCTATAGGGTTTTTTTGTAAATCCTGATTGTTTAGTAGCCTGATATGTTTTGTAAGGGTGGAATGTAATCTTTCAATTAATCCGCTTGATTGGGAATGATGCGGTGAGCAGAAGTGAATTTTGACCTTATGCAGTGATAAGAGTTCTGTGATAACTGAATTTTTGAATTTTGTCCCATTGTCCACGATGATCTGTTTTGAGATTTTATGGTGGGACAAGTAGAATAAAAGATTATCGGCAATTTCTGTTGACGTGAGAGATTCTAGTGGATATGCTTGAGCATACTTCGAGAAACTATCAATTATAGTCAAGAATTTAGTCTGGTCTAGTGTAAAGGTACCCAAATGAATAATTTCGAAAGGACGCGTAGCAGTAGGTATTATGTTCATTTTGATATTGACCGGGTGTCTTTCGTGCTTGCTTACTTGACAAATTTCACAATCGTTGATGAATGTTTCTACGGAATTTTTCAAATTTGGCCAATTATATTTAGCTTTAATTTTCTGCACAGTTTCATCGATGCCACGGTGGTTGGATTTTCCTTCAGGATAGTTTTTGACGATATCTTTGATGTTTTCTTTGTTGGTGACGTCAATGAGTTCAATTAGATAATGTTTCAAATCAATTGAAGGCCATCGGAAATTTTTCCTTATTACTCCGGTGGATGGTTCGTAATAATCGGGGTTTTCGAAATAGACGTAGTAAAGTTTATCTGGAATGATAAATTGTTTTGTCATGTCCAAAATATCTTGTTCAAAATTATTTTTTGAGATTTGGACAATAATTCTTCGCTTTTTCTCGAATAAAATTCTGATTCTTGGTTTCGCCGGAAAATGTAGAACGTCTCGAATGAATATTTGATTTGCGCCATAATTAACAGCAATATCAAGAATGGGTACGCCCACGACGGGATCTTGTGTCGTGTTAGAGTGTTCTGTACCTGAATCGTCGTCGTCAATGGATTTTGGTGTCTCATCTATATTTCCTACGGTTAACATTTGATCAACAATGTTCTCGCTTGCCGTATCATTCTCAATGTCATGAGATGTTCCAGGTGTGGGGTTGTCCAAATTGTCGCAAATTTTATTTGTGTATTTTTCCAAATCAAAATTTTCATTTATCTCTTTGGTGTGAAATTCGATTCTTGAAAGGGAATCGGCCTTAGTGTTTAGCTTTCCTTTTTTGTAGATAATTTTTTCGAGTTTTATGCGCCAACGTACCAATTTTGAACTAGGGTCTTTTAGGAAGAACAACCACTGCAACGGTTTATGGTCTGTTACAATATTAAACTTACGGCCGTATAAGTAAGGTCTAAAATGTTTGGTCGCCCAAACTATACAAAGGCACTCTTTTTCTATTGTTGAATATTGCTGCTCTGTATCGTTTATTGTTCTAAACGCGTATGCGACGGGTAAATCTTGACCTATTGGTCCTTGACTGAGGACACAACCCAGCGCAGTTGCTGGCATCGCACGTTAGGTTGAATGACTTTGAAAAGTCGGGATATTGCAAAATGGGTTGATTGATCAAAAGGTTTTTACATTTTTAAAAACAATTTAGAAATTCGTCGTTATGAATGATTTTTGGTCTTTTTTTCCAACAGCTGGTTATTGGTTTGGTTAATTTGGCGAAGTTATCTATGAAACGGCGGTAATATCTCAAAAGGTCTAAGATACCTTCTATTTCTTTTGTTGTTGAGGGAATAGGGTAGTTTTTGATTGCGTGTATTTTTTCCAGGTTTGGCTTTACGCCTTCAGGTGTAACAATATGTCCGAGGTAAGCTACTTCTTTTTTCAAAAATTCCGATTTGTCAACCTGTATCTTTAAATTTGATTCTCGCAAACGAGTGAAAACGTCAGTTAATTTTTCTATGTGTTGCTGTAAAGAGCTTGAATAAACAATTATGTCATCTGAATAAACAGCACATTTTTAGTTGTTGATTCCTCGTGAGATGTTATCCATTACGCGCTGAAACGTGGCTGGTGCGTTTTTTAGCCCGAAAGGCATCCGTGTGAATTCGTAATGACCGTTTTCAGTGCTGAATGCGGTTTTTGGAATATCAGGTTCATTGACTTTGATTTGATGGAATCCGCTTGCTAAGTCAATAGCTGAGAAATATTGACATTTTCCCAATTTGTCCAATAGATCGGTGATGTTTGGAAGACTTCTCTCGTTGAGTGCTCTGAAGTCAATCACAACTCTCCACTTTTGAATGCCGCAAGCATCTTTCTTTTTGGAGACGACCCAGATGGGTGCTGACCATGCTGAACTACTGGTGCGAATGATATTTTGATTTAGCATTTTGGAAATTTGATTTTTCACTTCTTGTTTGTGAATGAACGGATAACGGTAGCTTTTAACGTAAACTGGATTTTTGTCAGTAGTTCTTATGTGATGTTTTATTTTATGTGTGAACGTCAAAGGGGTTTCTTCGCGATAAAAAATGTCCGAAAATTGTTTGCACAATCCTATAATATGATGCTTTTCTCCGGCGTTTAAATGGTTGGTTCGAATTAACGATAGGTCAAAAATAGGTTTTGGGGATTCATCAAAGTTATTGAGGTTTATCTCAAGTAGTTCTTTTCTACAGAATTCGCCTACTATCAGAGGTTCTGAGAAATCTAGAGTAATAGGATCGCAAGTATTATTCAGAATGGACCTGATGGCTTTGCCATTGCGAGCAATTGTTAATGTTTGAGGAATTTCACAGTCATGTATCTTTTGGTAAGGGATCACTATTTCGCCATTCTTGATGTTAGTTTTTACGCTTATTATTTGCTGACAACGAGGAGATATAGTGATACAGTTGAGTCCTAGCTGGGTTTGGTGGAAAGATAGTTTAACTTGTGTGAACGGTGTAATGAGAAATCCGTTGTTAAAATCCAAACTGGCCTGAAGCAGTTTCAAGTTATCTATTCCGATAAGTCCGTCGAAAACGTTATGAAATTTGAACATGACAAATTTAAGTTTAAGTGGAAGAGAACCTATCTTGCAAAAGTCAGATAATTTTGTGATGACTGGATAATTTTACGATTTGGAATACATATCGCCGAGAAAAAGGTTGTCACAGACCGTTATGCAAATTATCTTAAGAACTTTCCTACCTTTGGTTGTAATCACAGTATTTTGACAAGATATCACTATAAATCACACTTAGACCTTGAGAATCGGTCCTTAGGTTCACTGTATCTCTTAGGTTGATATGGATCATTTCCCCTATGTTCCGCTTAAACCAGTTTTTCTCCTGAGCCAGTATTTGTATTTCATCAAACTGGAAAGCATGGCCTGTTTCGAAATGGTGCACTGCAAGAGATTTGATTGTGGTTTTTGCAGTCGTTTTAATGTTGGTAAAGTCTGTTTCCCAGGTATTGTTTGGTTAGGCCAACATAAGATTTTCCACATGAGCATGGGATGTTATAATATAACGTTGGACTGTTTATCTTTTGGAACTGCATCTTTAACCCTGGTGAATAAAGACGAGGTTGTCCTGATGTGGTAAAATCCTAATGTTGTGTTGGAGTTTTTGAAGCAATCTTTTATTCTTTGGGAAAGGCCATTGATGAAGGGGAAACGGTAGTATCTTGTCGGTCCTATCTGGAGGGGGGTTTGAACTTTGTGTTTCACTTTGTGTTTGAATCTATTTATGCATTGGTTCACAAATTTTCTAGGGTAGTTGTTCTGCTTTAGAATTTCCTTGATCTTCTGTGAGTTGTTGGAGTGAAACGATGGATGACTTAGTGTTCCCGCCCTGTGGAGCATTCCATTGATCATTCCCACTTTTTGTGCTGTTGGGTTGTTGGAAAAATAGTTCATGACTCTACCGGAACTAGTTGGTTTTGATACCAGTTGGTCAGGAGTTTTCCATCTTGGCTTCTGATCACCTCTGTATCAAGGAACGTTATCTTGCATTCGTTTTCACGTTCCACAGGGAACTGTAACTTAGGATGGTAACTGTTAAAATGTTCTAGTATGCTATCAATGTGTTTGGTTGGTATGGCTGTGATCGAGTCGTCCACGTAGATGTAAAAAAAGGGAACATCGTGGGGTGAATTTTTTAACACTGTCATTGCCAAGTCATTCATCAAAATGTTTGCTAGTAATGGGCTAAGAGGGTTACCCATTGCAGATCCATCCAGTTGGTGGTATATTTTGCCTATGAAAGTGAAATAACTTGATTCGAAGCAGAAACTCACGATGTCTAGCAACAATGGTTTCGGCACATCTGTGTATGCTCAGATAAAGTTCCAGTTTTTTGAAATGCTATCCATGATTAGCTTCTCAGGGACTACATCCAACGATACCAGTTCATAGTTGGGTGGAAGTGTAACTTACTTTGACAGCTCGATGAACTCGAAGGAATTCTTTTTGTTGTAGGTCAATGTCGATGTTATTGGGCTCATAATTTGGTGCAGTATGGAGGCTTAGTTATAGCAAGGGCTGTCAATACAACTGACAATAGGTCGTAGATGGAAGCCTTCTTGATGAGTTTTTCTGAAGCCATAAATTTTGGGTGCGACAGCATTGTGTGTTCAAAGTTTTCTCTCTTGCGCTACGTCAATGCAGTGGTTTTCCCTGAGCATACTTATGCTCAGCGTCTGCAGAATCTCCGTTGCCTCCCCACCCCCTTGCTGCCGCCTCAAACGGGCGATGGTAATTGTTCCAGGACAGCTTGCCATCAAACTGATGGGCTTTCATGTGGACTCGCACGGTATCAGACTCCATTGTAGCACCTTTGCTCTTGAATGGGACGTCTGGTTGCTCCATGATCACTGTTACTTGCCTTTTCATTTGTACTATTTCTTCTTCCAGAGTCTTCACTGTATCTTCTAGCTGTTTCCTGATTTCTTCTGGAACCTGATCCTTCATAGCTCTAGAAGTTTATTTGAGCTTCTCTCCCAATCTTTTTCCCATAGCTCTATAGGATTCTTTGAACTTTTCTTCCAAAGCTCTAGAAGATTCTTCCAACTTCTCCAATTTCTTCGAGTTCTCTTCCATAGCTCTAGAAGATTCTTCGAGCTTCTCTTCCATTTTCCTCGAATTTTCTTGAAGTTGATCCTTCAGCTCATCTTTCAAGTTTTTCGACAATTTCTCTACGGCGTTTGGATCAGGAATTTCAAATTGGAACGTTTTAGGATCCATGCCTTCTTCCATTAAAGCCTCACGAAGCCGTTGTTGTAGATCAGCTTTTTTCCCACTTGTATACAAATCACGCTCCTCCAGCTCCCTCTTCAACTCGGTTACCTTCAAGCTGGTTAACAACACTAGTTTCGTAGCCATTGCAGCAAATATTTATGTCCGTTTCTATAGCACACAATAAATCCCACTTCTGACACCACTGTAATATTTTGTGCTATAGAAAACACTTGCCCAGTTTCAATGTATTTATTTAAAGTCAGTACACACACGGTTTACAACACCACAAATATTCATATTCACAATCACAGCTTATCAAAATCTGAACTGAACTAACTAGACTCAAATGCCGGATCTCATAATATACCCTTGCCAGGATTGAAAGAACATTCCAGTGATTTGTAGAAAAGCGGAGAATATTCGACGCCATCTAGCCTCGCTAAAATGTACCAGCAACCAATCGATTCGGCGCCTTCGCCATTTACTAAACAATGTTCCGTCACAATATATACATTTTATTATACGAAATGATGAAATATCTATTTTTAAATGTTGAAAAGTTAGATTCTTTATTGAAAGTCACATTAAAAATTGTCCTTAGCTCTTATCACTTATTCAAAATGAGACACAATCATTATTTCATGTATATATTTGAAGATAATGATTATGTTACTTGAAGTTTTTTCTGGCATTTGATTTTTTGTGGGTATTTCGAGTGATATTTTGTTTTCGTGGGTTTTATCAATTTACTGGTTTTAAGCTGCCCAATAAACACAAAAAAATAAAATTGAAATGAGAAGCTTGAATGAAAAATTATATTGTGTTTTTTATTGCAAACTGATGGAAATCGGCACTTATTCTTTAATTTCGGTTCAAATATGATTTTTTTGAAAGTTATTAAAGTTTAAAGTGCTGTATATAAAGGATGTTAAGCAAGTTCTCATGAAAATGTTCACTAATTTCAAGACAAAAAGTTCATTTGAGCATGGTGGTTAATATGGACTTCTATTTAGTTACTTAATAACATTTAAAACACATGCATTAATTCGCCTTTACATTGGTTATTATACAATTTTCACGAATTCAGTGATAGTGATGTGTGATGTGATGGTGTAACATAGCACATGACGTTAAAAAAGTATTTTTTCAAAAAACTTGGATCAATCTGAAAAATTCCAGGGCAGGTTCAATTTCAAATTTCTTTTCTATCCAAAATGGCTGTTTTCAGTGACATATACTGAGAGTACCTTTTGTATGAAAAGTTGAATGGAGAATAGGTCTACCTAGTCAAATGACATTCAATGCGACACAAAAAAGTTATGGTTGATTAAATTCAGGAACAACACTGTGTGTAGCGTCCTCTAACGATAAACAAAAAACTAAGTTGATATTTGAGTTTCTCGTCATCAATATCCCCAGTATGGAGTCATGTTCATGGACTTTTTGTCTTCAAATTAGTCAAAGATTCACCCCTTGAAATTTTAACAAGTACTTAAATTACACCCTGTATGTATAAATATACTGAGCATGGTGGTACAATGTTATGAATTTTAGCACATTACAAAGCGTTTTATCTTCGTCAACTCTCGACTAACAACAAAAATGAAAAATGCATGTCTTTTTATTTTTCATGGACTTTCGAATCCGTCAATGAACATGTTTAAAATGTGATGCAAGTTCCCCATTTTCTCCGATACAATATCTTTCTTCGAGACCGGTCCCAGAAATAACTAGGTATTGTGAATACTACATTTTGATTTCAGAATTTAAATTTTCTTCAAATACTTGAGAATAACTTGGATAAATTGTGATTCAACTTGGCATTTGTTTTTCTCCAGATTAGGGACATGTATTTTTAATATTTGAATTGAAATTTCTTCATTTTCCAGGTGAGTGCAAGCATGCTGTAGCCTTTTTAATGTGGTTACATAGAAGAAGCAAGGAACCATCACCAACTGGGGCTACTTGCTCTTAGGCCAAAAGCCAGCTCTCAAAAGTTAAAACATCAAACAAGTATTTGACTTTCGAAGATTTTGGTGCCAAAGAAGATATAAGCTCTGATGAAGACAGTGGATTGTTTTTGAAAAAAGTTGTTGATCATGGTTTAGAAATCAACTCTAGAAGTCAACTTGTGAAACACTTCAGTGATGATAAACTGCTAGACAAGCCTGGATTACACGAATTGATTTCAACTTTTGTATGAGAGGGAGGAGTTGATGCCATGGAGTTTTTACAAATCTGTAAAGAAACCATGAACAAAGAACTATGCTCTGAAGCTACTCAGCTGACAACAGGCCAATCAAACTGTGATTTATGGTTTGAATTGAGATTTGCAAGAATCACTGCCTTTTAAATTCATGATGCAGCTCACTGCAAGAGATCTGATGAAACCTTGGTCAATCAGATTATAGGAATTTTAAAAGTGCCAGCATCAGTTATGGAAAGAGGAAGAAAACTTGAAGTGGAGGTTCTGAAGTGTTTGGAAAAAACTTGAAGATTGAATTGGATCATGTGGGGCTGAAACTAGATTCAGAGTACCCAATTTTAGAAGCATTCCCAGATGCTATATGTGAGTGAGATGCCCACAATCAGAAAAAACTGTCTCCAATTATTTGACTTAGAGAAATGAAATAACTGCCAAGTATAAGGCACAGGTGCAGTTACAGATGTCTATGTTCAATAGATCAAAATGTTTGTCCTGTGTTGTTGATCCTGAGTTTGAGAAAAACTCCAAGTATCAATGTACTTGGGTACAATATGTTGAGGAGTATACTGTAGGCCTAATGAAGGATGCAGGACTATTTTTATTTTATAACTTCTTGAGTTTTTAATCCTGTTTACTTATTTGTTTAAAATCATATAGGTACTTGATGTTTGGTGTATTATTTTATTCAAAAAAGATTATGTACAACATTTTCATCAAGACATGAACACATACAGTATAATATTCATTCAATTTGATAAAAAGTTACAAGAATAAAAGTGATTTGAAAAAGCACTCTTGAAATTTTCCCTTTATTGTGACATGTTATGGGTTATTGATAAAAAATGCCCCCGCCCTCTAACTTTTGTTCCAAAAAGTCTGGGTGAGGTCTAACTTTCTCATTTCACACAGATACCCTATTTTTTATTTGATATTTGGATTCTGCTTTGAATTTTGAACATTTTTTATGTGATTTATCCTGTACCCAGGTTCAATGTATCAAATGATATTTGATATTTATTAATTGAATAATACTTATCCCTTGTTAAAAAAATAAAAGTGAAATATATTTATGATTTGGAAGTATTGACGTGAATGTCACGTAATTAAATACTTTTGAAGTATCAAAGTATTGAAGTATAGATAATTCTGCATTTAATTTGGCTGATTTTTTTAAAATAAGATGTTATTCCTTTTTGTAGTTGATGTTTTGGGTATCAATTTAAAGTAAGAAAGGCCTTGGTATTTCCTACACAGACAATACTTCGAAACCATAGATATATTCCACTTTTTCATAACAAGAGATTGATATTATTCAATTTATATATATCAAATATCTTTTTATACATTGAATTTAGGTATAGGATATTCTGCAAAGAAAAGGTTAAGAATCTAAAGGAGAATCCAAAAATCAAATAAAAAAATTGGGTATCAATTTGAAATAAGGAAGTTAGACCCTGCCCAGACTTTCCGGAACACCCTGTATATGAGAAAACAGGTTTTTTAAAAATTTCATTTTCAACCATGAAACTTTTATTTTGGATTTTTTTTTTGAAACGTCAAACTAAAAAGTTGAAGGGGAGGGCATTTATAATCAATAACCATGTACAGACTGTCCACGTAGGGCTTACAATAGCATCGATGCTAAAAAATACGCTGATAACGTCGATCCGACTCATCTGTTCAAATCTGCCTATACATCTTAGAAATGTCTGCATTTGAAACATGCATTTTTTCCAAAATTCAGAAGTATAGTGAATAAATCGTTTTGCATTGTGAGACCTACGTCATAATTTAGAGACAGACCACTGTCGTTGCGCGCAGAACCATTGGACACTCGTAGAGACTTTCTTCTTAAACCATTGCATGATGACTTAAATAATAAGCATCAGTACCATCAGAGAGTTCTTGAATGTTGTCGCTTGTCTAAGTCATGTGTCCTAATTCTTCATATTTGGTCATAAATTTTATGTATTGTTGTTTCAACTCAGACCTTTCTGATGAATGATGAAAAGTAAAAACATTTTTAAGCGTTTTGCTTGGAACTTCTCAACTGATGCATTTGTTCGTTGAACAAAATCTCAACTATGGAATGTCCTCCATTGTTTTGCCGAACATTTTTTCTAAAATGTGCTTCACTATTATCGACACTTTTTGCAACCTCATCAAACTGTTCAATTTTCAAGAAAAAAAGAATAATACATTGCTTTATTTATCAATGTAGAATTATTTATTTCTCCAGCCAATATCTAACCAAGTTTGGTGGATTGCAGAGTTACATCCTTGTCAAGTTTTATTTGGTTCATTAACAGAATGTCATAAAATATGCCGACACCACATAAGATGTCTATTTCGCGTTAATTATTGAACTCTGGGTCCGCAGGATTGATTTAAGTGGGAATGTTGAGAAAACTAAAATCAAAACTACATATCGGCATAGTGTGATGTTTGACAAAATAAAACGCATCACCTTGTATTCACTTGACAACCCCAATTTGTTACAAAATCTTTTAGTGATAAAGTTTTACAAATCGCTTTTTATTATTTTAAGTCCAAACCTCGGGCGTGGATGATAAAGCATATTCATTTGTGATTGCAAACTGATGATTGCCGTGCTTGTCGTAACATTTTCTAGCTCAGAATAGCCATTTCTTGCAAATTCTCGCTCTTGTCTGAATTCATTATTTGACTGAACCAAATTTTCGAGTGATTTCCTGGTGCTATCTACCGTGTTTAAATGTTCATCAAAGAGTAAAAGTGGATTGATATGTCTCATGTGACATTTTTTGCATGGTGCCTTAGTACATCCCTTTAGTCAATGATTTGGATTCAGGCAATTCAAAGTCGTTTCACTTCACTATTTCTTTTTCCTATATCTAGTTTTTTTTTGAAGGACCTGCGCTAAAAATAGAATGAAATTGTTTGCGATGAAAACATGAAAAATTGCTTCTTGATGCAACATGAGACGTGATCGTGGAAAACTTGGCCTAAAATGTCTTTGTGTTTTACCCTCGGGTTAACCGTAATCGACCGCGACTTCAGCAACGTCTAACTTTTCTAGTTCACATTTTGCTTTTAGAAAATCATTCACATTTTTTATGGTGGGGAGTTCACCTTTCATATTTGTAACCTTCCCACTCACGTCTTGTTTTATTGTCGAATTCACTCGTCAACAGATAAACCATAGGAATTGACCATTGGTCTGTTACCTGACCTAAACGATCCAAACTACGCAATTTTTTTGTGAAAAGGTCAAAAGATCTCGCAGTTCACTATGAGACTCTATTGTGATTACAGAGATTCGTCAAAAAGGGCTTTGACATGATCGAAAATTGAAAGTTTATTGTTCTCGTATCTCTGTGTGAGCAACGACAAGGCTATTTTATAATTTTGTTCGGTCACCTGAATCGATTCAAACATTTGAGCTGCTTCATCTTCCAAATGGCCACGCAAATAATAAAATTTTTAAACATTGTCAAGTGAATCATTTTTACCCAACATGGATTGAGATGCATCTCGAAACTCCAACCATTTATCATAGGAACTCGAAAACTTGGGTAACTTTATATTTGGAAGTTCAATAGATAAAGCAAAACCTTGCTTATTCTTTGAGCGCTGAGAATGGTTGATTTGTGTTCTCACGATACCTTCATTTTTCTCTATTTGTTGTCGTTCTCGTTCAAATTCTGAAATAACCACATTTGCACGTGACGTCGCGTCAAAATAATCATTCTTAATTCAGAATCATGTTTTAGCACGTCGGCAACATCTTTAAGTGATTCTATGTCGTGGTGATATTCTACAAATTCATCATAAATAGGTAGAATCTTTTCTAATCAAATTTTAAATGAAACCATTTTTGGTGAGAATGGCCTTCTATTGTTACGAAGATTTTTTAAATTGTAATATAGAAATAACCTGAGCTTTAAACACTGTGGCGTGCAACATTTTAGCGTTCACCCGTCTTTAGGTTTTTAGTGTGAATACTTTGAAAAAATAGCCGTAGATAGTCTGTTATATTGTACATTGCCTTATTTTATGACTTGTGTGAATACTGATGTATATCAACACCAGTAAAGAATTCGGATTTGAATTTGAATTTAAATTTAATCTAGCATTAATTAGACCAAAATCAAATTCGTGAATATTTTTGAGGTCGAGAGCTTCAAAATCTGCGCAAATAATGGAAGAAACTCACCAATCTGGAAGAAACTCACCGTTTTCCGTCTTATCTTCTCCACTTCTGCTTCAGGCTTCTCCAGAATTCCAATCGACCGTCCTCAGTGAATGTCGAGGCTTGACTTTCTAATTCAGAAACCAATTTTCTTCACCACATCTGGTCGAAGGACCATACATATGTTTCGACGGTGGACTGTATATTGAAAGATGGTTTCTTCTGATGTGATGATGATCAATTCAAAATTTTACAGTTCAACAATGATTTTCTAACGCAACTCAACTTTTTTTTTTACACAAAGCCTCCTTTAAAATGTCAAATACCTAAACAAAGTTTTTGATGGTGATTCACTTTTTACTTGACAGCTGTACCTTCGTTGTCTTTGCAGAGGTATCTCCGTTATGAATGAAGATAGAGAGATGCGGTTTTCGAAATGCTGTGCTATTTTTTCGAAAGACGAATGATGACAGAATCAGAATTTTCATAAATCACGATTGTCTTTGTTATACAGGGCAAAATTGAAAATGTGTCCTATGTCAGGAATTCCATTCAATTGGATTCTTAACCTAGGTACGTCACATGTCAAATTCTTAGTGATGCCGCTAGAGCGCGTTTTTTGATTAGGTAGGTGCACTAGCGTGCATTTTTCCGCCGAAAAAAAAATGGTCATGCGGAAGTTGTGCTGATAACCTATCATGTCATTATCTAACAAGTTATCAAACAAAGTCGAGAGCATACAAGTCAAGCCATCATGCAAAACTAGTTTTTCCGCAACATAAGAGATGTATGGGATGGACTGAGCGTATATCATGAGGAATATAATGATATTGGATAAATTGAGTGATGATGTTGCCTCTTGTAGATATCTATAGGTATGGATGTCTCACGATTAACGTCCATCGGAATATCTCAGGAAATAAGACGATTGAAATTCTAAAAATTTGTATGGTGAGATTTGCAAATATGCTCTCTTCAAATGAAACAATAGCGACGTTGTGCGTCTTCCGGTTATACCTAAAGAAGGTGTCACTTTGCTTATTTTAAGTAGAACATCCTATATATCATTACATTTTTGGATTTTACGTGCAATTCTAGACAGTTTTATTATATCATATTCCATACCTAAGTATACCAGTTTTCAAAATATTTCAGTTTTTATGTCAAAAATGACGTTTGTAGGCTCTAATTCAAATGTGAATTGTACCTATAAGAAATCTCTAATTATTTAACTGGTGTTGGATTTCTTGTTGAAAGGGAACTAATATAAAAGATTTTCTACAATATTTTGAAAACTATTAATACAGGGTGGTGAAAGAATAAAGTCAAAAATGAAATCCAAAAAACTGCAAAAAATTATTTTCAAATGGAAACACCCCAAGTTTTTCATTGGAAGTATTAAGTAAAATAAAAGTGAGCTATATATACCTAGTATAAGATTGTCCTTTCCAGATTTTTTTTTTTTTTTTTAATTTTGAAGTGGACAATGTTATACAAACTTACCTTTATTTCCAACGCTCCATAAGATGAAATTATGAAATTTTGTGGTTTCCATTTGTGAAAAATGATTTTTGGCAGTTCTTTTTATTTAGTTTTTGTCATTTTTTGTCCATCCTGTATTAATAGCGTCAAAAATATTTTGAAAAATCTTTTATAGTAGGTCTATTAGAACAAGAAATCCAACTCAAACTCAATAATAAAGGCTTTCTTATAAATAAAATTCACATTCAAGTTTGAGCCTATAAACGTCATTTTTGACATAAAAACTAAAATATTTCAAAAACTCGTATACTTAGGTATATGACATGATTCTTCAAATCTGCCTAGAACTTAACGTAGAATTCAAAATTGTAATAATATAAAAGGTGTTCCATTTGAAACAAGAGAGTTGACACCTACTTCCGGAAGTCGCACAACATAGCTTTCATTTCAATTGAAGAGAGCATCCAAGAATATCTCACTACAAAGATTTTCAGAACTCCAATCGCTATATTTTCCGAAATATTATGATGGGCGGCCACCGTAGGACACCCTGTATATCGATACACTACGAAGAATTGCCGAAATTTTAGCATGAAATGGAGCTATTAGTAGATATTGAAGTTTCATTGTATGTATTTCCTCCCTTATTTATATTTTGCCACGAGTTTTATAAGCACGAGTGTTAACAATATGTGACTGGCTTATTAACAAGGGCGTACCCAGGCAGGGGCAGGGTGGGGCAGCTACCCCCCTCTCGAACTTCAGAGAACATAGAAAATGGCATCAAAAGGGGTGACGAAAAAAAAAAAAGAAAACCTCTAGGATACTGCAATAAAAAGTTAGATACTGATGGAAAATGTTTGAACCTAAAAATAAAAAGATGGAATACGCATTTTGTCTTTTTTGAGACGGCGGCGGCGCCCCTCAACGGCTCCACCCCAGTTGAGATCCTGGGTACACCCTTGCTTATTGACATAAAATATCTATTTTGATATTTTGTACAACATATTTATCAATTTTTGAAGGGATACAGGGAGGTGTGAACGGTACAAATTTTGTAAAACGGATTAATGCACTCGACGGTATACCTATCACCAAAAAATTGCAAAATTCACTACAAAACCATATACAATGATACGTATGACTCTTGTTTATTTATAAAAATGTAGTGAAAAGATACGTGAATGGGCTAGTGAGAACCATGTACCGGTTTCTTATTCTTGGGCCAAAATATCAAATAAAAAAATGTAGTCATCATAGAATATTAAATAGATGCTAAGTATACAGGCATTTATCCTTCACAGTGCGAGTATTTTGACGAACTGTAAGCATGGACGTAAGATAGGCAAAATATGAAGAGTAGCGTGTCCTCTGCTTTGATATTATCTAATAATTTTTATTTGTGACTTCGTTAACAAATTTAATTTTTCTTGTTACTTTTTTCTTTTTGGTAACTGATAAATTGATTGGATCGATATTTGCATGATTTATACCAAAATTAAAACTATATCTATTGTTTAATGAAAAAAATATGAAAATAATTAATTTCTAGAAAACCGCTAGGGATGGGTGTGGAGAAGTTCTATAAACAAATAATCGAAGAACAATATGGCAAAGCGGAAAATCTTATTCAAAATAGAAAAGTTGCCAAATACTTTTTCAAAAAAGCGACAACGTCGCATCACTGAAAACATTCTAGATCGATAGAGCATATGCATATGCTCCCCGTGAACGTGTCTGAGGTACCATCGATAGTAACATTACCCTGTTCAGAAAACAGAATCGATTAAGTTACACCATCCATAACTAAAGAATCGCTGGACCGATATATGGAAGAATATTAGAGGAGCTATTTATCTTAGAAACACATTCCACAATATTATGACTCCAAATTGTGTGTTACGACGTTACGTTCGTTGTACCGTATCTAGTAACTTCCATCAATTAACTCGATGTTTTGAAATTTGGCCTAGAATTTTGATTGTAATTTTTGAAACCTTGCTAAAAATTGAAAGATAAACGGTGAAGCAAAACTGTAAATACAAAAGCTGTGGTGAGGAGTGAAGGACCATTTATGAGAAAAACGTGTCCATTGCACATTTTTTGGAAACATGAAAAATATAAGGATTAGTGGGTACTAATGCCATTAATGTTTAAAAAATCAACCTACGGCCTCTCTTAATGTAGTAATCACCGATTAAAGAGCGCCAATCAACATCCACTACGTCACAGAATACACTATCTTTCTTCGTCTGGCGTATTGACTGAGAAGACTTTTTCTCTCTCGGGAGGGTAATATGGCCCCACCCCGTTTGCGATCATACAGTGGAATTCGCGACTCCTTTTTCATATATTTAGTATATTTTTTGGTATTTCGGAAAATTTGTTTTGCTGGTGACTTTCAATTAATGTCTAGAATTCGTATATTTTATATTATAATAATATATTCACATATTTTATAAAGTATATTTCAAGTCATTTGAAAATGTATGCAAATTGTCCATTTAGCATCGGATACACAGAAATATGGCATGAAACATCAATTTTCTCGCTCATTTTGAATGGAGCACCCTACATATTATTTCAATTTTGATTTCTACATAAAATTCTGAACACATTTTGTAAATGTCTTTTTTTCTCTAAAGCTAATAGTTCGGCAGATATAACGAATTGAAAATCAGTATATTGGCTATTTTGCATCATTGTAAGAAGAGCTATCTGGGAGGTACTTTCACCATAGTTCCTTCCAGATAGCTCTTATTACACCTGTTGTGAAAGTAAATAAATAACCATTATAATACACGCGAAGCTTCCAGAGCTATAAACAATGATATTATGTTACGTAAAACCGATGACAACTTCATAAAGTGCATGCAATTTGCTAAGCCGAAGGAAGCATGTTTTAAAATCAATCTTGCAAATTGATTTTGATACAAGAATAAATATTTAAGATATGTTGTATGGTTCCCAGATTTATTTTGATACCTGGATGTCAATTTTTGAACTTTCGCAAATTTAAATCGATACGCAATTGTGCGATCATCATTGTGAATAACATGGTGATCGCATATCTGCGTATATGTTTCAAATTGGCGAGGGGTCAAAAATAGAGCCCCTGCGTATTATCATCATCATCATCAACTTTAGAGAAAAAAAACCTTTTACAAGATGTGTTCAGAATCTTATGTAAAAATTGCAATAGAATACATAGTGTTCCATCAGAAATAAGCAAGAAAACTGATGTTTCACGCCATATTTTTTCAAATCGACGCTCAATTGTATTTTCGAAAAATGACCATTATTCCTCACCAAAATCCCCACGACTTTTGTATCTACCGTTTTGCAATATCTTTGAAAATGAAGAAATCACAAACGTGTTAACCCTTCGTTCAATACCAATGACGACGTTTCTTCCCCGTAAAATGACAATCAAGAATCATA
This sequence comes from Orchestes rusci, assembly GCA_958502075.1. Classification (NCBI taxonomy): domain Eukaryota; kingdom Metazoa; phylum Arthropoda; class Insecta; order Coleoptera; family Curculionidae; genus Orchestes; species Orchestes rusci. Next base: position 37,688,132 of record OY293303.1, on the reverse strand, counting down.
ACAAGTGGGTATGACCCTGATTTCATCATATTATTTCAAAATTTTAAGTTCTTAGAAAACGTGTCGTTGTATTCTATTTTATGTTTTCGAATATGGTTTCTAACGTTTTTATCTAAAAAAATTACATCATCAAGATATGTGAATAAACTTGCACTTTTTGCGAAAATTGTTGTATCTTTTTATGGACTTTTTTCAACATTTATTTAACTATTTCGTTATAATACGCCAGTCTTCTTATAATCAGATCATCTAGATTCCGCGGCGTAGTTCGGTACACCCTTTACCAAATCCCCATTAAACCCCATATCTTGGTGACCTGTAGCTCCATGATTGTCGATTCATCCGTTGAGTTCAAAATTGTTTTAGAAAATCGCACATGATGACCGGTCCGTATCTGAAAAAATCATGATCATGTCCTAAGGAGGCAACTATGACGGTTTTTTCCGGGGCATACTGTTTTCAGGTCGATGATTGACCCTGCGCATCGACCCTGTCTAGTTTTCCGACGTCGAAGAAGGTGCCCGCCTCTCCTTTTAGCACCAGCTACGAATATGGCCAAGCTCTCCACAATCCCAGGACCACAGCTCCCTTCGCTTGGAGGCCTCTATTTTCTCCTCCTCCTAGCCTCCTCACAGTTGCTTCGACGGTGTCCTCCTTCGAAAGATCCTGTTCCTCCATCCTTCACACCAGTCGCTGCTCGTGATATTTTGAATTGGGGGGGCAGAAAATCTAACCCAAACTTACCTAGTTTATATAGTTATAGATGAAGTCCATTCGCCTTTCTTTTGCATGCGCAAAGTGCTCAATGACAAGTTCATTGAAATTTTCCGTAGCTTACAAATTTGTTTCAATGGAACACAAAGCTAAAGGTAATGTTTTGATACGCTTTAACGTTGAATAAGAACGTTCACATTCAACTCTTGTCGTAGGCATTGTACATAGGATTTTTAATAATTTTACAAACTCTGGAAACGCACCACACAGATTGTTTTCATAAAAGCACTGTAACAATGGTAATGCACCCGACGCATTTGCAAAATCCTGTCTGCTGTAAATAACTGTTTGTACATGTTTGAACGAATATTTGTCTAGGTTAAAGATTTCAACTGCTAGTTCAAACTCTGTATCGGAAAACAATGATTGAAATTTAGAAAATAACGGTGGCTGAAAAAGAGTAGCTATGGAGAGATGATCAGAGAAGCTGAAACAATTTTCTATCGATATAATAATAACGTCACATACTTCCTTAGCAACATTTTTATATATATCTTGGAAACGCGCTCTTTCATCGTAGCCTTCTTCAGTCAAGTAATCGTAATCATTTGAATCCCTTACATTTTGGATGGACTGCTTAAATGAAGATATACATTTCTGCATTTTTATACTATCAATATCGCGTCTCTGTAGTTGATTGAAAAGGATGTCGCAGTTGGGCATGACCTTATTAAAAAATGTAACCGATTAAGAAAGTCCAAGTCTTTTAACATGTTTTTCAGGCCAACTCCCTTTCTAATCGTGCTCCTGTCATTTGTCAGATCATCTATTATTTGTTCAAGACACAAAATAATTTCAGTTTTGTAAACATATACGGTTGTGACACAACGACTTATAAAATTCCATCCAGTACTGCTTGCCCTAGGTAGACGTTTTTGACCACTTCATCCAGAACAGCCGTACGTTTTGAAGACTTTGAAAAAAATGTACTAAAGCCCTCAATATTGCAAAAAAAACTCTTATTTGCTTGTTTTAGTTATTTGCATGTTCAATAATCAAGTTTAGTTGATGAGCGTGACAGTGAATGTGATGGGCATTATTTTCACCACTCATAACTGAGGCACCATCATAACTCTTTGCAGTTAGTCTTTGAGGATTTTTGTCAATTCCAATATATTCAAGTTCTTTTAAAATCTCATGACTGATTCCTTCCGCTGTATGGTCTTTGATCACCAAAAAGCCCATAAGTCTTTCATGAATTCTATCATTTAATTCATAACGAATTAAAAGAATTTCGGCAAACCGCGTAAATAGAGTCTTACAATTAATTTTGTATGGTTTTTGATAACTCCATAAACACTCGATTAATTGTTTTCTTTATAGGGTATTTCGAAGTTCCATCAATTTCCGCCAATAAATTAACAAGGCCCCAAAAAATTCCAGGATTAGCACTAGTTTCTGATTCATCGTGGCCCCCTGGGGCAAGTTCAAACTTACCACAGAATTTGATGCAGTCAATCAACCTACTAAGTATAATATGTCTATTTCTTGTCATATTTTGATTATGTTCGATAATGTTCTGCCTATATGAACTATTTAATTGGCATCTAATATCAACCTTGCCCAGCATTTAGAATTCTTTGTGGTTATTTAGGGAATGTGTGATGTGAAACACTTTGGCGAAGAGGTAAAAACACACAAATTGAGTGCTATTCATTGGCACTCACTTTGTGTCTGTTTACCTGTTCGCCAAAGTGTTTGACATCACACATTTCCTTTCCTACCCATGCAGGATCGCTCCGAGGATGGTTCATAATAAGACAAATAAAGCAAAAAAAGCATTTCTTTTTTCACAACCGCACATCCAGCTTTCAGCATCGTATAACTTCCTGTTAAACTTCCGATTATACATTTTTTTTGAACCACTTGCGGCACTACTTGCACTAAAATGTTGGTTATTATTTAGGTCTGGTCGGTGCGGCCCTTATGATTTTATGGCCAATCGAAGTTTATACGCAAACTTATTTGAATTCGCATAATAAATCAAGTTCTCAACGGTATTCGCTATTTTCAAAACAACTGACCTGGCCCGACACGCAAGAATTTTACAAGTTGTAAAATTTTTACTACTGACTGACACCTGCTGACCTACATAAATCAGAACAAACAAAACATAACCATGATTATAAGGCAGTCACGGAGTCACGAGAAAGGAAAAGCGGCAACATCTTCGCGGACGCTTTAGTATTACGCACGATTGTGATGGCTGTCCACTACTAAAACAAATATTCCTCCCGCCAGTTCCGCCCACTCCCGATTATGCGGGTTTCCATAATGCACAAAGCTAAAGTCTGCAAATCGGATATCGCACGGCACGTGACTACCCGTCATAAAAACATTTGCCAGCAATTCTAGCCGGCTTACAGCGTTGCCGGCTTGTTTTGACCGTCCTAGAGTTTCTAGAATTTAGATTTAGAATTGAAGAGTGTGTTAGGGGCATGAAGCTCACTTTTTTGTAATAAATTAATTAAAAATGATGATGTTTTTGTCGCAGCTTCGGGAGGGCACTGCCACGTTGCCCTTCCTGCAGCGGTCGCCACTGCTTCACACTCGTGCAGGATCCTTCACAGACTGCTTCGCAACTTCCAATTGCAAGGATTGGGCCAGTGCTTCTTATTGGGACGTATACAGGGTGCGCCAATAGTGCGTGGATGAGATATTGTCGGATAATAGAAGCACATTTTCAAAATTCGTTGTCGAGGCATGCTGGACCGACTTAAAATAGTTTCACTTCATTCGTATCGCGTATACGGGGTGATTCATATCAAAGTAACATTTTTTAAATGGAACTCCCTGTATATTATTACATATTTGGGTTCCTCAGTCAATTTTAGATCGACTTCATGTACCACACATGGTATCTTAAATGAACCGTTCACCCGCAAATCGCTATTTTTTGAAAAATCGGATGTTTAAAAAAAATTGAATATCGCATTGATCCAAAGAGTTAGAGAATTGGGATTTTTTGGTGATGCTATTTATAAAATTTGCCAATGTAGACCGTGCGAATTAGCTCCAATTCTTTTTGAGTTATGAAAGATCGTTATGCCAATTTAGAAAATTTCAATCAAGGCTAACTTGATTTTCTCGAATGAAACTTACCAACTTTTTTTACGCGATCGAATGAAGAATTGTATAAGCTTCTCGGCGATATTGGTTTGTTAGTATCTATCTCTGGTAGTTTTTTTTCAAATCTACATTTTCATATTCATTCGTCGTTTCTATGAATTCTCAGTACTAGGTAGGTATAGAGATGAAGTAGGCCATGGAGAACAAAAAATATAACTGATTGAAGTTATGAATGTTATGATTTATCATAGTTCTTAACACTGGATCACTGACCAAACATAAAAAAGGCAACATAAGCAGTATAATTATTATAACAAGGTATTTCTAGAAATAATGCCACTTTTTGGTGAAAATGGCTAGCACTATTCGAAAGAGGGGCAAAATAAATGTACTGAAAATTTCACATCAATTACTGGACAAAAGATAGTCTGGCTAATTAAAATATTTAAAATTTTGATACCTGGTCTATTTTCCACGGCCGACCTAATAAGGTAGGTATTGAGAATTTACAAAAACTTAGAATTGATAGGAAAATGTGGAATTGAAAGTAAACTACCAGAGATAAACAACAACAACCGTATATCGCCAGAAAGCTGATAAAATTCTACATTCGATCGCCTAAAAAAAGTTAGTTAGTTTCATTTGAAAATGTCAAGTTATCCCTGATTGAATTTTTCTAAATTGGCATAACGATTTCTCATAACTCAAAAAGAAATTAAGCTAGTACAAACGGCCTACATTGTGTCATTTTATGGTTAGCATTACCAAAAAATCCCAGTTCTCTAACTTTCACGATCAATGTGATACTCATTTTTTTTTAAACACCAACATTTTTGAAAAATAAAGATTTGCGAGTGAACGGTTCGTTGACGATACCATGTGTGCAATCTGAAATTGTCTGAGGAACCGTAATATGTAATAATATACAGGGGGTTTCATTTAAAAAAATGTAACTTTGATATGAAACACCCTGTATACGCGGTGCGAATGAAGTGAAACTATTTTCGGTTTGTAGCCTTAAAGTCTGTCTATAATGCCTTGGCAACAAATTTAAATAAAATGCTTCTATAAATCGAGAATATCCCGACCACGCACTATTGGCGCACCCTGTATACAGTGTCAGGGACTACCTTACCTCCTGGTCTCGAAGTCCACCCAAAAAGGCCTGAACCGCAAGTCTCTTCATAAAATTCTCTAGCGTAGTTGGATAAGCCAGTCGTTCAAGGCGAGCTACATCAGCTCGAGACTCCTGCAGACTTTCTTTGGTCTTATGAGAGTGGTTCTTTAGCTGAGAGTGGTAAACGTGCTTCAAATCAGTCTGTCCATATCGAAGCTCCAGCCACTTGACCAGTACATCCTGGTTCTTCTGCTCTTGGGTGTTCACCGTCTGCAGGATTTCCGTCGCTACCTCACGAAGAGCCAGAGTTGATGCCAGGACTTTTTCCGGTCCAGGCCATTCATTTGCCCTTGCGGCTGCCTTGAACTGGCGATGGTAATTGTTTCAGGATAGCTTGCCATCAAACTGAGGTGGACCCTGATGTTATCAGTCTCTATCTTAACATCCGCACCTACACGGCTACTTGCTTTCTTACTTCCTTGATTTCGTCGTCTTGAGCCTTTATCGTGTCTCCAAGTTGTTTCTCGATTTCAAGTAGCTGTAGTTGTCCGCCAGCTGTTTCCTGATTTTCTTCTCCTTGGCTCTAGAATATTTTTCGAGCTTCTGTTCCATTTTTTTTCTAGCTCTAAAAGATTCTCTGAGCTTCTCTTCCATATCTCTAGAATATTCTTCGAATTTCTCTACCAAGTTCATCGAGTACTCTTCCATAGCTCTGCAAGATTCTTCAAACTTCTGTTCCAGTTGATCTTTCAAGTTCTGTGACAATTTCTCAACTACTGCCTTAGGGTCAGGAATCTCAAATTGGAACATATCGGAATCAGTGTCTTCATCCAATAAAGTCTCAGGTTGTTGTAGATCAGCCTTTTCCCGCTCGTATTCATATCACGTTCCACGATGATAACGACTATTCATGTCTGATTCTATAGCACAAAATTAATCTCACTTCCTACACGAATGTGATATTTTTTGGCTATAAAAATCACAGTTCAGATTTGACTTATTCATTTCGGGGTATATGCACCTACTTTCCATTAGGTGGTATGGAAGATAATCGCGATAAAGACTTCATCCGAATTAGATTTTTACGGTGCATATAGGGGTTAAAGTCACCATGTACACTCACTTTTAACAATAATAATCTACAACACAATTTTTTATGTTTACGACTGTTCGTTAAAAATTTTGATTCAACGTCCAAAATAGGACTTACCCACTATCCACTTGATGCGACAAATAAACATAAAAGCCGACACTTGAATCGCGATCGATTGCTAAAGTATTTTGCGTTTCGATTCTAGAATGTTTGAAAACGGTGATTGCAATTTCCGTGCTGCCGGTACAAAAACATATTTCGTCATATTATTTTAGTACCATAAAAACCATATGAAAAGTTTCAAAATTTCGATCGTCATACTTGAATTTGGAGCACTGTGCGACGTATCGCTATAGAATCCCACAGTATCTACACGGAATTCGGACCCTGACACGGTTACCAAGTAGTTTCTTCTAGGTCCAACACATGCAGCTTGATCCGGACAAAACGAGCATTGAACATCCGCAAATCATATTCAAATATCTTTATTCTTATCAAAGACATTGCAAATTTTTACCAAAAAATGTACATTTCGTATAAGTTCGAGTGATTTAGTTGAAAGTTTTGACATGCTGTTGAACTTCTCACGCAAACATTTTGATACTATTTGTTTGAGTGGATTACCAAAAACACAATTTAAAATACGAAAAGTCACAATAAAACATTGAAACAGTGTTTGAAAAACTATGGCAATATCGTCAAATGATAATTATTAAGAAATAAAAGTCAAAACTGAAAGCTAAAAACAACGATGGATTTATCTGGCACTATCAAATAAAATGTTTGTTACGAAGGTTGAAAATTTAAATGAGTAAAAAGTATTTTCAATTAAAAAATCCCCAATTTCATTTCAAAATTGTTTATATTTAAAAGTTTTGAATTCCGATGGCTCAACATCCGAGTCACTCTCCCTAACAAATTCCCACGAGCTGTGAGATAGTTGACTATAAAATGAAAACAAGCCTTCAGTGTAACAGGGCGGCTCACTCTGCTTTCAACTCTATACAGGGTTAAACGGAAAGGTTGGTACAGAACCGCAATAAATGTCTAGAGTTACATCCATGTGAGTAGTGCTCTCGTTATACCGGTTTTGTCCCGAGATTGGACTCATCAGTAAGGCAGCTGGCACCACTCACACCGATACAACTCTAGCCACTACCCTAATCTGGGTAAATGTGCAGTGGTTGTTTTTAGACAACCACTGCCATCTATTGGCTCGCAAGTCTGCGAACGCAAATAGATGTGGGGTATGTTCGAGCTGTACCTCTCGATCATGGAATAAAGAGACATTGTTTTACGGTTATCCGATGTTAAACGGAAAGGTGGTACAGAACCGCAATAAATGTCTAGAGTTACATCCATGTGAGTCAGTGCCCTCCTTATACCGGTTTTGTCCCGAGATTGGACTCATCAGTAAGGCAGCTGGCACCACTTACACCGATGCAACTCTAGCACTACCCTGATCTGGGTAAATGTGCAGTGGTTGTTTTTAGACAACCACTGCCATCTATTGGCTCGCAAGTCTGCGAACGCAAATAGATGTGGAGTATGTTCGAGCTGTACCTCTCGATCATGGAATAAAGAGACATTGTTTTACGGTTATCCGATGTTGAACGGAAAGGTTGGTACAGAACCGCAATAAATGTCTAGAGTTACATCCATGTGAGTAGTGCCCTCCTTATACCGGTTTCGTCCCGAGATTGGACTCATCAGTAAGGCAGCTGGCACCACTCACACCGATGCAACTCTAGCCACTACCCTAATCTGGGTAAAATGTGCAGTGGTTGTTTTTAGACAACCACTGTCATCTATTGGCTCGCAAGTCTGCGAACGCAAATAGATGTGGAGTATTTTTGAGCTGTACC